>JANDJT010000001.1:22353670-22371437 GCA_024331685.1 Stegophilus panzeri | reverse complement strand
CCTGCCATGGCCATCCCAGTCCCCTGACTTGAAACCCATAGAAAACCTGTGGGGTGAACTGAAGAGGAGAGTCCACCTATAGTTAACACTTTCAATACTTTTTAGTAATTTTTTAAAGATAATTGTTCACAGACTTCTTTGCTCATATTTACCAAGGGTGCCAATATTAGTGGTGGGCACTGTATGTCTTCTGTTGTTTTGAAGGGATAAACAAATATTGTATAAAGTGTAAACATACAGATTTCTTTTGTTTTAAATGACGAATAATGCATAACATCTATCAAATGAGTTGAAGGAGTCATATCAGGATTTTTAAACAGTTCATTATGTTGGTTATTGGGTGTAATAGAATAGGTTAACATGCTTTAATGTTCAAAAAAACGCATTGTCACATACTGTACATTATTGCAGTACCTCTATTCCCAGGCTGCCTGAAACTCTCAGATTTTTCCAAAGACCCTCCTTTCAAAAAGCCCAGAGTGCTCTGATTGGCCAAACACCTCAAGTATGCAGGAAATGCAACGCCCCTTGGGTTAGCTTTAGCATCCAAGGCTTCTAAAGCAATTCTAAGCTCGAGTCAGTTTCAGAAAATGCAGATAATCAAGCAGAACCAACTTTGCGAACACGACTTGAGCAGAGTGTCTCACATTGGTAAATTTTTAATTTGTAACTCTCTCACCGTTCGGATATGATGTAAACTCCGACCCCGCCGGCGGGACTAACTATGCTGTACACAGCCGCTGTGTGTACATCGGTACTCGTGCGATATATCTGTGAAAAGCTAAGATTATTGTGATTCGATTGATATAAACTGTTTCAAGATACAATAACAACAGCAGCTACAATCAACATCTCTGTCAGACCATCAACATACAAACAAACACTTAAAAAAAACTGAGGCAACTTAGCAAACTTTAGCTAGCACGTTAGCCGAGGCTTACAACTGAGCTCTGGGCCACAACACACAACTCCACATTTGAACAGTCAATAGCAGATACTTAATACTTACAGGTTCTGATTCAGAAGCACAAGATTGTCCGAGCAAAGTGGGAATCGCTCCACTTTTCAGCAGTAGCCTGCCATGTACTCGCCCACGTTCAGGAAGCTGTCCTCTGTAAAATGCGCTGAGCACAAGCAAACATTTAGGTTGTAATGCTCAGGAACAGCGTTAAAAATAAAGTAACCACAGATTCCTAATTTCGTTCGTTTTCAGAAGGCAAAACATGGTTTTTGCTTTCACACTTAAACACACAGCATTTCTTTGGCATGGCACCTGAATTCACTGAAGCCTCGTCTTCTTTCTTCACGCCTGCCTTTGGGTGGGATTATGCTGATAGTGCAGCCGTGACGTAGACATGTTATGGAAGTAAATCTGGACTTTGAACAAGGCGTTTTGGGCAGGTCTGGAGCAATGTTCTCTGTTAGATCAAATAAATCCCTTTGGGGGAAATTATGAGCTTTGTGACTTTGCAGAGCTTCTACATGTACAAACATACATTACACACCGAGACAAAAGGAAAACATTAAAAAAATCAAGATATGACTCCTTTCAAACGACAGCTAGTAGGCAGGGTTTATTTTTCAAATAAAAAGTTAAACAGTAGCTATCCAGTAACTGGACCCTGCTGTCTGTTTAGGGTTTCTGTACCAGTTACCTCCTGGTTTAACCTCTGTCCATTTAGCTCCTTGCCTGGATAGAGTCACACTCACTAACACACTCACTATGTCTCTGGTTTCACTTCCAGCATGATCCTGGCACTGATCAATGATTGATGCTGCAGAGACGCAAGAATATCAACTGCCAAACCATAAACTGTCCACTTTGTGCTGTGAATACGGTCATCTCTCACAGCTAAAAAAAACAACAACCCCACACTCCATCAGACACGTCATCCTCCTGACTATAATCATCGTACTGAAATAATCCACTTGAATGACTGGTGTTATGTGTTCTTTGCTTGGGTACTTGCTTCAAAGTTAAGCTTTGTGTAGTTACTTAATTTCACTGTTTGTGCAAAAGGCTCTAAAGCTGTAGCACTGCTCACATCATGCGCTGCTTCTCAGGGCTGAATCAATATGACAATCTCACTGACTCATCAGAGCAACCGATAAGCTTCCTGCTGGTGAGCAATCATGCCATCATTGTACACGTGTCCAGCTGTTTACCCGGCGGACGTTTTATTGTAATTTGCTGGAATCTGCTCTGTGTATAATGTTTTAATGTCATTCGGTTAATGTTATTACCATGAATGATTCCAAACTGTAATAAGCACATTTTAAATTAACGGATTCATTTGGATCAAGTCAGAACATATGTTTTTCCCTTACGATTTATGCCAAGATTGTGCGTTCCTGTTTTCTGCAGTATTATTCCTATGTTTTGGGTGTACCTTGGTTACCTCTGTGCCTCCTGGTTTTCATTTTAACAAATGTTATCAGTTCATTTATCAAGACGCAATTTGTCAGTGTGAGCCATTCTCACTTTTATTATTATTATTATTATTATTATTATTATTATTATTATATAAAGAAGTCCAGTTAGAATGAAAAACACTATGCTCAGGGGTAATAAGCTGGGAATTGCTGCTGTGCTGTTATAACTGGTTGCAGTATATTTTTATGGCAGTGCTCTGTCTAAAACAAATATGGTATAACTTTAGCTCTAGCATTTCTGGTCTTGTTTGTTTCATGCATGCTGTATCTGTTTCACATTGATTACCTTTCCATCTTGTTGGGAGTAGCTCAACAGCAGAAAAGCCCTGTTTTATTAATGTATGTCATGTATAACATGTTGCAAAACGGTTACATTTCTACTTGCTGGACATATCTCTTGGACATTGCCCTAATCTATGATTTTTTTATTTTTATTTATTTTATTTTTTTGGGGGGGGAGTGTAGAAAAATACCCCGTCCCTCCCCTCAAGGCACAGTCTTAGTGTTAAATCAAAGTAAATACCCCACAAATCAGGAATGATGCTACTGAATGATCATGATGCCATATTCATATTCAAGAGTAATTCCTGTGTTTATTTGGTGCAGTTTGTAGTTTTTATTTATTTTTCTCAGTAGTCATACTCATGTAATTTCAAAGATTTTTTTTTTTTTTTAAAGACACCAATATTGCCAGAGTAGTTTCTTTGCTTCATGATTGTATTTACGATTGGATTTTTTAAAAACTAGTTTCAATCTTCTAGCTGTACAAGCTTCTCAAAACATGCAACATATGAGGCATACATAGTTTCAGCGGAAAGTGTGGGGTCTCTTTGGGAGAAATGTAAATTGTTTCACTGTTTCATTGCAATTACAGTTTGCCTTAAAGGCAGCAGAGAATTCTAAAAATTACAAACTGTTCCTTTAAGAGCAGTGATTACAACACAAGGAGACATTTTCTTGCTAGAAATACAGAGATAGAGAGCCACAATGAATCAAACATCTTTCCCTCACATTCTTATTATAAAGGACAAATATCCACATCGCCAGAAAGACCGAAGTGTGCTGCCTGTTAGTTCACTGAATGACTCAGTCTACCCCTTATGGCCCAGAATTCTGCAAGGTATTCTGGGATGATATAGGGATTTTGCAGATTTTTCCTTCATCATCTTACATTTACTTTCACTTGAACCATTTTTGCAGGTGCTTAGTTATCTTTGAAACACCAACTCAGCTGCCAACTCAAGTCTGTGCTCTTCATTTGGCATCTTTAAAATAACCCATGACAGGGTCATTAATTAAAATCTCTACACAAGCCTATTTCTTCCTAGCTTCAATGTCCAATGAGAGTGATTTTAGGCCTGTTAGGGGATAATTCATTATATGTCACAGCACTGGAAGTGGAATATTGTGAGCAAGAACGATGGTAACTGGTGCGTTTAATTTGTGTCACTGGAGAGATTTGGTTGATTTATAGCAACTGTCTTTTATATAGATGTTAGCCTACAATGGCATAGCAGTATTTCTTTATATTGTGATACTGTCTTCCCCAAAAATGCACCACAACAAATGAAAACTGCATGGAAATTAAAAAAGGAAAACATGACTAAGTTGTTTTTGTTTGTTTTGTCTTTTTTTTTTTTTTAATCGAAAAGCAATCTAATTTCATTGTAAATCTCAGCAAGCGTGTGCATTGCAGAAAGCCAATAAACTGATGGTGACTAGTTTTTTTTTCCTTTCTATTTTTTAAAACCCTGAATGCTTTATTGAAAATATGCATATGTAAGACTTCTCCTACACATTACATAACGGTACAATCACTTAGAATATTAACACAGTTAAATGCAAAACAGATCCTTCAGAACCTGATGTAAAGCAAACTGTTTGCCCAGTAATTGCACCCTGGGCCATGTGGTTAACGTGCTGGCTTACAGCCATGCTTTCACAGCACAGGAAAGCAAAAACAAATCCTCTGAAAATGAAATACAAAGTCACCAAAAAAGGTCATTTGCATATACATAATATTGAAAATAATGTTGGTGATACAGTGTTTTAACATTAGACCTAAGGTGTGCGTGTGTCACTCCTCAGTGACAGGACAGGTTTGGCTGGTGAGGGGAGGGATAACCTGTACAGAGGAGCTTACCTGATGCAGGTGGAAACGTATGTCGTTTGGAGGGAAAGATATGTTCAGTCTAAATGATATTCTTGACCAGTCATAATACATGCCATACAATACACACACACAGAAAGCACATACTACAAGCAAATCATAATAGGCAAGATTCCTTATGCTTGATGACCAGACTGTAACACT
Source organism: Stegophilus panzeri (assembly GCA_024331685.1). Taxonomy (NCBI): domain Eukaryota; kingdom Metazoa; phylum Chordata; class Actinopteri; order Siluriformes; family Trichomycteridae; genus Stegophilus; species Stegophilus panzeri. The sequence continues at coordinate 22,366,690 of JANDJT010000001.1, read as the reverse complement.
CTGTATAGTATAAGAACATCACATCGAGAAAAAGAAAGGTAGTTAAGAAAGAGGCCACTTCTGAAGATATATTTTCTATTATAGTTAAGGGAATAATAAGTCAAACAAAAAGGAGCAACATAACCTTAGACATAATTCATTGTTTAAGTTAAATGAGAAAAATCCAACAACTGTGAAGATTATTCAATTGTATATCTAAACAATGTTTTAAAAAAAATTAAATCAAGATAAAATAATCTAAATAGGACAGCTGACTGACATAAGGGGATTAGTACATTAGGATGGATATTGCAGTAAGCCAAAACATTAAGGAAAAATGATCTGAAGACTTGTTTAGGCCCTAGCTTGCTTACATTACCCTTGAACTGTATTCCTCTCAACCAGCATCAACACCACTGAGCGAGTTACCATATCATACAAAACCACACCTACTGTAATTCAGCCCCATCATACATGACAACTGATATATATATATATATATATATTATTTTTTTTTAAATCAACACCCAATTAATTCACTGAAAAGCTGAACGGTGAACTTGCTATAATAACAATAACAATCCAAATATGACCAACACCTATTAGCCATTTACAAAGGGAAAGCATTGTTTCTTGCACTTACGATGGTCGATATTTACATGTGCTCATAACCTTGTAAATAAGGTCCAAGTCTTATATGGTGTCCCCCAAAGAGGACAGCAGGGAACAAGGAGCATGCGGATAAGAGAGAACGGCCATGGGCGTCTAATCCCAATTGTCATTGATGAGCCTCACTGATGTCCCTTTCTGACAGATTAATAGATTCAAGTAAGGTCAGTTTATGGGATATTACACTTCTTGTCTTACCCTGGCCCATAGCAAGCAATGCTGTAAGGATAAATCTTATTCACCATATCCCCTCACGGTCTAGCTGAATCACCTCTCACACACTTACCCCTCACACATAAATGATAATTAGAGACTTTAAAAAACAAAAGTACCATCAACTTTGTGGGGGAAAAAAAATAAATAAATAAAAAAAAGTCAGAAACTCAGAAACTGAAATGGGTCTGCTCTAACTGTTAAAATGGCTACAAATTCAGTCAATTAAAATTACTGTTATGGAACATGGAAGATTATTACATTCTGCTGGTGAAAACGTCTCTCAGGCACACGCACAGGTGCCTGAAAAACACAATTTTTATATGGGTAAAGATATGATGGACAATCTTTAGTGGACCCCTCCAAAATCTCCAAACCCTTGCTGTCCTCAGGGGTCTCTAGGGAAATCATATCAGCTAAGCTGATTAAAATATTCATCATAAAATTATTATTATTATTTTTTCACTGAGTGAATACTGTAAAGCACAGAACATATTGTGACTACAACTTAATCCTGATGCCTCAACTGATACACAGCAATAAATAATAAGAGTAATAAATAATAATTTTGGTGTGTTTTGTGAGGCTGCAGCTCCTCAGACATCAGACTGAGGTCAATTAGCCTCCTGAGCGAAGCCACGCAGGTCAGAGGGCTAAAGGCCAGCAGCCAGGCGAGTTTCATTCAAGTGGTCCGATTTTACTGCGTAAGCTCAGCCTCTCCGTTGCTATGGGGGGTAAACCTCCAGAAAAACAAGATCAGTGTGCATTTTTTTTTTTTTTTTTTTTTTTTTTACTTCATTCATCCACAATTTCTTGCAGTGTTTACTCAGATTTTCCTCCTGCTCCAGGGCCAATATCAACTGTCCATGCTACAGCATTCTATGGAGGAGGGAGAAATGTAGGGCTATTTTATTTTGTTTAAAAGTGTTCACCATTCATGAGCTACAGAACGATGACAGAATGCTCATATAATGTCCAGATAGTTACATAGATTGGTGGTACAACTGGTTAACAGAGCTCTTACCACCTAGCCTCTCTGCCTCCTGGGATTCAGTGAAGGGAGCAGGACCCCAGACGCGGACAGTGCCATCATCAGACGCGCTGGCCATGAGTCCTGGCAGAACTGGGTTCCAGCTCACACAGTTCACAGTGCGTGTGTGGCCTGTCAGCTCGGCGATTGGCAGCTCACTGCGCTTGTGCCAGATGTACAATTTGTGGTCTTAAATAAACAAACAAACAAACAAACAAATATATATATATATATATATATATAAAAATGGGGGGATGGGCTATTATATAAGACCTTACTATTAGACCTGACATGAAAAGGAACGATAGATGTTTAGTACATTTCATCAATTGCTTTCTGCATAATTAAAATTAGACTACCGGTCAAAAGTTTGGAGACACTTGACTGAAATGTTTCTCATGATCTTAAAAATCTTTTGATATGAAGATGTATGATTAAATGTCAGAAATCGGTGTTGTAAACAAAAATATAATTGTGCCAACATATTCATTTCTTTCATTAGAAAACTACCATTTTATTTACAAAAATATATACATATTTTTTTAAACAGATGACTTATATTCCAAAAAGCAGATAATAAGTGTCCAGCATAGGTGGGAACTCTTAATACTGTTTAAAAAGCATCTCAGGGAGATTCCTCAAGAAATCGGTTGAGAAAATGCCAACCGTTAAAATACTAAATTATTTTGATTTATTTGGGATTTTTTTGTTTTTTTACCACAACATAATTCCCATAGTTCCATTTGTGTTATTGCAGAATTTTGATGACTTTATTATTCTAATATGTGGGGAAAAAATATAAAGAATGAGTGTCTAAACTTTTGACCGGTAGTGTAGATCACATGCAACATCAATATTAGGCGAAATCATAAAACGTGAGGAAAAATAACAAAAAATATACAACAAAAGTCACTCAGTATAATCTATGAACATCACAGAGTTTAAAAAGCAATATACTTGTTTATTTTATTTATTTATTGTTAATGCTGCTTGTGCTGGAAGCTCATGCTAAGGCAGACCTCTAATCAAATTTTATTAGAGGAGTTCAACATTTGTGCTAATGTTAAATATTAACAGTTAATTGTTCCTGTCAGCATCAGAACAGAAAAGAGAAAAGCATCTTTGCTGCTCATTCGGGGAGTATGTAGTGTGCAGGGAGTGTTTAAAACTGGTATTAAGGAAAATATTAGCACAATCTATAAACCTAGCCAAAACAATGATTAACCAGATTACATAATATGCACTGATTAAATTTTTGGCCAGCTCTACTTTAGAGGGGGAAAAAAACTCTGTCTGCCAATCAGAAATGAGTAGTTTCCATGACCAGGATAAAGGCAGGTTCTTCATGATTTACTTCATTAACATTCTTCAAGAATTACGTGTAGACAGAAGTGATCTACTGCACATTCATTCAGGCATTTTTACCTTCACTCCCACTGGCAATAAAGTCTTCATTATGGCCGCCAAAGCAGGAGTGGATGGTGTAGAAGCCTTGTGTCACACCTTGGTACTTCCTCACCAGTACCCGATCATGTAGATCCCACAGATGAACTCCCTACACAGAGCAACAGTGCAGCGTGAGCAACACTGCTATTTCTGTCCAATCTAAAATACGGACATGCAGCTGTGAAATAGACTACGTTGAATAAAAAGGAGTACCTGAGTCGCAACATTTAAAAGGGCTAATCTGCCATTCTTTGACACGGTGAAAGACATTATAGGGTGATCCTCCTGCACACTGTGAAACACAATGAACAGTTACTTATGAATAGAAATCGAGGACAGCCTTTGTAGTCAGACTGGTTCTAAAGGTAATGTCATGCCCTTACATGTTTCTGTCAGTCAGATCTTCAAAGTTGTATCCCCGGATACGCTGATGCGTGTCTGAAGCCAATACGGTTTTGCCGTCATTCAAGCACCACAGGCACTGAACACGAACTCCTTCCCACGAATCCAGCAGATTCCCGTCTAGATCCTACCCAGTCAAAAATGATTTAAAAAAGGATGTAGATACACAGTAGTCAGTAACTGACCAAATTTTGTTTCCAGTTACATTATTACATACAACTCCTGGAATACCTACACACTGATAAAACTGCCCTCTCTGACCCCCAGTTACAAAGCGCTTTCCATCTGGGTTCCAGGCTACGCTTGTCAGGCTGTCTTCATGGGACTGACTCATTTTTGTCCTCAATTCCCCAGTCTGAAAGACAATAACAGAGATTTAGGATGAGCAGTTTTTCATGTGTAGTAACTGCTTTATCCTGGTTAGGGTTGCGGTGGTTCCGATGCCTAACCCAGGAATATCGGGCGGTCGGGGGGGGGGGGGATACACCTTGCATTTGTAGCTGTATTGGGTAAGGCTGCACCTGAACATTCCAGAGCCACAGCTCTGAGCAGTCATCTGGGCCACAAGCTATCAAGTATGCATCATCTGGGCTCCAGGCCAGGTAAGACACCCCATAGGCATGGCCTTCCAGAGTCCTCAGCTGCTTCAGTAGGTGCGTCTCCTGAATATTCATGACAGACAACCAAACAGTTTACCTTCCCTTTCTTTGCTCTATAAATAGTCTTCAGAATTTTACAGTTTCTATCCATGTATCTACAACCCCAATTCCAAAAATGTTGGGATGCTGTGTAAAATGTAAATAAAAACAGAATGCAATGATTTGCAAATCTCATAAACCCATATGTTATTCACAATAGAACATAGACAACATAAAATGTTTAAACTGAGGAAATGTACCACTTTAAGAAAAAAATAAGGTAATTTTAAATTTGATGGCCGCGACACGTCTCAAAAAAGTTGGGACGGGGGCAACAAAAGGCTGGAAAAGTAAGTGTTACTAAAAAGAAACAGGTCAGTAACATGATTGGGTATATATAAAAAAAAAATTTTTTTAAAAGAGTATCTTAGAGAGGCAGGGGTTAAAGATAAAGTAAAAATGGGCAGAGGTTCACCAACCTGTGAAAAATCTACAATCTGTCGAACAATTTCAAAAAATGTACATACAACCCCATATACAACACCAATTTTTGGAATTGGGGTTGTATATATTTATTTACAGATGCTAATATACATGATATTCTTATGTATTTTTGAAGAGGCACACTCACCGGGTCGACCTGCCAAATAATAACTGTAGTGTCTTTGGAACCTGAGGCCAGTTTGGTGCCATCATTGGAGAATTTACAGAACCAGACCTCATTGCAGTGCTCTGTCAGGATCTGTTGAGTGTAGCAGGGAAATTGTTTCCTGGAGATAAAGAGAACACATTTCAGAGGGGCCATTTGTAGAGCATCCATAGCTGAAATAAATGAGAGTTGGCATGGGCAAGAAAACTAAAATAGAATCACCAATAGGTTGTTCCACAAAGATCACAAAATCAAGACAAATGTTACTGAGGCTGAAACAAGATACAGATTTCTAAAACTCTATTAAAAACTGGAGGGAGACTGATATGAAGCTCTAGTTTATGAAAAAAGAGAGAGAAAGATAGAGAGAACATTTACCTGCTGCATACATGGTCCACCAGAAGAGACACAGAGTCCAGGTTGCTGTCCAGTTTGGTGTTGTGGTAGAGGCAGCGATCTCTCTGCAATTCCACAGCCTGACGTAACAGAGTCTGTAGCCTGCGAGGAGGCAGCATCACTGAAGGGGGCAGATATGCTGTAGAAATAAGAGAGGGATACAGAGAAAGAGGGAGATCGAACAGGAATGGCAGGTCGCCAAATAAGAGAAAGTATGGAGATGTAGCTGATTATAGACCGTAGGCAAGGTTATGGTCAATTCCTTTTCAACTCAGCCACTTCATGAGATTTCACTGAATTCAGTTAATCAACTAAACTTGTATCTACAATACAATACTTCTTTAAATCATTATTTATTTAACATGTCTTCTGAATTCCTTTTGTCTCTTGAGATGGCTGAATTAAAATGATACTGACCCAAACCCTGAATGTGAAAGGCTAAAAGAAATTACATGGCACTGACAGAGAGATAAGAAGGTAAAATAAAGAAAAGGAGGAGGAAGGAATATAACTGTTTAACCATGATACATAATACATACATAATACACAATACTATGTGAACTGGAAATGGGAATTAATTACACAAGATGATGTTTATGTGTATGTACAGTGCCCTCCACTAATATTGGCACCCTTAGTAAATATGAGCAAAGGAGGCTGTGAAGAGTTGTCTTTATTGTTTAAACTTTTGATCTTTTGTTAAAAAAAAAAAAATACACAAAAATACCCTGCTCTCATGAGTATCACACAATATAGGTATAAATATGAGGTAACACATAGGCCAAATCCCCTTAGTCATTCATAACAATGGTTTAGAAGAAGGAATATAGCTGTGATGTGCAGCAAAAAGTTGTTGAGCTTTACAAAATGGGAAGTGGCTATAAGAATATAGCAAAAGCATTGAAAATGCCCATTTCCACCATCAGGGCAATAATTAAGAAGTTCCAGTCAACTGGAAATGTTGTGAATCAACCTGGAATTGGATGAGTGGCCAAAAAATCTCCAAGGAACACAGCTGGAGAACTGCAGAAGGTAGCTGCATCTTGAGGTCAGAAAGTCTCCAAAACTACAATCCGAAGTCATCTACATCACCACAAGTTGTTCGGAAGGGTTTCAAGAAAAAAGCCGCTCCAGCAGGACAATGATCCAAAACATACATCAAAATCAACACAAAAAAGGTTTACTGACCACAAAATTAAAGTTCCCATAGAAACCTGTGGAGTGAACTGAAGTGTGGACCTCAAAATTTGAAGTAAATTACAGATTTGAAGGATCTGGAGAGATTCTGTGTGAAGGAATGGTCTCAGATCCCTTGCCATGTATTCTCCAACCTCATCAGGCATTATAGGAGAAGACTCAGAGCTGTTATCTTGGTAAAGGGAGGTAGCACAAAGTATTGCCAATAATTGTTAAATATAGGTGTGCAACAAAGTTGTTGTTTTTTTTTGATAAACCTGTGTTGTGTTTGCAATTGTTTTATTTCCATGAGAGCAGAGTATTTTTATGAATGTTTTGAACAAAAGATCAAAAGGTTAAATAAAGAATTTTTCACAGCCTACTCTGCTCATATTTACCAAGGGCGCCAATATTAGTGAAGGGCACTGTATGTATGATATGTATATGTATATATGTGTGTGTGTGTGTGTGTGTGTGTGCGCGCGCGCGCGCATGTGCACGCTGCACTCACTCTGGAGTTTGTCAAGCAGCTTGGAGCGAGAAGATGTCCCTTTTCCCTCCCACTCTGCCTTGGCTCGGAGATCATCAGAATGGCTGCACATCAGGTAGCTAAGCATCCAACAAATGTTTTTACAACATGTTCCCTCTATTCTCATTTTCTTCATCACACATTTTGGTAAGACATAGAACATGATCCCAACATGACAACCTTGCAAATAATAATTTCCAGATATCACTGCTAAAGCCAGAATCACAGTTTTCATCATTAAGTTTCCGTTAGTTAGCTAGTTTTAAAATGACATATGTATAACAGAAACTCAGCTCAATTGAATGTTGCGCTTGTTATTTTAAGACGTTATGACAAGCAACATCTACTATCCAGAAACGGAGACAAAAGGGCTTTAAAGTGTGCAACAAAAGGCAGCAGTACTATACCCGCTAAGAATATGGATGCGCTCTGTGTTGTACTTCAGAGGAGTCAATTCGGCTCTGAGAACATGTAGTGCCTCCAACACTTTCCCATCCTCTAAATACTCCAAATACTTCTGCTGCAAGAGCAGGAACTTCATCCGCTAAACAGAGGTAGAAAAAGAGATGCATCAAACAAGCGGCAGAGCTTAATATAAAAGATTAATACCTGACAGTAAAAGCATGTGTGGAGAAATTGCTCTCTCACCACAATAGCATTCGGTGAATGCATCAATGCTTTCAGCTCATTGAGATCACTTTCAGCCTACCATGAAGAAAAAAAAAAATCATTAAGTTCACAAATAGATACGACTTATTAAAGCCAATCACAGGGTAAACTAAAAAGGAGAATAAGCATGAATTATGTCCATCATTTAATGTACATAATGCGATGATCTGTGTCTCCACACCACAATACTAAAATTACTAAACAAACAAAAAAAAAACAATATCTAAAAGCACATCAGAGATCTGCTGCCAGAACAAGTGGTCAACATGATTATGTTTTTATTACCTTGTCCCATTCTCCCTCCATTACATGGTTGCGAAACTTAGTGGCAGCTGGATGCTCAAGTCTACATCCTGATTCCTGCATGAGAAGGTCCACTGTCTGACTGGGAAAAGAAGAAGAAAAACAGGGATATTGACATGTATTTATTTACTTACCCATTTTAACTGACACACATTAATGACAAAAACACATCTCCCTTATGAATGATGTAAAAACACAAACAGGACTTGTATAATTGAATGAAATTGGTTGTTCAATAACAATAAAATGAAGTCACATGCAGTTTGCTGTTAATATCCCATGGCAACAGAGAAGATCACTGAGGTGGGCATACACCATACAATTGAATCAATTCAGCAACTACTACATCAAAAGCATATCAAATGCAGTCACTTAAGACACTCTAGATTGTGAAGCTGCAAATCAACCACACTCCCAGTATCTGTTTTCTGATCTAGATGGTGTAAATGAAAACACTGTCTAAAATGGAATGTGCTTGAAAAACAGGTATGGATGGAGTGTGCCGATTTGTAGTCTTTCTGCATTCTGCAAAATGGAGCCCCCTGTGTCCTCTTTCGCAGGTTTGTTTATCTTGCTCGTATTTTCATTTCCCACTAGAAGACTTGATAAACATCAAGAGACACAAAACATTTATTTTTCGCTTTCTTGCCACAAGAGATTCCCTGTTAAATGTACGGTTTCGCGTTAAAACTAAAAAGACTCCCAACTACTTACTTAAGCCCTAACCCGTGTAGATGTTGTCCTATTAAACGAATCACATCCTCATCAGACTGAGACAGCCGTTTCTTCTTTTTCATTGAGCCTGAGCCTGTGTCTGAGCCCAAGGTCGTGGCGGTGGAGGTGGCAGGGTTGCCCGGTGCCGGGACTCCGTTGTTTGCGGTGACAACAGTGCCGTTGTTTGTGGAGGACAGCAGCCCGTTTGAATGCGCTCCTCCGACTGCTGACGGTTCGCCGTTTTGGGCGCTATTTAGGCAGGACAGCTCGGAATTTTGTCCCTGTCCTGCCCCGTTGGCCTGCATGTTATAAAAGCTGGTGTCAGTGCCCCTGTGCAGGTTGAGGCAGAGAGCAGAAATAGCGCGGGGGCTCGCGAGAGAAGCGAAGCCCAAAACAGCCGCAGAGAGGCCCGCGCTCCCGGCAGAAGCCTCGGACTCTCCTACGCCCTCCGCCGACGACACTCGGACTTTCTTCCGCGGTGGCGAAGCTCCGCCCGGTTCCGAGTCGCTGGAGGAGCAAGCGGAGGCCAGAGTTACTTCACTGGGAACGTCGGTGACAAGACGCCCGCAGACTTGTCTCTTGCTGTCAAGACGACGTCCAAATGAAATTTACTGCAGAAGCTCACTGCAGTATTCGCACTTTATTTTGCTTAAGATTGCGCTCGCCGCTGTTGTTATTGTTTGTCAGAACAGCTGCAAGTCCGTTATGGACGGCTCTACGTGATGACGTCACTGGGAAGCCCTAAACAACCTTGAGCGTTATGCTTCCTTCAAGAGCCCGTGTGTGTCTTAATTTATGAAAACCTCATAGCGCGCTACATTTCCTCAGCTTTTAATATTACTTAGGTTTTATGTTTTCTAACTTTCCCTTCGTCGAAAATGGTATCTCGATGAGTTCGCGCCACAAAAAAACTGGATTAACGTTGTCCTGCTATAATTAATCAGCAGTGGAGACGCGCTAACTTGAACGCGGCATTACCTTGTATTGTCAAAGTAATAGTGTACAAATTCACCTATAAAAATTAAAGCATTTAGTTAAAACATTATAGGTCTTAGAAAAAAATCTTACAAAAAAGTAATCATGCTGTATTTTCTCTTTCCATCCTTGTTCAGTGACCGAGAATGGTAACCTAAGGAGAGAAAAAAGGTCTAGGTGTAGAAAAAGGTCTTATATCAGTAAAACTGAATTCTGTAGTGAATTAATTATGTAGAAATAAGAGAACCAAATAATTCAAAGTGCCATTTTATTCCCATGTCCTAGGATATAAAAAAAAATTCAAATCATATTTCAGTAAAATCCTGCATCAGGCCAGAAAAAAACCAATCTCCATAACATTTCTTCTGAATTCATACAACAATTCAAAAAAACAACAAATGCAATTCTGTCTGTGGTTTCTCATTCAATATCCCTGATAGCTGCAATACATTAACAGGAAACTGTTGCCAGGCACACAACTCCAGTCTTGTACCTGATAAAACTGCACAATACTCATTTGAATGAAACATATACAATATAAAAATATGACTTACAGGGTAGAGAATGTTTTTGCAAAGGGTGTTGGAGAACAGAATATTGTAAAAGAATAAACTATTGCACATTCATCTAGTATTTTAGGAAAGTCTTTGAGGGGAATATAATCTGAGATCTGAGAAGCAGCCATATCTCCAATACTGCCGAAAAATCTCTTGACCCTAGCTGCACTTTCATCTAGTGCATGCTTACTGTACATACACACTTGCATTTCACCTGCTCACAGTGACACGTCGATCACCCCAGAGGAGCATATATACAGGACACATAATTATGTTATGGCACTTTTTGTATGGCACACTAAAACACTTTAAACTGGGTAGAAAAAATGGGTTGACCGTAAAGGGCTGTAAAGTCCAAAGCCACAGAAATAAAAAGGGGTAGATAAAAAGATGTTCAGAACAGCAGGCAAGAACACACAATTCTGCGTGCATGTATCTGCACACACAAAATGGCAGAGAGAGCCAGTGTGCTTCCCTTTATATGCTTTAAAATTTGCTATTCAATTAACAAAACCAAAACAAAAATCTTAGATGTACAACAAAAATTTTAACAATAACCTATACAGAATCAGTTTAAAAGTCAACTGTAAAAGCACTATGTGTCATGTACAATCTTGACTTTATCCACTGTGTCACTAAATCTACTGTTTGTACTCTGTGTTGTACTCAAACAGTTTCAGCAGATAAATTATTTTTGGAAAATCATTCCTGTTTCCTTCCATCCTTTCCTTCCAGGTAGTCATTATTTAAATGATCCAAGTACAGTATAACCCTGTATTTCTCCTGAGTGACCAGAGAGAATCTCATTTTACACACCATTTCTGTGATCTGCCTCCCTTTTAATATGCAACACAATAATTTTTTAAGGGGAATTCCACAGATACTTCAATTTCTACCTAATTCAATCTTTAAGGAGTAATGAAAGTTATTTGGATTGTTTGATGAAATATGCATCAGTTATTCAGAAGTATTTACAATGGCAGTGACAGGAACCAGCAGTTTGAAGTGCGTAAAGCATCTAGAAGTTTCTACTTCACAGAAAGTTTACAGAAAATTATTCAAATATATGGCTGATGCACCAGAGGCAGTTATATGAAAGCTTTGTGATAAGGCTTTGGACTTAATTTTTTATTTTTTTATTTATTTTTTAAAAATAAATTACAGGGTGTCCCACTAGTCTCCATACACAGGGCAAACACACTATTTTTCCAGATAGCCTTTAAGAATGCCTTTGACAAAAAAAAGAATGTATTGAAATCATTCTCATGGCTGGATTGGAAGCTGTTACCAAAAGACTGGAAGTGTTATGGACCAACATCCAGTGACGAAGGCACAACAGACGTGGTGCTGGCAAACATAGTCCCCTATGCATGGAGACTTTTGGGACATCTTTTAGTATCCTTTTACTTCTTTGTCTTCTTTGTTTACTTCTGTGTCTGGTTCTCATTCCCACTCTTGCACGGTACATGCAAGCCAAACTCCCAAACCACGACAGGCATTTCTGCTGTTAATATAGCTGGTAGCTATAGCCAGTCAACAAATGTAACAGGGCCAGTATTCCACTCTTGGATGGCAGCATAGGGGGATAACATATATTTTAAAATATCCAAAAGCTGCATCAGTTTTAACCTACGAATGCAGATTAAGAATTGCAGCAGACTAACAGAGAGAGTGCCAGAAGGATGAGGAAGACTAAAGAACACTGATAAAGAAAGTGAACAGCCCAGAGCAGATGGAATTTGATGTGCAGGTACAATAAATATCCTTTTATGCTTAAAGAAACTGAATGTCTTTTTTGCCCAATTTGTATTTCATAATGCTATTTATAATAGGACTCATTGTATATGAAGTTGAGATAATGACCCCAGGTTCCTATCAAAAATGTTAGGATTTTTTTTTTCTCTTCTCTTTTCGTTTCTTCTCTTCTTATTTCTTCTCTTCTCTTCTGTCTGCAAGACTTCATTTTCACCAAGTGAATTATGATAGATTTTTGAAAATCTGTGAAATTCCCCTTCAAAAGGTCTGACTTGTTATAAGTATGTTACATATGTCGGGTGGGCGATTGTTAACTTGAAGTTTTGTGTTTGTTGGTTTTATGTGCATGTAGGTCAAGAGCTGTCCACCACCTGATGAGGCAGTGTGACAGAGGAGCCATTGATGAAAGAACCCTGTTTTTCTCGTCCTTTTAGAAAATAAGTGAGCAACTCCCCCTTCCCTTTAACAAAGATCGGTCCTCTTCTCACAAAACGGAAGCCATAGTCCTTCAGGATGTTATAGCAGTCTTCCACCACCTGGGGGCAACACACACTGATTTACTCACAACCTCTGAGTTACACAACAATTATCATAATTACTGAGAAATTATAATTATTACTATTATTATTATGACATCCTCTATCATCGATATTCAAATTTATGTACACACACACACAAAATGCCGTTCCATTCACATGCTTTTGTGCAGTTGTGTGAGGACAAATATGATGTAGTTAACTGACAGAATATAATAATAATATTAATAACAATACATTTTATTTTTTTTAAAAGTGCCTTTCACGACACCCAAGGTCACTTCACAAATATAACATGCAAATACAATTCACAAACTACTAAAACACAATATTTTATATATATATATATATATATATATATATATATGTGTATACATATATACA
>JANDJT010000001.1:22324602-22335487 GCA_024331685.1 Stegophilus panzeri | reverse complement strand
TCTGAAAAGTGTCTCTTACGTACTATACTGCTTTCTTTACTGACATACAAACATTTTTCTGTAACATTTAATTTTGTGCTAGAAAACTAATGTTTGCGAATCTAAAATGTTTTTGTACTGACTCGATAATGTAGAAGTCATAAAATAAAAAATCTATAACAAAGTTTGTACTTAAAAAAATTTTGCACAGTACTGTACATGAGTTCACAGATTGTCTAGTGTCATTCTGAGTTAGGGTAGAGAGAGGAATGCTATACTTCTCATCCAGAGAGCACAGCCCATTGCACTTTTATCAGTCTTTCAGCCATGGAGGAGTTATGAATGATGCTTTACCATTGCCCCGCTTTAAAATAAATACAACATAGTTTATTTATTGACAAAAAGTTACCAGTACCAAACAATTCTGATGCAAAATTTAAACTCGGGTAAATATGCATTTAAATTTGAGATATTAAAGGTTTTAGGATTGAAATATATTTCGATAGTAACTGAACTAATTTCATACTGCTTCACTCAACTACAGTATTGTTACGACACGTTGGCGGAGACAAACACAGACTGGCGATTGAGATAACGTGGGACGGACAACAGACGGAACACGGGACGAGATCAGAGTCAGGATAAATCAAGTAATCAGGTTATAAGGGGCGTAGGCGAAAGCGTAGTCTAAGGACAAGCGGATATCGACAACCAGGTAAACGTATATAACAATAAGGCTTGGTAAACAAACAGAGACGAGGCTGCTGAGCGGTTACTTCGCAAGCGGCTGACGTTAACGAGGCCCTTTTATAACTTTAGATGTTGTGCAGGTGTTCATAATCAGAACTCCGGCAAACTTGAGCGCGGGCATGGCTGGAAAGTGTAGTCCTCTTCCACCATGTCCCTGGGCAGCACTACACGTTGTGAACTGCAGCCACGAGTTCGCCGTGGCGTAACAAGTATGTGTTCGCATCACGGAAGGTGAAAGCTGTGTTGTTTTTTTTATATGTTTTAAAAGAAGGAAATGTTCATATAAGAAAGTCAAAAGTCATAAATCACCAAGATAAATAAAGATTTATTTTAGAATCGCATCTTGACACCTTGGATCGAAATGAAACCAAACTGTGAGGTGCCTAGAGATTCCCACCCCTTATACAAACATACTGAGCACACAGTCACAATACCAGACGAGATAGAGGACCATGTGACTTACACTACAGCTAGCACATACAGTACCTCCAGCACAATATTACAAACTAAAGTAACTGGTTTCACCAATCAAGTGATAATGTCTCAGAAAGCTCACATCAAGCTCTTCCAACATCTATGATAACCCTTAACTCTGAATTCACACAGTTATTACATGGTGGAAGCATATATCCTGCTGCACCACTGATTGAAAAAATGGCCATAAAAAGTCAGAACTGCCCTGCTCAATATAAATGCAATTACATTAACGCAATAATTCATAAAAATAATCCTACACAAGCTACAAAGCAACCTCACTATGTTTAGGATGGTAGCTGACCAATCAGGTCTTCCCAGGACGAAAAAAGTATCAAAATGATACTCAGATGTTTTCCATGTATAGAGTATGTAAACATCATACAGCACTCAATACAGCAAGTTGCCCAAACTTGAAAATCTTAAATTATTCTCACTCAAATAATAATTCCCTTATATAAATAAGAAATTAAAATCAAAATATTTGTCTAATCTAATTGTTAGAAATTAGTTTATAGTCAAAATAAATATTAATGGCCTCCTAAAGGGTCATCGTCAAAATTTTACATGTCGAAAAGCACTGCCATAAAATTTTGCAATCTTTCTCGAGCTTACCTGCTGCTGACTCTGTTCCTCTAAATTCAGCTTCACCTCCAGAGACTGCCTGGCCTCCAAAAAGGCCTTGCGGTGTTTGCGATCAGCCATGTAATATGACATAAGCCCCACAGTAATTGCACATATGTAGATCAGGATGTTGGCCAACAGCTGAAGAAAAGAGTTGAACAAAAAAATCTTTTAACCAAATCACAGTGCAAGCACATTTTTAGTAGAAACACATTCTCATGCACAGGCATGCACAATAATTAATGTCTAACTGCTTTTAATTCTTGAACTCATGCTTGTATAATCAGTGCACTACTCTTCAGCTTATTAAGAGACCTGCTCCTTAGCATGTTGGCCTTATAGTACTGGTCTTGTTTTCATAAACCTGAGAGTATGCTGGGTATATATTTACAGTGCTATGATGAACCAGCTATAACCTGATCGTGTAGCCATCATTTCTCTACACTATTATTGTTTGCAGACATTAAAATCCAAAGCATTGATATAACTGACCCACGTAAGGGTAAGAGCTCTGAGCTCTTGAGTAATCTACAGGAAATTGTCTTCAATGGTAAATGTTTATTTTCCATAAACATGATGTCTGGATTTAAACTCTCAACAGTTTGTGTATTTGCAAACAGCTGTATAATAAATGCAGTGGATTTAATCCCTAGATTTCTCCCTTAAATCCAGCTTCTCCTGCTGCAGTGCATTATAATCTTCTGGGAGTTTTTGTGTCATGTCTCTTGAGGCTGCAGTTTGCACCAAAAAGAGTTCAGAACCTGAGTGTCCAGCACACACAGCTAAATACAGTGTAATAACAAAACAAAAATACAACTTCCTTGCATCTCTGCTACACAAAAAATATTAATCCAAATTAAGTTCTTGCCAATACACTTGCCAATCTAACAATATCGCTGTCAACATGTATCTTATTTAGTCATTTCGTAAAATATAAGTCTGATTATGAGTTTATGCACGGCCTATTTTCACTACTTTTAGGACTATAACCCACTGCTTTTGTAGAAACAATATAATCTAACTACACACAAGTAATTGTGCATTTCTAGGTGTGATTATCATGATATTACCATTATTAATATTAAATATTACCATATTATGTTCTGTTGTTATGTATTTCACTGCGTGCAACTGCACTGCATTCCCTTAACCTTAAATAATAGCACTCGAATGCTTGATTAAAGACAGTGAGTTTCCTATTTCCAATGGAATTTTGAGTTTCCAATGTAATTCAAAGAAAATATTCATTAACATTATTGTTCAGCTTTGGACTTTTGTTTAGTTTAGTCCTGCATGTTGAGGCATCTTTTAGAATAAGGGTTTGCCAAGCGAGCAAAATGTTAGTGCAATTAAGCTATTTATTATTTGTTAAAAGACAGATATTATAGATAGATTATTATTTAGTAATGCGGGATGGTTCAGACTTAACATCTCTACTTTCTCTCAATGAGAGCATTTTCTAAATTAACTACTTCCAGTACAGACTAATTTGCAGTTTATTTAACTGACAGTGCATATTTTATGTCTCAGTAAGTATTCAGCAGCTTGTGCATGGAGGTGATTTTGCATCAAAAGTAGTAAACAAACTGACAAGTAAGTACCAACATATTAAAGCAGATGTAAATATAAACAATAGGAATTGATTCCTATTGTCAGTGATTCTTTCTTTGCTTCTTACTTTTAACACATTTTTCACTGGTGGTTGGGTTTTAGAAGGCAGCATAAATCTGATATTACTAACTGGAATTAGTCATTAGGAATCCTCTGACCATTAGTCCTATGCATTTAATTACCAATGGCGTTCACCCAACATGACAGAACGATCTGGACCATGTGCTCTGCAGCAGATATCATTAGTCTGGAATTGCAGCTATCCATGTATGTAGTTTTATAACCAGGCTGTACAATGTGACATGTCCAAGAACCTTGTTTTTCACTCCTAGTACTCATGATAGATCATCAAACCATATAACAAATAAAACTTTTTCCATGTGCTTGAGCCATCTCCTCGAGTGTATAAAATTAGGTGGACAGCTGACGTCACCTGTATGGCGACAAATGGATGTATTCACAGACAAGGCAGTACTTATGTTTCTTGCATTACAAAACATTATGTAATGTAATGTGTCTGCAACGTGGAACGTAGGCAAAATAATGGCCATTATTTTCACATATTGTTTATTAACATTTAAAGTGTTGGTGTGTGGTAGCAAAGATTAATGTAGTTAAGGTGAAAACTGCGTTAGGAAAAATAAACTGTGAGATTTGAGGTGTGCTATATTTTGAATAGTCAATAGGTTATTTGTGGAGATTATGTGATTACAATTTACATTTCAATCTCAAGCTGGAGCCTTAGCTGAATATTAGAATTGACTAATATCTGACATGAAACTGGGTGTTAATAATTTCTGAAACACACACTGATAATCTTGTGGTCTAATATAAAACTGTATTAAGAATCAGTCGGATTAGTTAGAAATAATGTGATTACTCATCCTTATTAATCCACCCTAAGCTCCCAATCTTGTAGATCTTACTACCCAGTTTTTAAGACTGTTACCAGGACTTTCCCCAAGCACCCTAGACTTTCATTTTTGTCCCCGTTCCCCAGTGCCCTAACCTGTCTCCCGAGAGCAGCTCCTTGGATGTCCTCTTGCTGCTGCTGTGCGATGGTGACGCCCAGCGCCAACGTGTGCACACCACATGACACAGCTGTGATGAGCACAATAGGTGTCAGTCGTAATGGCAGTGTCAAGAAGAAGGAGAAGCTGAAGAAGGCCTGCCAGCCTACCGTGTCACTGGCCTGGTGGAAGCGGGCAAAGTTCAATCCTAGATAACAGAAGATCTGGGCATCTATGAGCACCCATAGGGCATAGGGCACCAGCCGGCGGGAGATGCGCTCAGGCAGAAGGCCGTAGCGGCACAGTAGGTAGAGCACGATGTCCACAGCCAGTGCTACACACGCCACAGCCACGGATGCCAGCTTATCACTGGTATACACCACAGCACACATCACAATCACATAGCAGTCAAAGAGGGCTGCAAACACTACCAACACCAGTAGGGTTTCATGCCGCTGCCTCCGAAAATAGGTCTGGTAAAGGTTCTCTAGTGAGTCTGGAGTGAACGTGAGACGCATGAAGCGAGGGAGACACAAACAGCAGCCTGAGTTACGCACCGTGACCTCATGGGTTCTTCCCACTGCTTGGCCTGGATCAGAGGGCAACGTGACTGAGCATTCTGCCGAATACTCCGCAGAGTACTCTGGCTCGGAAAAGGCCCGGTTCCGAGGCATTTCGAAAAGCCAATAGGTTATTTGAGGAATGAAAAATAGATCCTTATTGTCCTTGTTACTCTTTAAACAAGCAGTTTGTAAAAAGTACATTACAAGTACATTGAGCTGGCTTGTCTGGCACCCTCTTAACTCCCATGTCAAACAAGCTTTCGACCTGAGAGTTGCATCTGATGACTGGATTCAGTGTGGTCTCCTGATTGTCACTCTCTGCACTGAAACTGGATTTTGCATGTACCTTTAACTCATTTCACACAAATTCTGGTTATCAAACTGGACCTTTAAGGTTTAACACTTTGGCACTTGAAATGGTAGCCTAATACAAAAACACTCCTTTTTTTTTTTTTTTTTTTTTTTAAAGCTCGATACATTTGTTATACATTGTCATTTGATACAGGCCACAGAATGCTCGGCTAGGGTCCACATAGGCAAAAAATAAAATTAAAAAATACGAATAAAAATAAAACAGTCTAACAGAGATATGTCCCTCTAACCATGGTTGTTTACATATGCGCCGCTGTGTGCGTTTCCTGCCCGGTTTGCCATCATGGTCGCTCGCGCCAGGTTTCCATGGTGAAGCCTCGCGGAGACAATGAACGCAGGATTCAGGAAGGAAGCGATGAGATTATTCTTATTTTCTTTCACATGTAACACACGTAGAGAAGTGAAATTAAGCTCAGGTGGCTGTGTTTTTCTCCTTCTTCTTTTTGCCAAAACATCAAACAAGAAGCAGTTGCAATGGATGCCTGAAACGCTAACGAAAACGCAATACTTGCAGGAATAGCCTGTGCCGTTGTCAAAATGGCCTTCCTGGTTTAATGTCGTATTTCATCCTCGTTTCACATGACTGCAAAGTGAATTTCGCTTCTTTGCATTCATCGTGTGTTCGCTATCCGTCAATTACGCCGAAGAATCCATAGTCTTCAGTGGAGGGGGGAGAGAGAGAAGGAAAAAAAATCAAGACAGGAACACTTACAGGAAATACATGTTGCGCTCTCAGGACGGAGGGAGAGTGTGTGTGTGTGTGTGCATCCCGTGTGGAAATACATGTGCAAATGCAGATTTGTCTAAGCCGCAAATAAAAACACACGCTTTCTGCCATCTGACATAGTATGGGGCGCACATGTTGCCATTTTAGACAGGGGTCGAGTAAAACGCACCGAAGTGTTACATATGGTAAAGGTTGGACCTGAAACGCAGCCACAGAGAGCATTAAAATCCCAAATGAACCGGTGCTTTTTCAGTTTTGCTTTCTGGGAATACACTACAGCCTCGTTCACAACGAGATCCGATGTAATCTGCACAGGAATCACAACATCACGAAAGTCTGCGTCCAGTTACCGCTGCGATCACCAGTGGTGTCTGTGATGATCTGTCCCTGGCGGTAGTAAAGAGAAGATCAGTCCTAGATGTCGTGGAAAATCCATCCGCAGAAGTGCCACTGGAGATAGTCTACGATTTGGGGATCTTTGTGAATCCCACAGCCCAGGCTCATTATTCGGAAGTGCCCCTGTTTACACCAGTAAAAGTCACCGCTGACTGCGGTTCTGCGGTTTCACCGATGAAACAGGCGAAAATAGTGGACTAGCCTCGGATCTCTCTCTCTCTCTCTCTCTCTCTCTCTCTGTCCCCCCCCCTCCCGCCCCCGCCTCTGTTCACACCTCGTTCCACATCACACACACTGAGGAGAGGAAGGATCTTGCCTGGATAACAACACCACAAGCAACTAAAGTAATAATAACGACGTTGCACATATAAATAAATTCATATAAATTCATTCAAACTTAAAGGCCGTCAGTTTACTTCAAGGCTTTCAAATTCTCTCTTTTATTCAATTTTGATTAAGCTGATGTGGGTTTTGTTTTGTTCTTCTGGAACTCTTCATTTAGCTCACTTAGTATTTCCTTGATATATTACTTAGTAGGCTACTTCAGTAGTAGCTCAGCAATATCCCATAAGAGTATTGTATGTCATATAATAATTATACATAATAATATTACATAGTAATCCATATACCAAAAGTAACTGATATGACTGCAAACTAGGCCTAGACTACTCTTTTTTTTTCTTTTTTCAAAAAGAGTTTGTTTATTGAAGGGTTTTTATCTTGTTCTTCTTCAAATCCTTTCTGATAGATAAACACGAGATCAGTTGTAATACATTAAGGATCCTATAGAGAAACAACTGAAGTACCTTTAAGGGTTCTACATTTTCTAAGAGTATTTCTTGACTGAGTCGACTCTTTTAGGTAAAGGTCTGGAGTTAGTTTGTTAGATAGTACAAAATGAAGACAAACTGCAGAAGAGAGAATGGGGTTCATCTCCACACCAGGTGGAGTGCTGGCTCTGCAAATAAAATGACTTCATGTTGTAAGGAGTTAGCAGTTGTTACTTAGCATGTGTGTGTGTGTGTGTGTGTGTGTGTGTGTGTGTTTGTACAGGTGCTTGTGTGTAAATGTGAACCATACCTACAGTGCAGTAAATGGAAACCCAGTTGGCTTTCCTGTACTTTAGCTGCTAACCGGGTGGGTGGGGTAAAGACATGTTACCTTTACATGTGTATTTATGCACAAATATTACAAGATATGTAAGTATACAACATATAAATTATAAAAGAAAAATACACAATGGTATGTGGCACTAGTGATGTAGTATTTATGTAGATTTTAACTATAAATTAATTGTTATTTATATTTACAACATATGTTTATATAGTGATATGTAATATGTTGCTTAAGGAGTTTGAATCACAGGTAGCGGGCAAGCATTTTAACATCAATTACAAATGTTTGTAGCTTAACATTTATATTCCCTATATTGGTTTTATAAAGTCTCTATTAATTTCATATGAGTTAAGATAACATACATTTTTACATGTTATATATCTGTCACTCTCTCTTACACATACATTTTAGCCAGCAGCTAAAAGGAAAATGGTGATGTTTGGACAAGGTGGTTGCCACTCAAACAAAGCAAAGTTGTGAAATTAGAATGCCACAGCTAGAGAATGAAGAGTTCAGACACTACTTGTTAAATTTACAGACATGTGGGTGTGGATATGGAGCCTGTTTTGTGACAGCAGTTGATGCAGAAAATGGAGCTTGTAAGCTGCTTGTTGAAGATGAAGCTGGCATGTAAAATCCCTGATTTATTGTATTAAAAATAACTATATCTGCAATATATATATATATATATATATATATATATATATATATATACATATATATGCAAACACACACACTTTCTATACTTGTGTGGACCTTCTATTGACATAAAATCTAAACCTAGCCTTAACCTCAATAACGAAAAAGCTCTTTTAGTCATTTAAATAAAAGTTGCAGTTTAAAGAGAGACCCAGCCAGGTAGCCCCAGAAGCTCAAAACTGTTAGATATTCCTATCCTTGTGTGAAAGTCCCCACCAAGATATTAAAACATGCCTACGCACACACACACACACACACACACACACACACACACACACACACAATATCTGAGAGTGGAAGCTTTCACTGACACCACCTTGGGGTATTATTGATTATTCCACTGAAGTCCTGTAATGACCTTGCAGTCACTGGACTGCTGACTTTTAGAAAGTAACAAACACACAGACATCCAATCATCCTTCACTCCAGTTCTGAAGAACGTATCAATGCTCACCCAATTATAAATTTGACATCCACAGCTGATCTAACCAATGATCAAATCACTCATCACTCATTAATCTGCCCGCTACAGTTATAGTATGGTCTGTCTGTCTGTCTGTCTGTGCTGACTACACTTTGCTCAGCTACATATCCATATAGAGTGGTGTAGGAATGAGTCCTAAAAACCGGAAATTAGTTAGCATTTTAGCACTTAGGGTTCCATCGTCCTGAAGTCAGTGGGTTTTTTGAATGGGTTTTGGTTAAATGCCTGAAATAAGGTCTGTGGTTAACACAAACTCAATATATTTTCATGTTTTATTCTACAACATAAAATACACCAGTAATACCCAGCTCGTGATTTTGTTAAGCTTTTACGTGTCTTGAAAAAGGCGGTTGCTAAAAAGTGGCTAAATGGGACTACAGAGGTTGTTGGGGACATTAAACGTCATCATGCCAAAAACTCATCTACTACAGCCTTGTCGTGTTTATATTCGCACTCTTGCAAACTATTCCAACTCAAACTTTCCAACTTGTAGATTTGTCAATTTATAGTATTTTCCAATTGTAGTGCTTTGGGTATTTTTCCCCTTCTATTTCTATTGGAAGCGTAGTGGTGGTGACGTTGAAGTCATGCAGCCTTTGGCTTTTTACTTCTGGCGATTGTATTTAGGCTTCAAAATTCATAAAGACTGTGTTAATTTGTGAAGAATATCTTGATGAACAAAATGTGTAAAAATCATAAACATTTGTTGGTCACAGAGCTTATTTTCTGCAATTCTCCAAAAGACCATTTTTGTGAGGGCTCCAGTGTGATGCTAACTTCTGGGTTGGCCTGCAAAAATAGGTCATCCCTACAACACTCAATTCTATGAGAATGTCCCATTCATTCATTCATTCATTCATTCACCATTTTTAATATTTGATCTTTTAACCCTCCTATAACTCATGAGTGTATAGAGTCATATAGAAATGATGCTCTAACTCTGCATTAATTGCATATTTCATTCATGATCTTGTTGTTGTCTTGCACTTTGCTTAGTGTACTCTTTATTGTGTAATATTGTTTGTTTATTGAGCTATATCGAACCTAATTACCACCGACACTGTTGTGTGGCAATAAAAGAATCTTAGGTATCATGTGACAGATTGCATTATATATAAAGTAGTACACTGTGCTAGAATATGTGATATTTATATTTAAATCCGGCCACAACCGATCTACTGTAAATTTAATGTATATATATACTACATGTTTTAAGGCGCACATGCACTTGCGCGATTATTCTACGCATTACGGGTGACGTAGTGACGTAATACAGGGCGTGCATGCACGAGATATGCGCTGCTGACGTGTAGGTAAGGAAGTGGCCAGATATAGATGTTGTCTTTGTTGAATCATGGTTTGTGATGTCTAGTGTATTTTGTAATCACTTCGTTTATAGAAGATTGCGGAAGATATGAGTAGTTTCTCGGACGAGTAGAAAGGCAGTGCACCTGCTTCGAACTGGCCATTAGCAATAGCTTGTGTAATGTTAGCTAGCTAGCTGGCTAACACACTAAACATTTCAGACTCCACTGAGCCATTGGTCAAATCGGATTACTGGATACTGCATAATATAAGCAGTCTTCTGACTAACAGGTAGGGTTACCGGGCTTGATCAGCCCAGCTGACAGCCTGCAACATAGCAATATCGTTATGTCAGCGTCCTGACTGTGAGAGGAGTGAAATGTAAATGAAGGTTAACGTGATGATGTGTAAATAGCGTTTATAGTTAAAGTCAGGACGGCGGTTTCGGTGGCTACCAGGTAAGTTTACGTTTAGTTTGAATAAACTCCGGTTTTTCGGTCTCAACAAGCTGGATTGGATTTTTAGCGGGTTTCATTGCCATGGTAACTTACAACACACGGCTAACCTGCTCCGGAGCAGTTTTTATTCTGGGTAAGAAAACTCAAACCCAATTTGGACCAATCAGCTGCGAGCAAAGTGAGAGAACTGTGACTGGCATAAAGTTGGTTTGACGTTGGACGTTTGATATTCGCAGATATGGAAATTAAGGGACCGTCTCTAAAGTTACATACGACATTGTTATACACGTTTCTAACTTCAATAGCATTTGAAGGGA
>JANDJT010000001.1:22311855-22323987 GCA_024331685.1 Stegophilus panzeri | reverse complement strand
GAAAAGACAGATCCGTTGGCAGGGT
The DNA here is from genome assembly GCA_024331685.1 of Stegophilus panzeri. Taxonomy (NCBI): domain Eukaryota; kingdom Metazoa; phylum Chordata; class Actinopteri; order Siluriformes; family Trichomycteridae; genus Stegophilus; species Stegophilus panzeri. The sequence continues at coordinate 22,323,962 of JANDJT010000001.1, read as the reverse complement.
TCATTAAAGGGGGGCATATAGAAAATATTTTGTACTGTATATTGGGGGGACAGATTGGTATTTCTTCAACATTGGGGCGGGGGACACGACTCCCCCAAAGAATACGTGGTTACGCCCATGCGCGGAAGCCACGCGCTCTTCCTATACCGCAAACTCTACGTGCTGCTTTGCGGGTCTTAACGAGTGATACATATGTGCATGCGGTGACATTATTCCTGTCCTAATATAGTTTCACACACTGATATTTATTTTATTAATATGTAATTAAAATAATTTACATATTAAATTAAATTACATGAAATATGTCGGTTATAAGTTCTCAATCAGTTTATTCTTATGAGCCTGTAAAAGTAAACATTTACACAATCAGCAGTTTTCCCGAGCTTTGGCAGCCGCAATGATCTTGCTTTTTGCGGTTAATGTAGGTTTAAATTCCTCATGTTTCCGCATAATCATTTCTTACTCCTCTTCAACCGGAAGTATGCACACCTGTTTGCTGCAAACGTCTGGTGTTATGTGCACGCGCACGCTGAGGAAACCTTGATTCAGAGTTAAAACCTGGCTTGACTGAGAAAGTTGATAACCAGTGTCATGAAACCTATAAAACTTCATTAATTAGATTTGCTTGGGTTTTATCAACTCAAAGCTTACTCTGCAACTCTGAGTTTGTTCAAGGATGACTGAGTGCAATGCAAAAGTACCAAGACTGACAAGACTATAAGGTCTCATGTAGCATTTATTAACCTGTTTGCTGAACCATCAGTTGCTCATTAATGTCAGAACTGTACATCATTTGTATCCAAGACATGTTAGATGTCCTAAGTTTACCCCTCTCGCCTCAAAATCTTTTTGAAATCAAGTAACGCTAATCAACATGATTTGAAGTAAATGTGTGATCTAGGTGTGCAGTCTGCTGTCTTAATCTTTCTTTCTTTCAAGTTAAAAGCCACTATAGTTCTTATTTAGTCTTGATTGATGAGGCTCTCTAGTTGGAGCCTTACTCTAACAGTCCATAGTCTACAACAGGCTACACTGACACCTGTCACCCTTTCCCTGGATTACAATGTATTTTAAGTTCAAACAAGCTTGTCTACTAATCTAACACGTATGAGAAAAACGACCTACAGTAAACCTGTCCTTCCTCTAATCGAAGGGGCAGCATCTAAGCTAGAGCACAATCTTAAAAATCAACCAGTTGCTTTTAACATGAAGTTCCACTAGTAGAAAAGAAATGTGTTGACTGATAGGTAATTTAATGTAAACTTTTTGTCTGTGTCTGTCATGTACAAGTTAGTAATACTCTAACTTGTTTACTAGTAACTAGCAAACCGATTGGGATCAATGTATTACAAATAAACTTCACAAAATCAACCCTGTTGTTGGTAGAAAACATGATTTCTACTCAGATAATCACTGGGACCATACCATCTACACCCATTGTCGAATAGGCCACTCCAGACTCACTCACAAGTATCTGTTAATGGGTAAAGATCTTCCTTTATGCCACTTATGCCAAAGTCCAATATCTCTGTGGCATATTTTAATGGACTGTGAACTCCTTTAGGACCTTTTTTATTTGGTTGATTCTTATGAAAATATTTTTAATGAAGTGAGACCAGATTTAGTTTTAGAATTTTTAGTGAAGATAAACTTTAAACAACTTTTGTGAATCCTTCATATTTTGATACATTGAACCTGTTTCTCACCATGAAAATAGCCATGGTAGCTGGCATGGCGTTAAATCACAAATAAATAAACAAACAACTAGTTACTAGCCTGTGACCCCATATATTTTGGAGAGGCCAATGCACAGGTTTCACTTTGTACAGAGTAAAGATTATGAGGAAATTTATAGAGGCTTGTTTGTTTTTTGGCAGAACAGCAGACAAAGCCAGTCCATCACTGTGTACTACACACACACCTACACCTACACACCTACCCCCTCCCTCTAGGGGCAATTTAGTGTAGGCAGTCCATCTACTGGCATGGTTTTGGGAGGTGGGAGGAACCCCACATGGACACAGTAGAGTAAGCAGAGCTCAGGATCAGACTGAGGATGCTTGAGCTGTGATCCAGGAACAATACTCTCCGCACCACCGTCCTGAAATGAAAGCAACATAACAAAATAGACAACGGGTAGAATGACACTATTGAATGTGTTTTGGTTCATAGACAACCAAAAAAAAAAATGACACTGACTAAATGGAGTGGGTGCATATCTAGAAAAGTTTAAAACACCTCACTTAGGGGAGGATTAGGATGTTATTTTCCATCATCTATTTTGGTATGTTGCATAAATTGATTTTTGTTGTTGTTTTCAAACAGACTTCGCTTTCACTGTGATTGTCCTGTGATCACATACAGATAATCATGGGCAAACGAAAAGTGCCAGATTTGTATCGTGCCCCTTTCCCTCTCTACACTGTTAAAGTCGATCCGAAAACTGGACTCATCATTACTGCTGGAGGGGGCGGAGCATCCAAGACCGGCATTAAGAATGCAGTGGTGAGTGTCTGCACTAACCCCTTTGCTGTAACACAAACCAGTTATTTATTTAGGTTACTTAGGATTATAGTGGTTACTTCTTAAAAACTGTCATTTTGTAAGTCTTTCAAGTCCACTTGCTTTATCTTATTTATCACAATGCAGTAGTTATTGAGATAAATAAGATGCATGGGGTGTGGCACAATCTAGCAGACTGTACAGCAAAAGCTCAGCTCAGCATGTAGGCAATCTGGTGAGGGTTAATACATGTTTGTGACAAAGTGGAAGATTAATTACATTAGAGGTCGACTGATTGATCGGTTTTGCCGATTAATCTGCATTGATAACAGATAGTTCCAGCAGTCAGTTATCAGCAAAAATCCACACCCATAGTTTTTCCCAGATGCGGCTGAGAAGGTTCTGCTGTCATTATATAGTACGAAAGCGCCCTCTAGAGACGACAAATTTTGTGGTGTTATTTGAAGTTTTCTTTTACTTTTAACGTGCACCTATTATGGTTTTTCAGATATTACCTTTCATGTAGTTTGTTATAGAGCTGTTTGTGAATGTAAAAACATCTGCAAAGTTTCAAAAATCAAAGCGCATGACAAACTGAGTTATTGACTCCCAAAAGAAGGAAGCGATTCTGAACAGCTGAAACGAGTCCTTAGTAATTCCAGACTTTACTTCCTGCACAAACTTATGTAAGTTTGTAACAAAAAGCCCCACCTCTGGTCTTCATTGGCTGCTTGCACACAGATGAACTGAAACTGGATATGGTAGTTGGCGTTTCCTTTTTGAAACACGCTGACAGCGGTAGACCAATCACAACAGACTGGGACATCTGACCAATCAGAGCAGAGTATGCTCTCTGAAAGAAGGAGTTTAGAATGAATCCTTAAGAACTGATCATTTAACGAGTCGTTTGTGACACTGGTGGGGGGGGAGTTAATGCTGCAATTTAAATTATGAGCACATTGAAGTGCTTTTTGACCTTGGATGCATGTAAATCTATTGTATGAGACCTTTAAAACAAAATTAGGCACGTTTCAAAACCATAACAGGTGTGCTTTAATTCATTTTGGAAGTCTCTATTTTTATTTGTTATTTGGAGTGTTACTTTTTGGTTCAGTTTGGATGTATATCTTATTTACTTTAATATTTATTAATAGTTAATATATATTAATACATATATATATGAGAGAGAGAGTACATTTTCATGGTACAGTCAGTACTGTTAATTTTTGTAACAAAGGTCAGCAATAATTTACTTCGAGTATTATGTTTCCATTCAGTATCAATTTTAAAAACTATCGGTTGATTAATCGGTTATTGCCAGGTACTGCCCAACTAGGGTATCAGTAAAAGCCACTTTCAGTCAACCTCTACACTACATCCATAGAAACACCATGAAAACACCCACCAGTGCTGAGCAGAGAGAATCTGTGTGGCAGCCTGTGGTGATCCAGTTTGCAAATTGACATGTACTGTTTGAAAATCTTGCTAGTTTCTTATCAAAATTTATTGAAGTTGCATAATATTCATGATATGCTCCTTAAATTTTGGCCACAGCAATTCCTTGGTTTAGAGCTGGTGGGAAGCCAACACAGTGCCACTCTGCTGTACTCTCATGACACAGGATCATGTGCCACCATGAACATGGCACTGGGAGGAGATGTGATCGCTGCTGGACAAGATGGCAACTGCAGAGTGATGCGCTTCCGGCAACAAGGCCCTAAAGAGGGACGATCAGCTGCTCTAAAGGATGGTTGGTAGAAGATCCCTGCACATAGTACCTGCTATTACTTTTCTCTTTGCAAGCTAATTAAAGGAGTAGTCATCTCAGCAGATATTTCCTGATGCTGTTTTGGCAGGATCTGGGGGGCAGGGAAGTGCCAGGAGGAGAGGGGCAAAAAGCCAGAATGGTGGTGGTGGTGATGGTGGTGGTGGTGATCCCCAGACGAAGGACATGTCTATGCAGATATTAGTGAACAATGTTGGAGAGGTGCAGTCAGACCTCAGCCCTCAGGACCCGCTGCAGAAGTGTGTGCGCTTCAGCTCTGACCTGAAGCTTCTTCTTACAGGAGGAGCCGACGGTTATGTGAGAGTGTGGGAGGTGAGCTTTGCCTAGCTGAACCCCAAGTCACTTCAGCTGATTGCTGCTTATTAACATGAGTCATTTATTCCCTTCTCAGTATCCCTCCTTGAAAGAGAAGTTGAACTTCAAAGCTCACCAAGATGAAGTAGAAGATATAGACATCAGCCCTGATAACAAGGTATTGATATGGTAATAAAGTTCATATATGCAGATGGGGTGTAAAGCATAGACAATCAAGTAAGTTTCACAATTGGTGTATCACGAATGTAACAGTAGGAACGATGCCTCTGTGTTTGGTTCAGCGCATCGTGACAGTAGGGCGAGATTTTGCGTGTAGTGTATGGAGTGATGATCAGCTCATGCTGGGTTTACGTTGGCTTGACCACATGCCCCATATTACAGAGAAGATGTATCGCTACCAGTCCTGTCGGTAAGTTCCTCCAGGTTTTATTCGTGGATAAACCTCATAGAAGGAAAACTCCACTCTGAATCACTTGCATAACAATCTTTATAATTAACATGTGATCTTTAACAATGGCCAAGATTTAATATTGAAATTCTGAGTTGACTGATTTCATTAACTTGTTGTTCTACTTTCACTTTGGTTAAGGGAGATCTTGGAGATCGCTACCTAGCCAAGCTGAGTTTCTGCGTCTAGACCATATAGCTGAATTCTGTAACTTTGAGTCAGTGTTTGGCCTTCACTACTTCTAGGATAGAGTTCTCATTAATATGACTTTGAACATTGCTTGGAAACAGCGAGTAAGAACAGAAGCTCTTGCTTTTTTTTTGTTTTGTTTTTCGGAGCGACCAGCAAAGCCTGACTATTATCTCGTATTAGAGATCGCTGGAATTTTGAAATGTCCTCCTATAACTTGTGGCACACAACTGCTAACTTCTCACAGGAATAATGAAAATGCAGCATTGACCAACAAATTAGCACCCGAATCACTAAACACATCGCAAACGTTTCAGTATGATTCTATTTCATTTGTTTCAGGGTAGAGTTTTCCTTTAACAAAATGACTCTTATTAATGATACTACACCAAAATGTTTTCCTGGTGGTCACAGTGTTATTTTTTTCAGGTTTGCTAAGGTCGAGGACCAAAAAGATGCGTTAAGACTGTACACGGTCCAGATTCCACACAAACGAGAGCGTAAACCACCACCATGCTACCTCACAAAATGGGATGGCAGGACCTTCTTGCCCTTGCTAATTAAGCCATGTGGCAATGAAGTGATATCCTGTTTGAGTGTGAGGTAGGGACTGAGTGATTTTCATATTCTCGTCATTATTTGTTGTTGATGCTGCTGTTGTTCTGATGTTTTGGCAATTGATTGTTTTATTCAGTGACTCTGGAACCTTTCTTGGCCTCGGTACAGTCACAGGATCAGTATCCATCTATATCGCATTCTCACTGCAGGTAATTACACATGCGTGTACACATACAGAATAATCCATCATTAGTAATCATTAACAAAGTATTCTTTATTCATTAATAAAGAATACTTTTTTTCTTCTTCTTCATTTTTATCTCCTGCAGAGGCTGTACTATGTACAGGAATCCCACGGCATTGTGGTGACGGACCTAGCGTTCTTGCCTGATGCCCCCAAAAGCAAACCTGTAAAGGGAAATAATGAAGTAGCCATGCTGAGTGTGGCTGTAGACAGTCGCTGTCAGTTGCATACCATGGCCAACCGGAGTAAGTTTTAAACCTAAAATTGTTAGGCAGGTTTTATGTGGAAAAATGCTTTAGCAGTTTGAAATGCTTGATGAAGTAGTCGAGGGAAATGGCAGGTATTGGTTATTGATAATCATTTGACTTTAGTAAATACATTTATCCACGTGTGACACCAATAGCACTGCTGTAGGTGGACGAGATTAATTTTCTATCTGGGGAGCTAATAATCTCCTTAATAATGACCTGATAATGTAACTGCATTAGAAAAAAAATATCACTCCACTATGGTCCTGCTGAGGACTGAATGTTTTTATCTCTGCTGTATCCAGGATCTGTTCCGATATGGCTGGTGTTGTTCCTGTGTATTGCTCTGCTTGTGGGTGTCCTCCTGCTCCTGCAGCATTTCTTCCCAGGGTTCATTTAAAGATATGGCCGAACAGAGTGAACCTCTCTCGCTACCAAGGAGCAGTTCGGCTTTCACAGCTTTGCAGCAAAACAAATAGAACACAACCTAATATCAAGCATGGAGTAACTGTACTTATGGTGAACTTTCTGATATTGGATCAACATTTTAACTGAAGATTCATCTCAGGAACATGCAGTTATGCTCTTAATAGTTAGGAATGAAGAAGTGGGATTTTTAACTCTGTGATCGGAGTCATCTTTTGTCTGTCCATGTGTCTACAATCATCTTTTCAGTGCTAATACCTGCATGTACAACAGACTACACAGTAAGAGGAAAATTACTTTTGGGAAGGTCTCATGGACCTCAACATCTGTTCATCCTGCAGATACTGTATAATGCCTTTAATGTAATACATGGAGAAAGACACATCATGGGATAATTTTAATTATTTAAGCTAGATGGAAATGTAGAATTATGGGGGGAAAAAAACAACTTTAAGTCTGTCAGGTGCCTTTATCACTCTAATGCTGTTTGACCCAGTGGAAGTATATTTATGTCTTTATCATGCTACAGTTTATGCACAATTAATGAAATGTGATCTGTGTCAGACAAATAAGGTTTACAATGGAGTTAAAAAAAAAAACAACAACAAAAAAAACAACAACATTAATATACATGCAGTTCATATTTATTTTGAAATTAGTTAGGGTGCTACCTAAGCAATTTCATGATTACTTGTTCATAGCCCCAGTAATGTATTTAAATACATCATTTGTTAGAATATTTTATATTTTTTGAATTATTTTCCATTATACTTTTTCATAATTGGCATAAAACTTAAATTTAAAAAATGATGGTAATAACTAACATGGAATAAAAAAAATTTACTCCACATTTCATGATTGAACTTAATAGATCTAGGATTTTGCTGTTTATTGTGTTGTGTGTAAAGGTTAAAGTGAGCACTTTTCTTTTTAGTGTATTTTGTGTGTGTGTGTGTGTGTGTGTGTATAAAAACTGTTATAGGTAATAGAAAATTTGCATTCCTCCACTAGAGGCCAGTACAGCTTTATTTAGAAGCCACACTGAGCTGAGCAAATATGTTAAAAGGGAGAATATAAATTATCTGTTCTTTTCACTCAATTCTCACTTCCAGAAACATGACCATAATTAGCAACAGGTAGAATAATTAGGTAGAACACTTAATTTTACTGGTTAAACACATCAGATGCACAAAAAGTCTAAATGTCGATTGAAAGGCTTACATCTTACATCCAATAACCACTTACATCCAGTAACCAAGCAGGTTATTTCTCATGTACTTCAACAATCAATAAATTAGAAATTGATTTATACAGGAACCACAGAAAGGGTGTGTAGCATGCATATAACATTTGTCAATCCGGATTCTGTTTTCTACGCAGTACACACATTTTAGTGTTTTATCAACACACATGACTCAGCAAATCAGTTAATATACAGCCTTTCATAAGTTTAAAACTCATCAGGGAGAAACAATAAAAGTTTCAGTGAAGAGAGACTTAGACACGCTGGTGTAGTCCTTACCTCTTTGTGTGTACTGCTTAACTTATTAAACTTATTAATGCTTCTACCTTTTATTTATTTTTTATTTAGTACAGTTTTCCTTCACAGATGTAAGCTGCCCATGAATATCTACCACGGCATAGTTTAATACTGAGATGAACAGTTCCAGCACAGTTTAGCTATTTCTCAGCTTGAACTGGTGAATTGAATCAGGTGTTTTTGAGCAGGAAAATCACTAATCTGCTCCTTCAGGACTGGTTTTGGAACACCTGCTCTAAAGACATCACTTAACAATGACCTGCTTGATAATTATGATGAATTAAAACCTGTTCCAAAACTTCATTGAACAGGCTTCAATAGCTGTGTTTGTTCGTACTTGTTTTTCATTTCTGTAAGTCCTCTTTGATCCTTCAGGGCCACAGAACTGATGAATATTAATGAAGTGTCTCAGTAAAGGACAGGGCTGCTGGGCCAAAATCCACAGACATTCTGTCCAACAGGAACTCGGCCTGATAACGTCTGTCTTTGTGAGTGGAAAGCAGTCAGAGCAGCTGTGCCTTCACACAGGGCAGATGAGAGAAAATTATTCATCCAGTTCGGTCAAAAGATGTCCTCATAATGTTCATCATTTACAATGTGCAGACTTTTTTTTTTTTTTCCTTTTCTTCTTCTTGTGAGAAACTTTCCAGAATCAGAAGTTCTTTTAAAGTTATCCATGAATATAAGCGCACAAGACAACTGAACATTGAGTACGTTCTTTCCAGCGGTGAAGTGAGAAGGACAAAATAACTAATTCGTTAGTGACTGCCTTCTTTGTAAAAGCTTTGGATACAGTATAGAGCCAAGTCTTCCAAATCTTAAGATTAATAAACCACCATTTAAAAGCTAGCAAGTAAATGCACAATCCTGTATACAGTGTGTTTTTTTTTACTTTACAGCATTCAACACCTTCACCTTAACAAATCTTAATTTGTTCTGTCCAGTTAAACACTTTGCCAAAGCTTTTACTGGGCTTAATGGCCTTTAAGTGCAATTTATTTACCCCACTCTCTTTGACAAAACTTGACATTCGTCCAAGTGGATGGGTGTTTATGGTGGTCACCTACAGTTCCTCTTTGTGCTTTCTCACTGCTTTTTATTTCTACAGGCACAGGAAGGCTTTTAAAGGTTGCGCATGTTGCTAAGATACGCTGTAAGAGTCGTGCCCAAACCCGGATTGTATTCTACCATGATAAGCAACAAACTGTGGCTATGTCTTACCAGGGCATTAGCAAAGAAGCCATGACCAAAACCATGTAGTACAACATTAAATAGGTCTACTACAATCCCCTCCGAAAGTATTGGAACAGCAAGGCCAATTCCTTTATTTTTGCTATACGCTGAATACATTTGGGTTTGAGATCAAAAGATGATAGCTCAAAATTTCAGCTTTTAGTTCCTGATTTTTACATATAGATGTGTTAAAAAAAATTAAAACATGGCACTATCATGGCAGACCACCCAATTTTCACGTGAGCAAAAGTATAGAAATAGACAGATTTAATGTAAATTACAGTAAATAGTACTTTATATTTGGTTGCATATCCCTTGCTTGCTATAACTGCATCAAGCCTGTGACCCACTGGCATCAACAAACTGTTGTATTCTTCTTTTGTGATGCTTTTCCAGGCTTTTACCACAGCTTCTTTCAGCTGTTTTTTGTTTTGGGGGTTTCTCCCTTCAGTCTCCACTTCAGGAGGTGAAATGCATGCTCAATTGGGTTCAAGTGAGGGGACTGTATGTCGAAATAGTATGACACCATTATAGGTGGCTAATATCTGGGTTAATATCCTATGACCGTGGAGGACACAGTATATCCAACCATCCAGCCATCCAGTTTTCATACCGCTTATCCAGAATGGCGGGTGAACCTGGAGCCTAGGAACTTGGGGCACAAGGCAGGGGACACCCTGGACGGGGTGCTAACCCATCGCAGGGCACAATCACACACTCATTCACACACTATGAACAATCTGGAAATGCCAATCAGCCTATCATGGGGAGAACATGCAAACTCCATACAGACAGGGTGGAGGCGAGATTCGGACATAGTATATGATTTATATCATTTTCATACTCATTAAACTAATCAGTGAGCCCTCGTGCCCTATGGATGGAAGCACTGTCATCTTGGAAAAGAGCACTCCTATCAGGATAGAAATGTTTCATGTTTCAGGATAAAGGTGACCATCTTATCCTTTGTCACCCGTCTTTATGGTAGAGATATATCAGGCTCAGGAAGAGAGGGGGTCTCTGAGGACTGGTTTGGAAAACACTGATCTAAATAGTGCTTGAAAACATAAGTTTATAAACTCAAGCAGAACAATGTGGGCTGTGTTAACAGAATGGGGACTTGTTGCACCAGTGAAAGGCCAAAATGCTAAATCAGCAGGTTCACGCCCTACAAGCATGCTTTGTGCTCAAAGAGGTTTGGGCTGGAACCTCTTCCTGGTGTAGAACAGCAATTTTCAAATCCAAACCTTAGTACTCTAAAGAGTTCCACACTATTCCTGCTGCAACACACCAAATCGAACACATGGCAGGCTTTATAAATAGATAATGAATGGGATAAGGTGTGTTGGGAGCATGGAAAACAGTGCAGGATAGTGAGAATTAAGACTGGAGTTGAGATCTGAGTTGCCAAGTATTTCTAAACAATGTTTTGACATGGCAATATTAGACTCAAGTCTTGCAGGGTCACAGTAATTTAGTGTCTTATTTAACACTAGTTTTAATACATCAGTTAATTACTGAAGCCTTCATGGGATGAATATGATGTGTTAGGAGAAAATCACAAATCTCTGCAGAGCGTTGGCCCAACAGAACCTAGATTTTTCTTCCCAGTGTTTGGTTGAGAGGTAGTGTGAAACTGTGTTGGCTGTCTATATGTGTAAGACCTTGGAAGTCATGGATTCATGCTGAAACTCAGTGGAAAGATGGAGTATAAAAACCACAATCATGGTTCTTGCCATACTGTGAACCAGGAAGATTGTGTCAGAAAGATTGTATGCAAAAAACAGACAAACAAAAGTCATATTATAGCATTAAATGTATGAATGCTGAATGACACAGCTTTAGATAAAAAGTTCCATAAGTGTTCATTGGATAGTTAAAGGTTCTTAGTGTCTTAAAGTGGTTATATTTGGAACTGTTGCTGATAGGGAAACACCCTGTTTTATGGTTCTACATAGAATCTTTAAGGGTACCCCCAGAAGGCCACACCAAAATGTTTTAGGATACTTTTCCCTAAAAGTATACTCTTTAAACTTGGAACAGGGTAATAGGGTTGACAAATAAATTCAGTGTTGACAGAAGTTACAGTTTGATATATACAGTGCCCTCAACTAATATTGGCACCCTTGGTAAATATGAGCAAGGAAGGCTGTGAAAAATTTTATTTATAGTTTAAACTTTTGATCTTTTGTTAAAAAAAAAAAAAACTCACAGAAATACTCTGCTCAAAACACAGGTTATAAAAAAAAAAACCTGTTAAATATAGGTGTGCAACAATTATTGGCACCCCATGAATTCAAAAATATATTTGAAGTATATTCCCATTGATATTTTACATTTTGTTAGTACACCTGGGTGACTAGGAAGAGGAAATTGTTCAACCATGACTTTCTGTTTCACAGGGGTATAAATATGAGGTAACACAGGCAAAATTCCCTTAATCATTCATAACAATAGGTAAGACCAAGGAATATAGCTGTGATGTTTGGCAAAAGGTTGTTGAGCTTCATAAAATGGGAAGTGGCTATAAGAAAATAGCAGAAGCATTGAAAATGCCCATTTCCACCATCAGGGCAATAAATAAGAAGTTCCAGTCAACTGGAAATGTTATGAATCAA
>JANDJT010000001.1:22280891-22301698 GCA_024331685.1 Stegophilus panzeri | reverse complement strand
GTTTGTAGAATTTTGAGGAAAATAATGAATTTAATCCATTTTGGAATAAGGCTTTAACATAACAAAATGTGGAAAAAGTGAAGCGCTGTGAATACTTTCCGGATGCACTGTATGAGCTTTTTGAACATCCCATTCCAGATTTAACCCTTTATGCTGTTATAATAACCTCCACTCTTCTGGGAAGGCTTTCCACTAGATATTGGAGGGTGGCTGTGGGGATTTGTGCTCATTCAGCCACAAGAGCATTAGTCAGGTCAGGCACTGGTGTCGTGCGAGAAGGCCTGGGGCATGTCATTGTTCCAGTTCATCCAAAGGTGTTCAGTTGGGTTGAGGTCAGGTCTCTGTGCAGCCACTCAAATTCTTCCACGCCAACATTAGCAGACCTTGTCTTCATGGAGCTTGCCCTGTGCACAGGGGTATTGCCTTGCTGGAATTGCAGACTTGGGCCCCTTAGTTCCAGTGAAGGGAAATTGTAAAACTACAGCATACAAAGACATCTTATACAATTCTGACTGTGTGCCTACAATTTAGAGAAGGCCCACAAATGGGTGTGATGGTCAGGTGTCCACAAACTTTTGGCCATATAGTTTATATAAGTAAACCTGTAAGAAGTATTATAAACACAAAAGGAAAGAGCTCCTAACTTGTCAATTTGTACAAACTATTTTATGACAATACCATACAAAATTATTGCTGCAGTTTTGACTTATGACTTTCAGGGGACGTATTTCTATTTCACACATGAATATGTGCAAGTTAAGATGCAATAAAAATGTAACCATTTACTGAACCAGCTTAGAAGACCAATTACGCCACCGCTCTGACTGAGAAGCAGTAATCAAAATATACTGGTTTTATGGTATGCAATTTTTTCATCAACTTAAGGACATTATTCAGCTTTATTTCTCGGATGTACCATGAAAGGATATGAACCTACAGGTTAATAGCAATAGGAATAAACTGAAGGTAAAACACAAAAATGTGTAGGACAAGGGGTACTCCAGGACCAAGGCTGGCTACCTGTGACTTAGGGTCACAGCAACAGCCTTTACCATCCTCCAGGTTTGTCATGCAGTAGCATAAGGACCCAAATAACCCAAATGTCATGCACTACCTTAATTATAAGTAGCTTTGAATAAATGCATCTACTCAACAAAAATACAAAAAAAAAATGTAAATGCAAATATTTCGATTTCATGTAAAAGACACTTAGTAAAAGAATATAATTTGGAGTTACAGAGCACACAAGGATCAAAATACAATTTGGGCTTGTGTTTTGCAATTATGAATGGAGTTTACATGCACGTATGGTTAGTCTCTTCCATTCTACATTACATTATTAAAGATGTCAGTAATCATCTCTTAACATATGAAATGCATTAAATGGCTTTTCACTTTGTTAGATTTAGAATGGCTTAGACAACTGCTCACTTTTAAGAATGTGTTACATAAGAGGTTGGATTTTTACAGCACTTCTATAAATAGAATTAAATATAAAAGAAACTTCTCTGTTAAAACAATCAATGGTCTCATAAACAACACACCCTTGAACGCCTTGTGAATCTGGCACAAAATGTCACAGCTCAGGGAACCTGGCAACCGCTGACTATCAAAATGCATGTCAAATACAAGAACAGTCTGTCTGTAATGCAATGCTGTGTATCAACCACTGGATGGATTCTTACTGCTGGCATGCTCTCCAGAATGTCTAGTACTACTGGGCAGATACATCATGCCATTAGTTAGACATTATGTGATTAGTTTGAGGCATACTGATTTTTTTTCCTGCTGACCGCTTCTCAGCAGGAGCATCATTCCAGATAGAGAAGTCATTCCATAAAATTCCATATAACAATTAATGTTTAATGCATCTAGCTGTACAGACTGATTATATATTTTTTTCATGAATCAATGCAAGCATTTAAGGAAAACTTAAAGCGAGACTAAATGTGAGTGTGCAAGTTTAGTATAACTCTCATCATGTAAATCCAGTCTGTTTCTACAGTAGGTTCAGAAAGATTCAGACTCCTTCAGTTTTTGCGCACTTTATTGTATTAAAGATTTAATAATCTGCATACAATATTCTTTGAAAAAGCAAAAACACGATTTTTAGAATTTTTAGCAACTGTATTAAAAATCAAACCCGAAATTTATCCCGAAATATCTCATTTAGATATTTAGTATTCAGACCCTTGGCTAAGCTACTTCAAATTGAGCTCAGGTACATCCTATTTGCTTTAATCATCTTTTAGATGTATGTAGAACTTGACTGGAGTCCACCTGTGGTAAATTCAATTGATTGGAAATGATTTGGAAAGGCACAGACCTGTTTTTATAAGGTCCCACAACTCACAGTGCACGTCAGACCAAAAACCAAGGCATGAAGTCTAAGGAATTTTCTGTAGACCTCAGCATGGTGGCGGCGGCATCATGCTATGGGAGTGGTTCTCAGCAGCAGGGACTGGGAGACCGGTCAGAATCTGAGAAGTTTTAGTGCAGACCGATTAAGAGAGGTCCTGGAAGAAAACCTGCTCCAGGGTGCACACAACCTTAGACTGATGTGAAGGTTCACCTTTCAGTACAATCAGGACAATGCTAGAGTGGCCCAGAGTTAGACTTGAACCCCATAGAACATCTGTGGAGGCCTGAAGATGGCAGTCCACAGATGCTACCCAATCAATCTGAATGAACTTGAAAGGTTCTGCCAGGAAAAATGGGAGAAACTGGCCAAATCCAGGTGTGAAAAGCTTGTAGGGATTTAGCCAAGAAGACTTGAAGCTGTAATTGCTGCCAAAGGTGCTTCTATAAAGTACTGAATAAAGGTTCTTAATACATATCTAAATGAGAGATGTCATTTTTTGATATTTGATAAATTTGCAAAGATTTTTTAAAAACCTGTTTTTGCTTTGTCTCTCTGGGTTACTGTGAGTAGATTAATGGTCAAAAAGTAGATTAAGTCCAGTTTAAATCTATAACAATATAAAGTGTGCCAAACCTGAATCCTTTCCTTACCTACTTTAAGCACAACTAACTGCCCTAAACTTGGCTCAAATAAACTCAAATAAATATTTAAGAAATGAGGTGTGTTAAATTGTTCAGCTATACTGTCATGGCATTCATGTAGGAAATATGTGTAACAAATAGGAAGAGTGTCTGCTGGTCTTCCACCTTTGGGCAGATCTGACCATAACTTGTACCTTTCCCTGATGTGACCATGCTTTAATATTTGGCCTTTACGAACAGGGTTGTGAGGAAAGAAGTGGGTGTACCTGCATGAAGACTTGAAAGAGAAAAACTGGGAAGTGTTACGGAAGCATTATGGACTACATAGATTATATACATTACTCATAACAAATATGGATCACAAATGCAGAAAGAGAGTGTGAGACTGTCAAATGGATCGGGTCAGTGGCAGCAGTGTTACAGTCGTTGTACAGGTCTGTGGTGGTGAATTTCGATTGTGGACAAAACTTCAATCTATGTTCCTATCCTCACCTATGGTCATGAGCTCTGGGTAGTGACCAAAAGAATAAGGTTCCTCCACAGGATGGAGCTGGAATCTGTGGCTGGGGACAGAAAAGTCTGCGCTGACCTTCTGAACCTGTTGCTACTGTTACCCAGACCAGGAAAATGAATGCAACACCAGTTTGTGTGACCCACTGATGATTTCCTCTTTGAAGGGTGCATTGTCCATAATTAAGAAGACTAGAAAAAGACTTCTGTCTTGTGGCACTTAATCTGCAGCTCAACAATAACTAATGATAGATTTCAGTATCATCAATTGTTTAGGTAGAGGATGTGGAGATTGCTTTGTCAAATAACCAGGGTGGAAGTATGGGCCTAAAAATCTACTTTAATGAAAGTCAGTGACTATCTATATTTAAACATATGCAAGTATTCAAGAAATTCATTTTAATACAAGAATTTCATATTCCTTTTTATTTATCTTATCAAATATTTATTAAATATTCTGATAACTCAGACAAACCTAAAATTTGACCGTCTGGTTAACTAATGTTTAATAACCCTTTTGGAATGAATGAGTTGGCATTAGCAGCAAAAATCTGATACTAGCTATCAGATTTTCCAAACTGAAAAGTAATATACCTTAGCATATGTCTTTAGATTTGATTGCAATTTTTTTTAAATTTTGTTTGTACATGGGAGGCAAAAGAACCATGTCATCCTGTATAATTCAGTGATACATCCATCAAAAGACAGCACTGGCTCAAAGGCCCATTAGAACAGTTTCATTTGACTCTGATTTGAATGTAATTGGATGTCTTAATAAAATATAAATAGGCAAGAACACAAGAGCTGGACAAGAAAAATATCTCATGCATTTGTGATTTTGAACAAGTTTTTTGAAGGTCAAAATGAAAATATAAGGAGTAAACATGTTTTTCTCTAGTGAATTTACTTAAGAGTTCAAGGTTCAATAATACTTGAGTAGAATACAAATCTTCCAAAATAGTACTTAAGTACAGTAAAGAAGTACAATTACTGAAATGCTAATAGCTCCCTACATCAATACTCCATGGACTGGATTGACAACATAAACCAGTCCGTACAGGATTTTTGTGGATTTTTTTCTGATTGTCGTGGCCAAAAATGCTTGATTTTGCTGTTGCAAAATGCTGTTTTCTTTTTCAAAATTTATGATGCAACGTCGGAGTTTTAGTGCTTTTTTAAGCAGAAAACTACTTCAGTTGGAAGAATTACACAAAATTGTTTTGCATTGTCTTTCGCAGTGATGTTTGTTGGTAAATGTGACCCTTTAGCTGTACTTGTGTTCGACGCATGTGAATTGAAGAGGGCTTTGGCTGAATGCGCGTTGTGGTGACACATGACTCATCTTGGCCCAAATCTGCTGTAATTTTGAAAAATTGTAAGCTCCTCCAAATATTGCAGAGTTTGCATGATTTTGAGTTAATTTCCACGATCATGAAATTCGAAAAATTCTGGAGGGACTGACAAACATACTGTACATAATAAAGGCTCCTGTTTTTGTGGGAAATCAGGTCTTCTAATGTAGGCTAGTAATGTGTTCTCTTTTGTTGAATCAGGAAGCAACGTCACTCCATGAAAGGTAATCTTTTTAATAAATGTGTATGTGAATGGACGTGTCTGTTTTGCCTCCCAAATGTGCACTTGTGAATCGATAAAATCCATCCATCCATCCATCCATCCATCCATCTATTCTATCTTTCTGGGAAAAAACCTACATATCACTAAAAATAAGACATTGTCCACAAATTGCTGCCAGTTACACATGTGGCGTGAGACTGCTCAGACTTACCACAGACCTTAAATGGGGAGAGCCATGGATGGCATCTCTGAACACAGTGCAGGCACTGTCTCATGGCAGCATGGATGTTAGAATAATATGTATGTTGGATGTGGGCCCAAAGTCAAAGATGGAACCTACTCAAGGCACTTGTGTAAACTTTTAGGGACTGTAAATGTCTAACTGATATCAAAGATTAAAAAAAAAAAAAATCTAATCAAATTACTTAAGAGGAGGTGGTTAATGAAAAGTTCAGACAAATTACTCTTTCTCATCCTATTGGTTTCAAAGATGAGTAAGAACATCTTGAAGCTGAGAAAAAAAAGAAGAAATAAAAGGAAATAAATGCACTCAATGATTTGATCACGCTTTGAAATGTTAAATGGTGTGAAATTTGAATGTGATCTCAATTCAAAGTAAGCAGCACCAGGCAGCACATATTGTGATTGGAGAAAAGAGTGTTTATCCTTGAGTTAGGCCTTCCGTGCTGAAGTGAGAGGTTTGCTCTGGCAGTGATGGCCCTGCACAGCCCAAATAAAGCAGTGGACAGTGAAAAAAAAAAAGCTGAGTGAATTTCTGTCACTCCAGCTGCCCAGCCCCTGAACACCACACAAAAACAAGAGTGTCCCCATGGGGCCCTGAGTCAACACCACCTCTTTCCGCTGGCGGACGCCTGCAACTGCTTTTCTAATCACAGGAAAACCTATCAGGAGCACTGTGTGCCTGGGCCTGACTATGTGTAGGTCAACCAACAGATTACGCATGCATACACTTGTGCACAAGAGCTCACAGTTATACACTTTTGTAAAATCATACAAAGTATATAAACACACAGAATTCGTATAGTCCTGCAGTTCCATGATAACAATCACACAGTTCCAGTAATTACCTCAAAATAAAGCATTTCTTCTCTCACACTTGCCAAGTATCTGAAAGTGCAGATACAGCGAATGATTCACAAAACAGTGATGATATCACTGAGTCTAAAAGACAGTATGACTAATCTTTCTAGACACCGGGGCCATAGTGACATCATCATCTCGAAACCGAAGTCTGATCTGTTGTAAGGTATTCAACATCTTAATTCCAAAATTTTATACCATGTGTTGACTGTCTCAAAGAAGGATGAGTGTTCTCTTGGCAAGTTATAACGCTTTCCAGATAAAATTCACATAAACACACAAAAAAAAGGGAGAGTGAGAGTGCAAAGAGAGAAGGAGAGTCAGACACACAAATGAGTCATAGTGCAATGACATTACCACATATGAAATATATGCAGTATGACTTGTAAGAAAGAATTGTCTGAAACTAGACATGAGTAAATTTGAGAGTGATATCGTCATGTTAAGCAAGTCTGCGTTTATCTCAGTGTGAAGCTTTTTAAGCTATTTAATAATTCTCTTCATTAATTCAGGTATGGCACTGAACTATACATGAATTACTGGTGAGTGAATATATACAGGTTTCAGCTTTAGAGCAAAGATGCCTTCAAAAATAATGAAATGAAATGTTTTTACATAAAAAAAATACTATAAAGATCAGTAAACAGTAATAAATGAAAAAAAAGTAAACATTTGGTGTGACGACCCTTTCCTTTAAAAAAAAAAGAGTCTCAGGAACCATTTGTGCAGTTTTTAAGGAAATTAGCTGCTAAATTTTACTGAGCATCGTGCAGAACCAGCCAGAATTCTTCTGGAGACTTTGACTGTCACACTTGCTTCTTATTTTTGCAGCAGCCTTCATTATGTTTTTTTTTTTTTTTCCCTGAAAAGTGTTCTGTTATGTAATATGGTGCTTTATATACTGACTTACAAACATTTTTCTGTAACATTTACTTCTGCGCTGGAAATCGTTTGGAAATCTAAAATGTTTTTGTACTGACTCGATAATGTAGAAGTCATAAAATAAAAAATCTATAACAAAGTTTGTACAAAAAAATAAAAAAAATAGGGTGCCTAAGATTTTTACACAGTACTGTAGGTCTCCAAAAAGCATACCTTGTAGCTTTTTTTTCCTTGTTCACTATTTTTTGTTATCTCAAATGATCATTTAGGACTGAATTTCCAAAAAACACCAGTCAGTGGCTACTATTTATGTTTATGTGGGCACTACTAAATGCATTATGTAGCAAACTGATTTTAGAGTGTTGTAAATGTTGTGTTAATGGTCATAAAGCCCATCCAAATGAAACAGGAAAATAAAAAATGAATTAGGAAAATTCTGATGAGCTAAGCAAAACATTTCTCTTAACAACCTCTGACAGCATAAATGGACCTGGTGCAGAAGCTCAGAGTTTAACCGTGCAGGCCAGGAAGTCCAACGATGGTGGTTCCCAACTGCCTGAGACACCTGGGTGTAATAAGTGTTCACCATGCCTATGTCAACCATAACAGACACTATAGCATCTCACCATATACAATTCTGAGATGCCCCACAAGGCCATTAACAAACAGAAGTTAAATAAAAAGCATAGTTCTCTTTGAACTCAGGGGTGACCGAGTAGCCTCTCGGACTGCTTTGTCAGCAATCAAAATTAAGGAGGAAGGGAAACGAGGAAGAAAGAGAATGAGACTAAGGTTGGGCGTTAAGTCAATGGTGAGGTGAGTCATTACAGGCGATAACACACAGGCACACATGTACGTCATGCACAGGACAATGTGTTAACAGCAAGATGATAACACTAACCCATTTCCCCTAAGGCCTAAAATGTACAGGCAGACTGGACTGTATTTAAGACTGTGTCATATGAAACCAAGATGGCTTAAAACAAATTTGATAATCCAGATTTTGAAAACCAAGGGGCCTACATTGTGAAATTTGGATTTGATTTTTTAGATTGTAATGAAGTGCAACATCACTGAAATTTAGTTCAACAATGGTAAAAGCTTCACAGAGATTATACAGTATATGCTATATGAGAAATTAATTCAAACTGGCTCAGAGCAGCAATCAACATACTTCCCAAGCAAAACATATGCTGCATCCCAAACTGCATATGTGCTCTAAAGAAAAGACTACTCCACTATATGAAGTATCATCTAGTGGTATACTATTTTAAGTGGCAAATAAATATGCTTATTTCTTCAGCCAAGGACAAAACTCTGTGGTAAATTTAACTGTTTTTGGCGATCTGCTTTTCCAGTCTAACTTCTTATACTTGAGTGTGCAGAACTAATTTCTCTCTGGAGAGCATTGAGAACATACACGGGTCTGAATAAGAGTAAGCAAGTGACTCAAGGTTTCATTACATCACATCAGCATATTCCTGATCAGGTTTGGAATATTAGGTTGGAAAACAGATTTCAAGGAAGACTACTGCTTGTATTGATGTGCAGAAATGTTTCTCTCTTTGTTATTTGCTGTTATATCATAGTTCTGTTGGATTCTTCATTGTGATTGGTCAGAATGTCTCGATTAATTTTCTCTAACAGCACGGTGGGGTATGCTGTAGTAGGAAAATCATCAACTTTGGGGTAGTAACAGACCTCCACTTTGCCTCAGGCTGCATCACTCAACCCCGTTATTGATGATTTTCCTATAACAGCACGCTCCCCTCACATTTAACCTAAACAGCTAATTTATCATAGAAATCTCATGTTACCTCACTGACTCCCAAGTTAGCAAATCAGTAAGAACCTCAATAAACAGTTTACAGCCTAACATATGATTTAAATGAACAACTGTTTGGGTTATAAACCTCAACTCAAGGGTGAAGGTCTGGTGATGGAGATCATATGGCATGAGTGACTTACTGATTCATATGGTCCACACTCACTCCATGCACTTTTGGATTTTAATTGACATGGTAACATTTGCTGGATGTAGCCTGCCACTGCTCCAGCTTCACAGAGGAGTATGATTTTAGGTTGAGGGTCAGTTGTCCAGTAGAGTCTGACCTTTTACAAAAGCAATCTGGACCCTGTCAACACCTCTGTTCCCTAAACAGGCTTCTCCAGGCCTCTGGAGCGGCACCACATGGAAACTAGTGTGCAGTGGAAACTGGCTGCCAAAAAGCGCAAGCTCTGCACCTCTTCCAGATTAGCATTCTTTCCATCTGACACATGCGCTGTGAAGCAGATTATCATCTAAGTGGATGAAACACAACTTAAAAGAAAGGTGGGCTCGTCAAAGAAAATGTAAGTTCCTTAGGATACGTACACTGAGAGACAGATGGGGTAATATGAGAAAATATAAGGAAGTCATGTCATTTGGAGCAGAGTCATGAAGAGTTCACTGCATTTAAACTGTATTAATATAGTTGTATGAGGATATTACTTACTGTATGAATGATGGACAGCAATAATGAGTCTGATATCACGCTGACATTTGTCTGACCACAACGGCTTCACTGCTTCCCTATTGTAAAGGTAATATCCTTTTAAAGACTCTGACAGTTCTTTATTTCCTTACCTGATTTCAACTCATAAGGAGTAGACAGCATGGAGCCTTCTTCATTACCCCCACCTAGCCCGGGCATTAAATCATAAAAACGTCTGAACTTCAATCCGGCCCCAGCTCCCTAACAGTAGAACCGAAGGAAGTGAAGGAGGTGTGCTGAAGGAGAGGGAGAGTGAGGGATGGGGTGGAGTGAAGAGGCGTGCAAGAGTGTGGGAGACTGCAGGACAGAAGAGAGAGCTGCTGCTGCTTTTTCATACACAGCTAGCTAGCGAGAGAGAGAGAGAGAGGGGCTATTACTGTTGAGTAAATGTTTGAGTGTATTAATGGTTAACGTGTATTTAAGATTATACAACAGC
This sequence comes from Stegophilus panzeri, assembly GCA_024331685.1. Lineage (NCBI taxonomy): Eukaryota > Metazoa > Chordata > Actinopteri > Siluriformes > Trichomycteridae > Stegophilus > Stegophilus panzeri. Next base: position 22,291,657 of record JANDJT010000001.1, on the reverse strand, counting down.
TCTGTTGAATGCTGAATTCTGATCAGAAGGTGGTCAGAAGGTGTTAATTAATTTTCTACAACAGCACTCACTTTAATACATTGTCATTTCTACAGAAACAACTTACATAGGGACTTGTATGCTGCACATAAATATTTAAAAAGTGTGTAATTGTTGATAAGTTGAAGCTTTCTTTGAGGAGATGTTGTTGAGCATTTTTGGAAGGAGTCTCCAATGTCAGTGGTTTTTAACAGTCAAGCTGTAACTAAGTATTCTGACATGAGAAAGTCTTCAGGTTGGAAGGCCATGAGGTTTCTCAGAAGCTGCGGTTTTTATATCTCATTAAACTTCAAAAACGAGAGAGAAAAAGAGAGGCTGGTAAGGGAACGGACTGTTTTTAGCTGCTATAAAATCAGTGAAAACAGGAACTAACTTGTTTCACAGACATTCCACAACATTAAACTTAACTATAAATAAAAAGTGTCACTTTTTAATAAATGAAAAAATCGTTAACAGTGGCAAATTGTTGTGGTGTAACAGGAATAAAACACTTCAAGATATGCTGAATCAGCTCAGCCAATCCCCCCACCCCCGCCCAACTTTCTTATCTTGAAATTAAAAACTATGCAAACACACGGCAGATAACAATGGACATTTTAGGGCTCATGCAGTAGCAAGAATGGAAGCACTACATAATGTATCAAGGCTTATTTCACCTAAATGGCCATTATTGACGTTGTAAAACATGGCATCGCTGCTGCCAAACTGTTTTGGCTATTTCGTTTATAAGTTGACATTAAACTGGACATAAAAGTGATATAATGAAGCACAAAATAGTTTCATTTTAATAGTGACTCAATTTTGGTAAAACTTTTGTGCTAGTTAGTTGCACTGCTGTCGGCTCATGTTTTATTCACCCTGAATTAGGAATCATAAACTGCTTTACAATTAATAAAAAAAGCTGTCAATATTGTTTGCATATAGATGTTTGCCATTAGAATCAATAAGACCACCCTTAAATATGTCATCATGTGATGTAATTGATTCTCCATAGGAAGTCATTTACATTTATGCCATTTATGGCATTTGGCAGACGCCCTTATCCAGACCGACTTACATAAATCTCATTTATACAACTGAGCAGTTGATGGTTAAGGGCCTTGCTCAAGGGCCCAACAGTGGCAGCCTGGTGGTGCTGGGATCTGAACTCATGAAGTTCAATGTCTTAACCACTGAGCTACCACTGCCACTACCAAGTCATTTAATGGAGAAACTGCAAAGATCATCAACCTCATTACTCATTACTCAATACCCTTACTCGTTTTCATATAAACATACTTGTACACAGTCCATCACTACTATGTCAATTTAAGTTTGTTTGTGCTTCTTAAAAGACTTTATAGGTGCACTGTGGCCCCTCTGCATAATCCGAGCGAAGGGTCAACACAACCTCAATAAAAACACACAGAAATCACTAACCATTTCCAACTAATAACCATTAATGAAGCGATCTCTGCTGTAGTCCACAGAGCAAACATCCCAGACCTCCAAACACGTGTTTAACAGATTTCAAAAGAAAGAATGATATCGGTGCTTAAGGGGAAAACGGAAGAGTGAAGACGAGGGATCTACTACAAGCCTGCAGGAAACGGAAAGGGTGTCAAATGGGTAGGAATCCAACTGCAGACCACAAAGCTGAGTGGCATTCCCGCTTTCTGGTGTAATAGTTCTACCTGCAGCTCCAGCCTGACCACAACTATAATGAGTGAAAGCAGGCTCGGTGAAACAGCTATCCCAGCACCACGGCACTGTCTTCAGCCAACACTTTAATGTGGTTCTTGCTGCCAGCTGGGAAATGTGCACAATAACTGCAGTTTTTTTCAAGGGCAACACATGTACATAGAGCGCAATCACCAGAGAAAGGTTTTATAGCTGTATTAACCCACATTTATACACATGGATGTTTTCATAAGCTGAATATGTTGCACAGTAAACAAATTATCGACAGCAGGTGCAATGTATTCAGCAGTTTATAAAACAGAACAAACTAAAAATATTTTTATTTCATAGAAAATAAGAAAAACACTGCAGGTCAATATACGCAACAAATAGAACAATTTATTAAAAATCAGTTTATGCAGAGGAAAACAGTGAAGTTTTTACAGCTCAGGATTTGGCAGTGGAAGAGCTTTCAGATGGAAGCTTCTTCAATATCCAGGCACGTAGGAGCTCCAGCTCAGGCCGGCAGAGCTGGTGGTTAAGCCCTGGGAATGAGTGGAAAGAGGTAGCCATGCCAGCTTTCTTCAGCAACGTGCTGGTCTCTTCGCCCCAGGCATGGGACACCAGCTCATCGGCTGTGCCATGACACTGGAGAAGCTCTGGTAGGTGACGTCCTACTGCATCTTCAACAGCCTGCACATGGAGGAAGAGGCAAGAAGCAGAAGGCTGGGATTTTGCTTTTACTGTAATGCTTGGTAAATTGAGGTTATTTTTTGTAGTAGGCGCAAACTGAAGAGAGCTTTGAGAAAAATGTGTAACGTGCCACGAAAGGCTACTACGCTGCAACGTGCAGCCAAGTTGGACTGTAAGATATCATTTAAATATGTCTGAGTCAGTCTAAGTCAGTACGTTTACATGTACAACAATAATCCGATATTAACCCGATTAAGACAATACTCTGATTAAGAAACTAGCATGTAAACAGCGATTATTGATGACCTTAATCCGACTAAAGTCATACTTGAAGTAAACACAAAAATCGAATTAAGACATGTGGAGTATTCCTATTTTAGTCGCATTATCAAAGTGCATTACAGACATGTAAACACCGTAATCACGCTATTAACGTCGTGTGGGCGTTTTTGCCGCATTTTGCGACAGTACAAATAAACACACGGCAGTGCTCAACCGTTTGACAGCAAACAAAAGAGCACGGCTGCGTCTGAAACTGCGTACTTACCTACTATATAGTAGGCGAAATACATGCATTTCGGCTACTACATAGTATGTAAGTATGCGGTTTCGTACGCAGCCCACGGCTTCAAGCAGTCGTCTATTTGCATGTATAGCATGACAAATAATTAACTGCACTTGAAGCTTTCGTAAAATTAAAAATAAAACACCTGAAACTGTATATGGTACCATAACGAAGACGAACTGTATGTCGATACGTGAAATTCTGGAGGGAACGTCGGACGGCGTGGCGTGGGGACGTGTGCCGTTAACCGATCTATGTTCTAGAACATGTAAAAAGGGAACATGAAAGGAATATTCTAAAAGCAACTCATGTAAACACCTTAATCACAACATGGTCTTATTCAGAATAAGGTCAATTATTAGATTACTGCTGTCCATGTAAACGTAGTCAGTGAGACACACCAGCAATGGATCTCACTTATCAAACTGGATACAAACTAATTTATTTGCAAATCGTTTAAAAAAATTTTTAAATGTGGTATTCAAGTAAATCCAGTGAGTTCATCAAAATGTTTATATAAATTCTTGTATAAGGAGACACTAATGCAAGCATCAATGCATAATCTCCAAATCATATAACTGGCCTGAGTTGCTGCAAAACATTTTTTATGAACTATGCTACCATGGTTAAGTCACATGTTTATTTTGATTGCACACACAAATTTAGTGAATTTTGTGAAACTCAGTTTCATATTAATAACTTGAAAGAAAGCAAACCAAAGCAAATCAAAATATTATGATGAATACGATCTAGCCATTCAATTAGGACAAAAGAAATGTTGCCGTATTAAAGGAGGAAGAGTTAGTCTGTGCTTATGGCAGCTGGCTTTTCCTTTTAGAGTTTTGTGGAAAATCAGCTTTGCCAAAACTTTTGTAAATGTTTCAGGAATTTTTTTTGTTTTGTTTGGCATATGAAAACATTTATACATAGCTTTAGTAAAAGACTGATAAAAGTGACTGAAAGATATATTTACCGGATATATAACTGAATCCTTATTAAGGAAGCTGGACAGTGCAAAGACTCCAGCCACATCCTGGTGGTACCTGCAGGCCAGGTGTAATGCCATAGCTCCGCCCATAGAGAAGCCGCCTCGATAGGTCAAAACAGCACATTCAGATTATGAAGCTAACGACTCACATTATGATGCCAGTCCTACTCACTTGTAAATTCTGTGTCTCTGCCTTTTGAACGGTTTCCAAGCTTAGGCAGCAAATTTTCTTTAGCAGCCGTATTTAATTTTGCTCTGTGGCTGTGATGTGATGATGCGCTCGCAGCAAAAGCTAAGTGACAGATTTGTATCCTACATACACAGACAGCATTGTGCATCTGAAAGTCCCTGTGAACTACAGTAATTTAGGTTGAAAGCCAAAGTGGACTGCGGCAGGAAAAAAAGACAAAGCAAATGAAAGCTTGTCCTGAATTCCATATCATCAAACTTCCATTTTTCCTGAAATTCCATGAGCCTGTCTTAGATTTCACACATTTGGGCAAATTCTGGCACATCTGGGAATATGCACAAGCACCCTTCACTGTAGCAAAGTGATGTATGTATTTCAACCATCAGCCAGTGATGACATGAGCATTGTGATTATCAGTGTCTAAGAAACTGTGTCTTAATTAGCTACAGCTTAAGTAAAGACAGATCTATTTCTTTTCCAGTGGAAGCATATTTCCCAGTCTTCAAACTACCACCTCCACCTCCAAACCTCTCCTGAGACCTTAGCTGTTTGGCTAGAGGGCATGCATGTGTGTTTGAAACCTCATTTCTCTAGGGCTTTTCCCAGGGATCAATACACCTAAAGGATTGAAAAACATGTACAATAAATAGCCTACGATTTCTCATCTTCCTGAAAATGTTTTCCATGGAAAGTTCTGGCGCTTGTCAGTCCATCAGCTTTAGGAGTGGACTCAGGGAACAGACCACTTTGTTTCTCCAGCGTGCAGAGTGACTCCAATGAGTATTTATGGTTAATGACAAAATGTTATGATTTAGGAAGATAATATTTCAGCAGTCTCACAGGAACATGTGTTTTTTGAATCACTTTCTCTGGAATGGAGTTCAGGGGCTTTTCTGTCCTTCCACACAGATCCTTTCACACAAGGTCTTGTTTTTCTCCCTATTTATAGGTATTTATATGTTACTTTCTTTGACAGGTAACCATTCCCCAACTGTTGAGGTTTTTTTTTTTTTACCTTTCTGGTAGTCCTTCCATACAGTATATAACCTCTGTGTGACATCTCCTCCATACGACCCCCTGCACACTTCCTGAGGGAACTTTACCTGGACTAGTATATGATTCTCTCATAGAGCACGACTTCCTGCCATTTTTATTTCATAATGATTTATGTGTGAAACTGATAACTCAAATATTTTGAGATTAAGCTGTGCAGAAACCTGAGAATCTTCCAAAAAAATTCCTTTCAAGCCTGCGATTGGCAACACATGAAAGGAATGAGAAATTTGATAAGTTTCATTCTTCACTTCATACAGTGAAGGAGAGATATAACAGCGCTGCCCTGAAACGCAACTTCATTTTGAACAAGTGATGTGCGAGAGTATGTAAGACTGAGCAAAGCAATAGAAGAGAAAGAAAGGGAGATGCATGGTCTGAGAAGAACATAAGAGCCATACCGATAATCATCCTGTGCATAGGTACACCAGCTCGGATCTCATCTTGGACTACAGCTCCTAAATGACTGCACATTTCTTCAATAGACTCCAAATGCTCTGGGCAGTCACGGGAGATTTTGTAGCGGTCAAACCATATGTGAGACAGTGCCCCATGCATAGGTGTGTACGGCCTGAGAAGACACAAGTTTGGCAAATAAACAGCCAATAAGCCAGGGTACTCCTTTTAATACAATCGAAGTTTCTCAGTGGCTTTAGAAATTTCACCATGAAACTCTCCTAGGATTAATAATAACAATAATAATAGTAATAGAAGTAGAAGAAGAAAAAGAAGATTATATGTATTTTTGTCATATAGTGAACTGACAGCTATGGCCTCTAGCATGTGGCCATGCAAACCTCAAAGGAAAAAATGACAATAAATCATATCAGCATTAGAAGTATGAAGCTGAAATATTATGAATTACCTTGCTGGAGCAGTGGGGTAGATCACTCTGATATGCTCAAAAGCCATGTCTTGTGCCAGAGCATCACGAACCCATGCTCGTAATCCCTGCCCTGTGTCTCCTAACAAACATATAAAACAAACAAGATGGCATTTCAATACATCCTACAACTATATTTCAGTACAGTACAGTTCACTGAAATATCGATTCAATACAACAAGAACAAAGCAATACAGTAGAGGAGATATTTTTACTTTTTGGGTTCTATTAAAAGCCATTATATCACAGCTCTGTTGAATTCTCTAATCTGATTGGACAAAAGGTGTTGAATAATTCTGTCAATAATGCCTGCTGTAATTCAAATGACAGGTTTATATTTATCCATCTATTTTCCATACCGCTTATCTTATGCAGGGTTGCAGGGGAGCCTGGAGCCTATCCCAGGGAACTTGGGGCACAAGGCGGGGGACACCCTGGATGGGGTGCGCACACACATTCACACACTACAGAGAATTTGGAAATGCCAATTAGCCTCTTTGGACTGGGCGAGGAAACTGGAGTACCTGGAGGAAGTTCTATTGCTCGTGCTATTATATTATCATTTCTATAGTAACAAGGTGTATGGCGGATGTCCTACATAATCTAAGACTAATAATACACGTTGTAATTTAACAAGTAAGAACATATAGTCACTGATATGGTAAAGCTTTCAGTAAGGAGATGTTTATTTATCATTTATAGAAGGTGTCATGGTTGTCAATCCAACCATTTCACGTTATTTTCCTATAACAGCCCGACCCTGTTTCATGTTTAACTCCTTATCTTCAGTGCCCTTTTTCAAAAAGTGATCAAGCTGTTTTCGTGTCTATGACCAGCAATACCACTTGTTCAGCGAGGCTTTGCAACTTGTCAATCACACAAAAGGTCGCTGGGTACGCTTTTATCTAATCAGATTACCTTTAAAAGCCTTTCATTCAAAGCTGCAAGATAATGTCCATAATGCCCTGAATTTCACAATTAGCAAGGGAGAGAACCACTAGCATTCTGCAGATTATGTGCCAGGAGTAATTCTGCTCCACTGTGTGACTGCAGATAAAGTTTCAGCAAACTGGCTGGACAAATGAACACTTAAGATCAGGTCATATCTCTTCTGAGCTTTAACCATATAAAGCACTTGTGGAATGCCACAAGTCACTTCATCAAGAACATTGTGGCCATCTGTCTGCCAACATCTTCACCAGGCTTGCAAGCAAAAAAAATTGGAAAGTGTTCCACAACTTGATTTTTCAGAGGCCTATTCAGAAGCTGAAGGTCTGCAGGTCAATTACTGATAATGTTCACAGTTGATGCTGCCTTGTTGTTATTGTTTTCATTAGTTTACTGTTGTTTACGCAATTAAACTTGGAATTTTGAGTGTGGCATTGGTTTACTTGCCCTGATATAAATGTTATAAATGTAAGTATAAATGTTATAAATGTAAGTATAAACATTTATATAAGTATAAATGTTTAATCTTAAATAAAAATAACACTAGTGACATTTAGATTTTAACATATAGGGATGCAGAATATTTTTATTTCCTTTTATTTTTTCTTCAAAATACTGGTTGCAAAATCATCAGCACCCCTACTCCAACACAATATTTGATGAACCCTCCCCTGGAGAGAACACCACCACAGTGCATCTTGCTGTATTGTCAAACAAGGCTGAAGTTCGTGGACTAAACACACCTTCCCAAAATCATACGCATTAACATGGAGCTGGTCTTCCATTTGCTGCTATAAAAGCCTCTACCCATCTGGGAAGTCTTTCCACTAGATTTTGAAATGTGGGTGTGAGGATTTGTCTAGCGCTTTCTAATTAATCTCAGAGGTGTTCAGAGGGGTTGAGGTCAGAGCTGTGTGCAGGCCACTGAAGTTCTTGGACTCCAACCTTGGCAAACCATGTCCTCATGGAGCTCACTTTGTGCACAGTGGCACTGTCATGCTGGAGCAGGTTCGGGCTCCTTAATTCCAGTGATGGGAAACTGAAAATCTACAGCATACAAAGACATTCTATAAAATTGCGTGCTTCCAGCTTTGTGGCAACAGTTTGGGGAAGAACCACATATGGGTTTGATGTTCAGGTGTCCACAAACTTTTGGCAATGCAGTGTATATGTTGCTAGTGTTGTGTAATTGGACTTCCTACTTCAATTCAGACCTTACATTATTTATACAGGGCTCAAATCCACACACTTACACAGCCATTGTAAAATACTGATTTACTGTTCCTGGAACAATTCCTATATTGATTTGAATGTGTGTTTGAGGTTGTTATTGTGATGAAACATCAGGTCTATGGCAAACCATGCTCATGTGCCATCTTTGCAACTGTTCCAGACTCTTTTCTGATGGCACAGATTGTGCTTAATGGTACTTTTAACTGTCTGTGTGTTGCTTTACATGCATTACCTTACTTGTGCAGGTCAAAATCTGTCTTTGTTTTGTGTTGAAAGCATTTTGTCCCATGCAAAATGATGAATTTTATATATATACAAGCACTATATGCAACTTATTGAGACAAAAAGCAATTAATTTAAACTATTGTTTAGAGTATCAATAAAAGGACATCCTATTAGACTCATATGTTCCCCAAGCAAAGGTTTGATTCTAAATTTAACGTGTAAACGCACATGTTAAAAAGCACAAAATGTAAATTTGTATCTTTCTACAAAGTGAAAGTGCTGTCTGAGTGGAAAACTGAATTTGCATGGACACTTAAACATGTAAAGCAAAAATCACATATGCCATTAAGGTTCAAAGAGAGCTCACATAACTATCTATGTAGATTTAGCGTTCGTCAGTGGCTACATTTACATGCACATCAAATCACGTTTATTACGGTCTGTATTTGTGTTGCGGCCGTATTCCGAATATGATGTTTATATGCGTACAGGCATCTGAATATTCCTGTATACATGGTTGTTGTAAATATACCTGAGTTGCCATTCCTAAATACCTAGCCTACAGCTAAGCACCTGTTAGCACCCACAATTCCTTTTGGACTGAGTCTGTGCATACTGTATATCTCCTTTCAGTGGCTTTTCTGAATAAGATGCAACAAATTCCAGGGGTGGCAATCATAATTTGGGGAATCAGAATATTGTCTTAATCTGAATCGGCCAATCGGATTGCGGCGTTTACGCAACTCAATACTAATTAGAATATTACCAAATTCCCATTAATATAGAAATACCGATGTGCATGTAAACGTAGCACACACAAAAAACCTGTGCATTAAACAAACAAAAAAAGTTAAAGTTTTGAGCATGCTTTTTTTTTTTTTTTTAAACAAACAGTAGTCTATGTGAACTGGAATGTCATCCTTTATGACAAAGAAAAACAACGTGTAATCCTCTACTGCGGACCAAAGTTAATAGCAGAGAGCAGATTTTTATTCTGGAGAGAGTCTAAATATTGTGACATACCATTTAATAGAGCAGAGCGCAGTTTGGGACGTAGCTAACCTTTGTCCAGGCTCATTTACGCCTCATCCATTCTGCATGAAGCGTTTCCAACAGGTAATCTATTAAAGAGCAATCGATCTGTGCACTTTTGTGCAGACTGTGACCGAGTTTTGCTCATGACTAAGTACAGGCACCGGTGAGCCTGAGTGTAAACAAACTGTTATCATTCATGCCTGTTGCCTTGTGTGATGGCAGTAAATCATCCTGTTCTACAGCTGTATTTAATTACAAAGCCTGGCTGTGATATGAGGATTCCCTCGCCAAGGCGAAATGCAAATAGACAGGACAGATCAGCTGGAAGAAAAAAAGAAAAGAAAAGAAAAGAAAAGAAAAGGAAAAGAAAAGGCTCTGCATGAGAAACCCAGAAATAAAGCTCTCTATTAAACTACTCAACACTTTATTTACCCGCCTAAGTGTTTACAGTCGCCTGCATCAATTTCAAGGCCTTGATGCTCACGTACAAGACCTTATCTGGAACAGCACCTCCCTACCTCAACAATCTCCTTGAGGTTTACTTTCCCTAATGCAATCTGTGATCGGTTAACGACCGACGTTTAGTAGTGTCTACTCAGTGTGGCTCAAGATCCCTTTCCAGAAACTTCACCCTCAGTGGTGGAATGAACTTCCAACCTCAATCTGGACAGCAAAATCTGTCACTATCTTCAAATAACAGCTAAAGACCCACCTCTTCCGTGAACAGCTAATTAACCCCTAAACATGTCAAACCCACATTATCATAAAAAAAAAATAAATAAAAATCTCACTCTGGCTCTTACACCTCCTCGACTCTTTACTTCTCTAGAACTCAATTATAAATCATGTATAGTAGCACTACTTGTATTGTTCTCCACTTGATATATCACTTTGCTTGTATTTCCTCATTTGTAAGTCGTTTTGGATAAAAGTGTCTGCTAAATGAATAAATGTAAATGCAAATGTACTACTACTACTACTACTACAACAACACACACACACACACATATATTTATATTACTGTTATCTTCCATGTCACTGCTTTCACAACTCTTATTCCAGTTACTGTACAGTCCAATACAGAGGTCTAGTGTTTATTATATACACAATATACCTTCTGTGTTTTATTTTCCTCTTAACTCTACATGCAGTGACTACTTTGAACTTAAGAATGTCACTCGATTGTTAATCCTGTGCAAACTGTTCTAACTTTAAATCTAAATCTTTTACGAATGAAATCAACCCAAACGGATAT
>JANDJT010000001.1:22244994-22264891 GCA_024331685.1 Stegophilus panzeri | reverse complement strand
CTCTCTTCCTCTCTTTCTCTCTTCTATTTAAATTTGCAAGAGATACAGTTACCTCTTTTCCTGTACTTTCAAAGTTAGAGGTGCTTTTGCATTGATTTGCTGTCAACCTTAGCTGGAGTCATCTCTGTATTTTGCTGCAGTGTGTGATTCAATATTAATTAACGTGGGCCGGGAGGGGTGTTTGCATGTAATACCACTATACTCAATTAGGAGCTATTCTTCCCCTGTGTGTAATGCTACAGCAAATGTATTCTTTCTGCTAAAGTAGGCGGGTCTTTGGAGGTTACTATGAGAGTGTGTGTGTGTGTGTATGTGTGCGTGCATGCGTGTGTGTATGAGCAGGGGGCATGTTGTCGTGAGGACAGGAAGAGGTCCAGGATCTAAAGGGCTTTGCTTCGTTCCCAGCTCAGCTCTGTGTGTTGTTTAGTTTAGCTTAAGCCAAATCAATTAGGAATGTTCATTGCTCACAGTCAGTGTTTGTTCTTTCTGTGTGTCCCCCCTTTTTTTTCTCTGTCCCTCAGTCCTTGCTGGTCAAGGCTGAATCAGAGTTCATAACTTAGCAAATAAAAGGAGGAATTGTATTTGGGGCGTTTGAATGATTGTGCCTTTAAAATTAGAATATGTGTCGGGTTTTTTTTAGCATCTATACAGTATCCACAAAGAGTGTCTGAATGCATCAAGCCGCACTTCAATTAACAGCCATACACAGGATACAAATGACATTTTCAGCTTCAGTGCTTTTTTAGGCTACAGTGTAAATGATGAAAATAAATAAATGAGTACCATCAGTGTATCGTATTACACTATTTAAGGACGCACCGATTGTTAGAAAAAAGCTCTTGTGTGCCTGATATGGTGGCAGATGTACATGGCTGAGCTGAAATGATTCATTGAACTGAGACAGAAGCTGTTGTCCATCAACAGAGCTCTCCTTAGAGCTCAGTGACCGGTTTTCCTTGAATGCTATGTCTACAGTAACGCCTGGGAAGTTTCTCCAGGCTGATAAAGACCTAGGAGTTGAATCACCATGTTCAACTCCAGCCTCACAGTAGCATCTGATGATGAGTCTGGAATGGTCTCTATCAGCTGGTATTTGCAGGATCTAGCTGCCACAAAAGTGTCCATATTCGAATTGTATAGTGACGTAGGACACACGGAATGCGCTTTTTTTTGCACAATGCTAGTCATGAAGAATTGCCCCAGTGCAGGCATTTTAATAAAATTTTATTAAACATAAAATGACCACAAAAATAACTGCAAGAGTTTGCAGGATTTGTCAGAATACATTAGGGAATGGGCAGATTAAAATACAGTCCTGTGCACACCTCTAAACCCCATTAAAGTGATTTCAAAGTGATAATGTTACATTAAAGCAACAGAAAATAATTACACAATGTGCCGTTGAGTGTAGAAAGTGGCTTCATCTAGTGTGAAATATTTTCAGACTAACAAAGTATATATATATATATATTTCTGTACCTTCTGCCTGCATTTCTTTACCGTCTGCCTCACTGTTTTTTCCACAGTGCTGACTGGTCGACAGTTCTCCAAAGCAGTGACTAGTCCATACACGCATATGTATAATAAATATAAAGCATATGACTTTACCTGATATGTGGAAACCGGAGATGCAGCGATGAATGGTGTGATTGATGTCTGGGCGATCATGCGGTTGGTGGAGATACTGTATGGAGAAGAGTAGAACCTGCGCACACACAGCCATACATCAGTCATGCATAATGACAGAAGCTCGCGGAGTACAAAATTACTTCAAATCTTTTCCATGTTTCTGGGGAAAGTACAAGGTCTCATTTTACTTCATGTCTCTGAAGGTGCACTGTATGCATGTGCACTTGCTTTACAGTAGTATGTGTGTGCGTGTGTATGTGTGGCTGATCCAGTGATTCCCTATAGCTGTCTGCTGGTGGAGCGATGGGCCATGACTTTATTTAGCATTGTGTACCCAGAGCGGACATGTTTCATTTGGTAGGCTTGTTGCTATGCTATATCGATTGGTGAGCCTGGTGGCTGAGTAATGGAGCGTTGGGAGTGAAATGCTGTCTGCTTTTAGCTTCTGCTCCTTACACCCAGCACATGACAACCTGACTAAACACATCGATTGTGTCACATGTTACCCCAATGATGGCACATGGCCAATTAGAGTAATAAAAACATAGAGGGAAGTATGGGACACCCTTCCACGTTTCAGTGGTCACATTACGTTTTCTCATGTGATTCTGGTTTAAGACCACGGCAGCTTGGCTCTTATTTATGTTAGCCATTAGTGGCTATGGCCTCCTGTCAGTAAGATGATATGGCCCATTAAACAATTGGAAAGGTCTAATTGAGAACAGAGCATTACTAATACTGCAGAATCGGCTCTTGACTGGCTACGAGAGGTCGCTGTGATTAGTTGTATATGAATAATCTGGACATATCAGAAAAGCACAAATGTGGTAAAAGCTGCCATAGAGAAACAGAAAGCACTTTCTCTTTCTGGCTCCCTTGAGCGAGTTAAGGACAGCTTGAAACATAATGTGAAAATTATAATATATTTTTCTCCTGTAATGTACTGTGTCTCCGAGCAAAACTGAATATTCAGAGAAAACAATGCTAGTGTCTGTTGAGTTGTAATTGGACTACAAAAAGAGCACAGTGATATTACTGATTGTTTTTTTCCCCTCCCTGTTTGCCCTTGGCTGATGAATCAGAAATCAGAAGAAAATGTCAGAGTAGATTAGGGCTGCAACTAAGGATTAATGATAATTTATTAATATGATGATTGTTTCTTCGATTAATCAATTAGTTGGATTAAAAGGCTAGTTTTTATTTTCTGTATTTTTTCAAAAAACCATGTTATGTCACATTCTGCCCAATGTTGTCCTTCAAACATTGTGCAAACTGAAGGCTATGAAAAAGGTATTAAATGTATCTATGTGGGCTATGCTACACATTGTGCAAAGGATTAAAAAAATATATTAGCATTATATTTTGAAAACAAAAAAAAACAACAACTGATTGTCCACAAGCTTTAAAGCAGAAGTTAAATCACTATATTAAAAATGCTGAAAAAGAAAAAGAAAAGCACAAACTAAGTGTTAACTGGTAAGAGGTTGAATGTTCTGCAGTAACACACACATTCACTCATCTGTACACAGTAACGTTACTTTATTCTGTAAATGTATGACACTTCTTACATTTCTATACAATTACATGTTCTAACCCATTACAGTTACTGCTCTCATAAAAAACACAGTTCATTTTGTTTCTAAATAAAGCTGAATATAGCATCAGACAACATATTTGATCTAAATGAATATTTTAGTCAGAGTTGTTGTGCTTCCTTTCTATTGTGCGCTGTTTGATTGACGCGTATGCGTGGACTCGCGCTCATTCAGTGAAGTTTAATGGAGACTTGCTCGCTGTCAGGACGAGACTTTATGTAAAATGGAAATACTGGTGTGGCTTTTTAACATTTACAGATAAGGATGTAAAGGTAAAAATGTCATTTCTGTGCTGAAGAAAACATGTCTGGAACACATTAAAGAGCACACGCATCTGTCGCAGCATCTGACACGACAAGCCACGTTAATACATGTACGAGTTTGTTTGAAGCGCTTAATATAAAACATTCTCATGTTTTGGATGACCTGGATCGTACACTTTTCCCCCAGCAGCAGCTCACTCTGTGTCCTCTGCTGATTTTCACGTGTTTTATTCATAGAAATACGTTTTTGACCATTGTGACATGACATGACCTCACTGATGGGGGTGGGGGTGGGGGGGGGATTATCCACAGTGACGTCACAGACCTAACTAATCCATAATGACATTCTTCGTTGATTATTTTAATTATCGATTGTTATCGATTAGTTGTTGCAGCTCTAAACACAGTGGAATGATCTGTACCTGTATCTGTTTAGTGCTCCAAATAATCATATCTGTTGTATATCTAAATCTGAAGTGAGCATGGCCTAAACTAGTTTTTCTTTTTCGTTCTTTTTTTTTTTAATAGATATTTGTGCAGGACTTTTGTGCTCATGCAGTTTTTATATTTGTTTGTACCTGCCTGCAATTTTCTAACAAATTTATCTGGTTCTACAGTATTTCCTGAAATATAAACAAACTAGTAGCTTAATTAAAACTCCCAAGACCCTGACCAGGCAGTAACTAAGGATTAATGAATGAACACTCTTAATGCATCACTGTAAATGCATCATCGTTCACGTTCATGTAAATGAATGTGGTCTTTCTTTATTGTGTGAACTTCATATCAGCACGCTCACCTGCTTGAACCTTTTCCTAATTCACATCTCTACTGTACGTAGGGTCAAAAGATGCCATGTGAACCTTTCTGGCATGCGTTCTAAAAACAAACAAACAAACAAACAAAAACAACAAAGTGTACTCCTCCTATTCCTCTCTATATCTGTTCATTCTAAATCATGTAGGCTATTCATATTCCGTTGCATCCCTGTTCAAGTATTCACCGCAAACGGAGGAGAAAAAAAGTTTTCTTTTTAAATGGACTAATATGTCAAGTTTCAAGGTTAGTACTTCAGGCAATGTCATCGGTAATGGTGTTAAGTTGAGAATATCAGCTCCAGGTGGGTGTCCTTGAGAAAGTGCAGAAAGGGAATTTATTATTCAATGAATAAAAATAACGAGCAGCAGTCATTCTTCAGATAACTGAGTGTCCAATGCTCCTGCTGTTGGTATGATGTGGATTTGTTGTATGATGAGATCAAACAGTCAGAGAACGCAAATCTTGACTAAAGTCATCCAGGCCCGGACAGCAACAGAAGGAAGTGAAATATATTAAAGCAAGATTAATGGCGTTACCTCCCGACCAACAAACTGCATATGCTTTTACTTTATGTATGAGAGAAACATGATGTAGCAAAGGCAGGAAAGTGTGTGTGTTTTTTTTTTGTTAGGGATGAATATTCCTGTGTGAATAAGGTGCTGACTTGAATACCGAGTCCATTATTTTCCATCTTTTGAGGAATCAGTAAATGTGTAAAAGCCATTTTGCCCATGTGGAAAATGTGTGTGTGTGTAAAGTGAAGAAACAGACATTGGTACTGTTCCAGAGCCATATAGAACATGATCCTGGATGAAAGGATCCAGAGGGCTGAATGTGTGTGTTCACATTTACATGGGCATTTGTATATGTGTTTAGGTAGTGTATATTTGTGTATGCTTTGGGTTTATTTGCTGTCTGTTTTTATCTATCTTGGCTTCCTAGGATTTGCTTTCTCCAATTAGATCTCCACTAGCCCCAGTGAACTCTCGATAAGTCTGTATTCAGTAAACCCACCTGCTTACAGGTGCTTTGAACCTATGTTATTCTAATGGAAAGCTAAATTTGAGGTCTGCTCAATGATCCCTTTAGTCGCAGAGGACTGGTGGAAATGGACTGAAAAGGTCCACAGGTAGGTAGATCGTTCAGAATTGCCAGCTATATATTACAGTACTAGAGTTAGTGTTCCCACGTGCTAGACTATAGAGTGGTAAATGGATGATTTCTCCAGGTTAATGTAATACAATGGTTACAAATCATAACCTGAACACACAGCCAATCTCTGCAGCCAATATCTGCAAAGTTTATACATGTTCTTAGTTAAATGCTGTTTGAAGTTGTAGGGAATTGTGTCTTTTCTTTTAAAAAAGCTCTTGGGAAAATATTTGGCTGACTTGAATAGATCCATCCATTAAATACAAGTGAAATATTTCACAATTTGCTAGCATTTAAATCATCATCGTTGTTTCGGAAGTGTTCCTATAAAAATGTACATAAGTTTCTTTTGCTGTTTCTTCCAAGATTTCACTGTATCAATTAACAGAAAGATGAATATTAAAGTGTCCTGCTATTTTTCCTCTCTTTTTTTCTTCCTCTCTTTCTCTCCCTCTGTGGGACACACACTCCAGGACACTGCGATATGAATTTGAGCGAAAGGAATCTGGTTGCGGAAGACTGCATTTACACAGTTATGCTATCCCATAATTCGGATATAATGTGCAGCTGTGAGCCACAGTAGGACATTTCTGGATGAACATATGTGCGGAGGCCTTGAAGACTCGAGTGATTCACTGTAACCGTGTGCGTTTGCTTACAATCCTGGCTGCAGCCTTCTGGCTCCTGTACACTTGCTCTGATTAGGTACAGGTCAGAATCTACCACGCCACAGAGACCCCACAGACTCTCTGAAAGATTTTTATTCCAAAACATCTTGCTTTGTCGGTGCAAATCAGTCTCATGGAGCTGCAAACATATCTCACTGTAGCAACTTCGATAACGCTTCATCGTCGCGTTTTCACTCTGTCTATAATCGCATATTGGTTCCACTCCTCGGCTGTGAGCTGTGAGTCATGGCCCCGGTGGATGCTGGTCATGACCCATGTGCTTCAATTGCTCTCTTTTGTCTCATCTAATCTGTCGTCAGCTCACTCAATCAGAGTGACTTCACTCCTCTCTCCACCCCCCATTCGCATGACATCACGCCCTCATGCGGCTCTAAATGGACCGAATGCTGCTCAGGCCCCGCGGGCTCTCACCTTGGACGCAGCTCCAGAAATCTTTCTCAATATTCATATGTCATCGCCTGCACTGAGCTCCAGAGCTGCTGTGGAGAGGAGCTCCGCCGTCCAAGTTATCACAGGAATGTTGAATGTGCATAATGAAGCGATGAAAGGTGGCATTGAGCTTGTTTTAATGCTAGAGCGTTAGGTACATTACCTTACAGCGTTAGGAAAAGTGTCTATCCCTCTTTTTTTCTTTCGCTCTCTCTGTTACTCTTTCACACCCTTCTGTGGGACTCACAGGACACTGCGATATACATTTGAATGAAAGGAATTTCACTCTGGCATCGACATTTCCTATTCCGACAAGGACTCATCTTCCCAAGGCACACAGTTGTCCAGTAAGAGTTCTCCTAGCTCTTATCTCATAAAACAAATGCCCGATGTATGCGTTCTTTGTAATGATCAGGTGGTCATGACTTGCTTAATTATTTCTTCATCTTATTTTGCATGCCTTATTTTCTTCTCAAAAGGCAAAAGACAACAACTGTCTTCTTCCCTGTAGGGAGAATAAGGGAAAACAAGGGAGACTGTTGACATACAGATAATAGTGATGGCTTTTGCTGGAGCGATGACATGATGCTGGTTGTTGCAACACTGGAAGATCAAAACCAGAGAGCAGGGTGTGGGTTTGGCATACAGATTCCTTCTCCACCCTCTGTGGGGTTTTTTTTTTCAGCCTCATGGCCCCCGAGGTACAAATATGCAATCAGTGAGCCCATGAGGGAGCCCATTGTGAAAGTTCTGGGGTAGTTACACAGAGACACCACACCAACTGCCCTCTTTCATACCTTTCTTCTCGGTACACACTACACAACATGTTCAGGAAAGAGAGACAAATACTCAGAGAGACAAATACCATGTGCTGAAGGGAGGGCAATGAGTTTATGATACTGTTTTACAAATAACATAGTCGCTGTCATCAGTAAAGCTGCTTCACTGGAATTATTGCTGATGATAGTAGCCCCAGTGAGAAAAGCAGAGTACACAAGGGGAAAAAAATGTCCTCTGAAATCACACTTCAGCAATGAGAACACACTCATAAGTCATGACATCAGTTTTATTCTTTTTTTGTTTACTTTTTGAATGATTGTTTGTATTTTGTTGTTAATGTTTAGCATTTTTGCTGCTATGGCTGCAATGAAATGGAATAAATATTATGAATGTAGAACTGTTAGCATGAATGAGCTTGCAGCGCATAAACAGAATTGAAAGAAATAATAATTTTTAAAAGATTCTCGCCATAAAACATTTTGGTTCTTTGTCCAGATCTTATCATTTGTGTCACACTGTTAAACTGGACTAGTGTCATTTCTTGAACAGAGGCAGTGTTAAAGTGCCTCTGAAAACAAAATTGGTGTTTTTTTTTTCTCTTATGGCCACCGATATGAAGCTACACTTTTGTAGTTCTGTAGTACTGACACTTTTCAAACAAAAAAAGAATGCTGCTTGTCTATGGAATTAAATTTGTGCGTAACTTTTCAAGAAAAGAACAAAAATGTACAATGAGAAAAGAAAAACACTCTGAAAGTGAAAACAGTGAACGCAGTGTCAAAAATTTTACATGGTCTTCAAATACACAGCGTTCTTTGTTTCTAAGCGTCGTTTTTGCTAATCATGCTTAATGAATGCTGAGGAGGAGGGTGTTGGCGATGATGATGACGCCGCCGCTCAGTGCCGCTCCTGAGAGCTCATCTCAAAAAAATTGTTGTATAAGACTACCCAAACTTCAAATGTTAATTACAAACTAATTTACTGACTAAGTAAGTCATTTCCACTACAAAGTACAAACACTATAACTATTAACTATAACCGAGAACCGCATCCAGAATGCTCTCCAAAATTTCACTAAAAGTCTCTATTTCCTTGTCAGGGAGATTTGAAAGCATAAATGAAAACTCTGGCAGCGCATTCATAAACCATGATTAGCTAAAACAAATCTTAGAAAACTGTTAACAAAGAATGCTGTTTATTTGAAGACCATGTTCAATTTTTGCCACTCCGTGCACTGTTTTCAGTTTCAGAGTGTTTTTCTTCTTTCTCATTGTATATTTTTGTTCATTTCTTGAAAGGTTACATTCAATACTTCTGGCACACATTGAGTTCTATATTTGTCAGTCATTACCTGTAAAATCAGAAGTAAGTGGGACAGTGAAAGGCTCCAGAAGATCTGTGGCAGATTCTACACAAAGATGCTGAGACAAACTACCAGCAAATTTCCTTATAAAACTGCACAAACTGTACCTGAGACTACATATGCATTTTTAAAGACAAAGGGTTGTCACTGGCTTGAATATTGGCTTGAAATACTGGACTTTAAAGAAGTTATTTTTTATGTTGAAAATGCATTATATTTGAAGGCATCTTTGTGTGATAACTTTTCTTAAGACTACTGAACAGAACTGTATGTCCTGCCCTCAGGGGTGGGTCTTACAGTAGCAGCTTGTTAGCGGCTAACATGGTTTTTGGATGTACATCTTCTTGCACACTATTCCCTTCTCCAACCATACCTTGGTTAAGAAAAAATTGCTGGAATTTATTCATTTTGAAAAGTGTAGACATTGTACAAGGTCATTCTTATGTGACTTTTTTTTGGAAGAGTGGTTTACCAACTGGGGGTGTTCATTGCTAGAATATGTTGCTTCTTCAGACTGAGCAAGAATGCGATCCCGATCTTATACACTGTCACGGCTTCCCCATAAGTCAGAGTAAGTAAAAGACTCTTGTTAATCTCTTTACTGTTCTCTATATCAGTGGTTGTCAAACTGGGGGCCACGGCCCCCTGGGGGGGCCACCAGATGGCACCAGGGGGGCCTGCATAGAAATTCTACAACATTCTTTTAAAAAAAATATATGTTTTTTTACCTCTATGTAAATTGGGATTGTCAACCTTTGAACTATGGTGTGCATAAAAATAAGCAATATTAATCAATTAAATAAATTATACACAGCACACTAAGACGCACACCAAACACATACCAGACTGTTATAGACATCTGTTTATATTCTTGTCACGTAATTGAACGTAATGGAGGTTAGGACGGATGCAAATGCAGATAAGAACTTTATTAGAGTAGAGATAGTCAGACAAATCCAAATCGTGAGACAATAGCATGGTCAAAAACAGGCAACGGGTCAGGTGATCGGCAAACGGGCATAAACGAGACTAAACAGAATCGAAGAATGAGGGCAAGAACAAGATCAAAACTATAACACATTAAACAAGGAACAAATGCTTGGTATATGGAAAACTCACGTAATACTTCGCAAAGTACAAAGAGACACGAGGGGTTTAAATGACAAACGTAATTAAGGGTGAACACAAAATAGCTGAGACTAATGATGACACAGAAGGGAACAACCAATCACAATACAGGGTGCGGAGACAGGACATAAACCATAACAGATGCACGTGTTGAAAGTAAACAAAGTCAATGTCACTAAAAACCCGGAAGCGCGTGCTTGCTCTTCGGAGCACGCTGCTTGCTCCAGCGCTTAGCATGAGGGGAAATCGTGACAATACTAGTGTACAGTACTGTTAGCCACATGCTGAAAAAACCTAAGACTATTTAAAATGAATAATACAGAACAGCTTAGCATGAAAAACTCAACTGTGAAAATTTGACGACTCTAGGGGGACACAAAGGGATGTATGCTACACAAGAGAGGGCCTCATGCTGAAAAAGTTTGAGAACCACTGCTCTATATCTAGCTAGCTCACTAAGCTGCTGTCAGGTTTGTTTAGATTTGGTGGGGATGTGGTACATCTTGAATTCTGCTGGTTGTTGTGTAAATAAGTCAAGTATTTGACACAATGTTACTGACTTTCTGTTTCAGAAGGAAATATATCAACATAAGAATCAAATCAACAGCTATTTTGATATTTCATGGGGCTTTTAACAGACATCACATGGCACATACAGTAGGCTGAGTTCTGTAAACGTAAAACAGTTTAATCAAAGTCTTGTTAACAACATGGAAAATCAATATAAGTCTACTTATCATTCAGTTTTGATTAATGGGACATGGCCACACTGACGTCACTTCTTCTGAGTATTTGAGTGATCCTGAAATGACTGAATCTGCATCTGTGAACAAGCCTCAAAGTACCCAACAATAACAAACACGTTATTTTCAAATCAACATAATTAGTGGTTATTAAAAAGTTCCTTTCACACTAATGATCGGTTTGAAGATTTATGGCTTACCACAGTGTGACTCACCATTTCTTTGCAAAGAGATTGCCTCAGCCTCATCTCATCTGATGTGCCCTATGAGGGATGAAGACAACACAAAGGGTGCCTCAATGTCTTTACATAATTCCCTGATGTTTTTCTCCCCCCACTCCTCCTTTGGTCAGAATCTGGAGGAAAGGAGAAGCCTTGTGATGCAATGCTATATTGCAGAGCATGTGTGTGTTTATAGAGTTCAGCTGTGAAGGAGGGGAAAGGGTAGGTTCAAATCGTTCACAAACGCATTAATACGACAGTCATTTATAAATAACTACACACCTTAGAGAGCAAGCGCAAGCACAGCTGTTTAAGTGTGTGTGTTATTTGTGCAATCTAAAAACAGAGGCTTACTGTGTGTGAGACAGAAACAGAGAGAGAGAGAATCACTAAAGCAGAGACTCCATGACTCGCTGCTCCTTAAGCTGTTTAAATCCCTGTGAGTGTGTTTTGCCCCTCACCCCCACCCCCAGGCCACAAAACCAGGCAAACACAGTATGTCAAGGCCACTGATGTCATCTCTCTATGGAGATTTGGAAGCAATGTGCTTGGGACTTGTACACAGGTCGAGTGCTGTGTGCCATGAATAGAGCCAAACACTGAGACAGCACTTCAGGTATTTTCACCAGAACAGAAGAAATTGTAGACTAATAGAGTGTACAGCCAATAACAAAGTAACAAGATGAGTCATGACTGTGAGGACTGTGATGTGTTATATTTAAGGAAGAGGAGAAAAACATACAGATAGGATTAAATAAAAGAAAATCAACAGTAATTTATTTAGATTTATATTAAGGATCATTATTTACTGCATTAACAAACCATGAATTTCAGCACAAACTCTAAACCATAAAAGTAATATCAACCTTTTAAAAGCCTCAGCTTATTAATCAGTTATTTGTTTTAAAGTGCCTATAAAATTGCTTCTTAGCTGTGTTTTTATATCTGCGTGTTGATGTATTTCTTTCTGAAACAGGAAGTTCCACTGAGGTCCTGTTGAACTGTTTGACTGTCTTACACAACAGCCAATATTGTTCGAATACGCCACAGGATCAAATCCAAACAAACCTGACAGTAGCTTAGAGAGCTAGCTAAATATGGAGAACAGTGAACAGATTAATGAGAGCCTTGTAATTACTGTTACTGATGGAGAAGCCCTGACAGTGTATAAGGACAGAACCACTTTCTTAATCTGTCTGAGGACGCAACATGTTTCAGCACTGAACCCAGTAGGTAAAACACCTGTATATTCAGCCACCTCTGAAACTATTGGAACGGCAAGGCCAATTAATTGTTTTTGCTGTAGACTGAAGACATTTGGGTTTAAGATCAAAAGATGAATATGAAGAAGAGAGTTCAGTTTTTATTTCCTAGTATTTCTATGTAGATGTGTTAAACAACATAGAATATAGCACATAGAGTGTATCAGACTACCCAATTTGTAGGCAAGCACAAACAAACCATGTTAGCCGCTAATAAGCTGCTACTGTAGAGCAAGACCCTCTTCTGAAGGCGGGGCATACAGTTCTATGCAATATTCTTAAGAAAAGTTGTCACACAAAGATGCCTTCAAATATAATGCATTTTCTACATAAAAAATAACTTATTTAAAGTCCAGTATTTCGAGCCAATATTTCAGTCTTTGTCTTTAAAAATGCATCTGTAGTCTCAGGTACATTTTGTGCACTTTTGTAAGGAAATTTGCTGGTAGTAAATTCGCTCCAGTTCTTCTGGAGACTTTCACTGTCACACTTACTTCTGATTTTACAGGTAATGCCTGACAAGTATGGAACTCAATTTGTGCCAATAGTAACCTTTCAAGAAACAAACAAAAATATACAATGAGAAAGAAGAAAAACACTCTGAAACTGAAAACAGTGCACGCAGTGGCAAAAATTTAACATAGTCTTCAAATAAACAGCATTCTTTGTTAACAGTTTTCTAAGATTTGCTAATCATGGTTTATGAATATGCTGCCAGAGTTTTCGTTTATGCTTTCAAACATCTACTCTTGGTTGTAGCCTTCAGTTTCAGCTGTGAAGACTGCATGTGTTGTTAAAAAGGATAAGCCAACATGAAGATCAGAGAGCTGTCTATGGGAGAAAAGCAAGCCATTCTGAAGCTGCGAGGGAAAATCAATCAGAGGCATTGCACAAACTTTGGGCAAAGCCAATACAACAATTTGGAATGTCCTGAAAAAGAAAGAAACCAGTGGTTTTCTGAGCAACAGACACCAAATGGGTCAGTCAATGACATATATTGTGCTGTTGTCTATAACACTAAGAGACAGGTGCAAAAAGCTCTGAAACACAAATTCTGATTTTATGGCACATTACATCATATTATTAGTTAACCATTAGGCATAAATGTAAAGCTTAACCAGTGGATTTTAGTGAGTGAAACTGGAATAATGATATTTTTATAAAAGAGGAATTATGCGCCTACGGCTATAATTATTTTCATCTGACTGATTTAACACAGTACCTAAAAAGCAAACATCTGCACCGATCATGGCTTACAGCTGAATAAATGATTAACCAGAGTTGTTGGTGTGAAAATGAGTATTTCATCATCGGTGTTAAAGTGCCAAATTGCCTCCTGACTCACTCACTTATTACTACATCACTACGGCATGTAAAGCAGCCTGGCACTGAGGTCATATTTTTCCATAATGGTAGAAGCAGAGTTAATGTGTCTTCCTCAGCCAGGATGCAGCCACAGTGAGTAAGACATGAAAATGAGTGTAATTGTGACCTCCTCAACAGCAGTGAGGCATAGCACAGGAGGTAAAACACTTTATATGATCTTTTTCCAGTATCAGATAAAGAACACATTCAAGTCTTGGCATGATTACTTAAATGCTTAGATGATTTCTCTCTGTCCATATAGCGCTCTCTCTCTCTCTCTCTCTCTCGCTCTCGCTCTCGCTCTCACTCTCTCTCTCTCTCACTCTCTCTCACTCACTCTCTCACTCTTTCTCTTTCATTACTAAGCCCATCTTGATCACAAGCTGTTTCATGAAAAACGGGTGTGCATAATTTCAAACCCACATATTATTTCCTCACTGCTGCACACAGAGCTTTAAACCTGGAGATAATACTGCCACCTTGGCAGGTCTTCCCTGTTTCTACTCCTCTTCCTCCTCCTCCTGCTGCTGCTGCTCCTGTCTCCACCCTCACCTGCATGCTGTTTGGCACTCTCTCATGCGTCTCATCAGATCACACCTCATGCTGCAAATAAAAACAATACCAAAGCCATAGAGTCACTTCCACTGCAAGAAAAATGTGACCTACGTTTGGGTACACTGAAGAGGTTTACACTAATCGGCTGTAAATTATTGGATCACACAATAGCAATGGCAGTGTTTCGGGGACAGCTCACAACCAGAAATAAAAATGAACAGGGTAAACAAAACAATCGGTATTCCTCTCTTTGAAAACTGGAAATCTTCCCTGATTAGGTAGAGTACTGAGAAGGCATGGTGCCAAATACTACCACATAGTGGTGAGAAGACACACTTGGCATAGAAATCTACAATCTTTACACTTACACACATGTGCAGCTGTCCAACAGAAGATTAATATGCTCTGAAAAGCCAGGATTTTTAATCATGTCTTTCTGTGTCCACACACCAAATTCCTCAGAACCATAAAGCTGCTGGTTAATTTGTTAGCTCAGGACACTTTTCCCCTAAAAGTAATCTTGGGTTTTTGGTGAAATAACCACGCTTTTTCTGGGTGTAAAAATAAAACCATACTTATAACATGGTTACTATGGTATGCATGTCACTATAATACGCTGGTCAGGATGTCATTTCATTAAATGGTAAATGTGTAATGGTCTGCACTTATATAGCGCTTTTATCCAAAGCGCTTTACACTGTGTCTCATTCACCCATTCACCCATTCACACACACATATACTCACACACCAATGGTAGCAGAGCTGCCATGCAAGGCGCTAACTTGCCATCGGGAGCAATTTGGGGTTCAGTGTCTCTCCCAAGGACACTTCTGTATGTGGAGTCACGTGGGCCGGGAATCGAACCGCCAACCCTATGATTAGTGGACAACCTGCTCTACTACCTGAGCCACAGCCACCCATTAGTAAGCCATTATGAAAGAAATATAAAAAGAGCTGCAGAAATGTTTGATAAGAGTACTATTGTGTGACGTTTGAACAGTATGATGCAGGCTGACTACAGTATGTTTACTATATTATATTACATTCTACTATATTGCATGTTATTACAGTGCTGATCATTCCTGCATGAGTAAGGCATCATTTGTATGACAATGTTGCAAGCAAACAAATAAACAAACAACAAGAAACATAATTCTAAACAATACTGCTGTTGAAAGTGCTGGCTTCAAAACATCAATGAGATTTTTGTTTTGGTCTTGATACATCATGTAGAAATAGAGATATAGTACAGTTAATTTTGATTGTCAAACTGGAACAGGACAGTTTTTATATATTTTTTTTAATGCAAAGGAAGTACTACAGTAAAATCCTAGTAAATCATAGCTAATTTTATTCATTCATTTATTAATTCATCTTCAGGAAACACTTTATCCTCGTCAAGATGGCAGTGGATCCAGAGCCAATCCTGGGAACACAAGGTAGGAATGCACCCTGGTAGGACAGCACACCTACTGGTATATGGTTTTTGAGGTGGAAGGAAACCAGAGATCCCAGAGGAAACCCACATGGACATGGTGAGAACATGCAAAACTCCACATAAATATACAGTATAGGCAAGTTCGGCTGTTGCAGAGCAGAACAGTGTGTAGTACTGGGATGTTACAGCTCCAGGGTCCTGGGATCGATCCTGAGGTCCGATTACTGTCTGTACACATTTTCACATATTCTACCCATGTCCACATGGGTTCTTTAAACTTCTCCAAAATGTGCTAGTAGGTGGATTGTCTACTCTAACCTGCCCTAAGGTGTGAATGAAATATTGATGCAGTCAGCATTGTTTGGGAAAGTCTATTCAGGTCTTGCTTTTTTTTCTCTCTCTCTCAACGCCACTGGTTGGAAATATAAGACCATGGCCAATGAAATGGAAACGTAATAGTTATGGGAGACCAGTGAGGGTCACCAGATTACAGAGAAGGTGCCCTGCACTTATCACAGATGGCTGCTGTTCAAGCCACTCAAGAGAAGTTACTCAACTGAGTTAACAACATTGGAAGGTATGCTTATTGTGGCCAGGCGTTTCATGTTTGGTTAGATTCAAATGATCTCCAACATGTTAAATTCATCACAGTTAAAATGAAAAATAAGACAGAGCGAGAATGTGCAGTCAGTTTTTCCATTCTCTCAGTTTGACTGAGCTCAGTTTGAGTGAGCAAGGAGCATGTTGAGTGGAGAGAGAGAGAGAGAGATAGAGAGAGAGAGAGAGAGAGAGAGAGAAAGAAAGAAAGAAAGAAAGAGAAAGAAAGAAAGAGAGAGAGAGAGAGAGAGAGAGAGAGAGAGAGTACAGTCTGGCCTTATGGGCCTACTGTAAAAATGTCTCCTGGCTGTAGTGAAGGAGCAGGGATGTTCGGTTTCCTCTGCTTTGACCATCTCTGCTTTAACTACAACAGGCAATGAGGGCATAAATCCAACTACTGTCCAATGGAAACAATACCTTCACATGGGTCTTGTAAATGAGGATGTAAATTCCCAGTATATCTTCAGACGTTGAAGCCATTTTGGCAGTTTGTCAGATTCAGAAGATTTCATTTGTTTTTCAATCAGTGAATTGAAGTATGAAAGATGTCAGAAAAATGACAAAGTAGCTGTGAAAGTTGGACCTTCATCAATGCTACTACACCCTTTCTCTCTCTCTCTCTCTCTCTCTCTCTCTCTCATAGCCATACTCTTGCATGGGCTCTCATCCTCCTTCATCTGACCTCCATTTCCCCTTTCTCTTCATCCCTGTCCACACTCCTTGGACCAGTGTCCACACAGCATGCCTTTAATGCTTGCTGCATGTGGTTTTATATGGCCTTATTAGAATTTATATCTGACAAGTGTTTCCCCGTGATATGATTCATGGCCTAATGCTTCTGGAATGGCCTGGGAATCTCCACTGCAAAGGGAACCTCAGGTAATGGGCCAACCCGACATGCACCCTCTGTTATAGGCAGACAAATAAATTGGGGGGAATAAGATTGTAATATTACACATAATAATCATTTGAAAGGATCGTGTAAGGCACTCATAGTTTCCACAGCAGGAGGTGGAAGAGGGAGCTGTGTGTGGGTGTTTCTGTCTGGAGTATTCGGAAGGAGAATACTTCACTGCCTCAGCCACAGTGAGAAAGAGAGAGAGAGAGCGAGAGAGAGAGAGAGAGAGAACAAGAGACAGATAAATGTGATACGAATATATCAAATAACCCAGAAGAGCAGAGAGGGGGCTCTTGTACTGTTCTGATCTCCTTAATCTTTCAAGTGAGCATACTCTGGTTAATGTTACCAGCTGCCACAAATATCTGAGATAATCACACACCCTCACACACATACCACCCCTATAATGATAATACTTAAATGTGTGCTCATAACACAAACAGTCATTTTTTGATATCCTCCTTGAAAATGCATGGCACAAAAACACGAAAGCACATCTGTAGAGCTATTAGTACATGTCACTGGCGTGCATAGTTGTATGAGGCCTCCCAGCATGTCCAAACACATTTCCACACCTGATTATAAGATCATTTGTCCATATTTCATGCAAAATAAGGGAACAGCAGCAAACAGCATGGGTCTAATGTTCTCCAGTGAGGTCCTGTAGCAGAAATGGGGAACACTTTGTCCAGGATTATGAAGGGCTGGAGGATCAGGTGGCGCCTGTGGCCTGAGGGAAAGTGTGTGCGTGTGTTGAGGTTGTTGTGTGGAAGTGCAGCAGGTGCCTGCACGTCAGACGGCGCACTAGGGAGAGGCGACAGCCTCTGATCTGACAGACAGATAGGCTTCACACGCTACCCGAGCCTGATCTTCTTTCAGCAGACACTTCTGTCACGCAGACTCCCTCACCCTCACTCTCTCTCGCACTCTCTTGCCCTATCTTTCAATCTCCCTCTCTCTTTTTTCTCCTTGTATTCCTATCTTTTGAGAGGATAATGTTGCCAGGGCTGAGGAACTCACTCAACTCTTTATCTTTCAAATTTGATCTTCTCCCCTGATCCAAGTCCAGATTTGAGGTTTCTAATCCTAATGGTTAGAATTTGATCAGGGGGTTGGGGTTTGGGGTGTGTGTGTGTGTGTGTGTGTGTGTGTGTGTGTGTGTATGTCATACGACAAGATCAGTGCAAAATAGCTACCAAGGCTCTCTCAACTGATAAAGAGCAGGCACAGAGGACCCAAACAGTGACTGCGAGAGCCAAAAAACTGATGTGCTTCCTGTTTTTCAGATGTAAAGCTGTCATTAATTGTTCATATTTGTTGACTGTGGAAAGCCTTCATACATTTTTTTCCTGAAATTGTAGGACCACAAGGAAAGTGAAAATATGCATAACCAGACTGACAAAAGACTAAAAAAAAGCTTTCCCTTTCTTCAAAGCACAGTTTGTGTGTCTTTGATGCAGTGACTGAGGAATGCTTGTCCAAACACAGATTATATTGTGTGTGTGTGTGTGTGTGTGTGTGTGTGTGTGTGTGTGTATATATATTACACATAATATTAATTCCACAAACATGTGTTGTGAAGATCAAACTTTGATAGATCCCATTTCTTTGTGATCCCATTGATTGAAAACTCCTGACTCTAATTTCACCTTCAAATTAATTGCTAATCTTAGTGGTTTATGTACTTTTGCCACTCACAGATATGTAATATTGGATTATTTTCCTCAATAAATAAATGACCAAGTATTATATTTTTGTCTCATTTGTTTAACTGGGTTCTTGTTGCCTACTTTTAGGACTCGTGTGTGAAAATCTGATGATTGGTGATGTTTTAGTTGATATTTATGCAGTGTGACTGTATCCAGTGAGTTACAAATGTCATTTTCTTTCTACGCAGATAAAGTCTCAAATCTTTACTTAAAACAGCTCTGTCCAATTTTACCATGTTAGACTACAGAAGCAAAGCAGTTTTTTCTTTGACTACACTCACTTAATCACTTTCAGTAATAGCTGTATTTTGGTCAGCGTTGCAGTGTATCTGGAGCCTATCTCGGGAACACTGAACACCAGTCCATTGCAGCCACACAATCATTCTCACACTCATTCATACCTAGGCGCAATTTAATACAGCTAATCCACCTACCTGCATATTTTTGGAAGATGGGAGGAAACCAGAGAACCCTGAGGATACTCACACAAACATGGGGATAACATGCAGTGAAACGCCACACAGACCTGAACTCAAGATCAGACTAGGACCCTGTGAGGCAGCAATATTACCTGGTGCACCACTGTGCTGCCTCGACCTGACTACTCCCAAGCAAAATATCTTTAAAAAAAAAAAAAGAAGAAGTTTAAAATGGTTTTTACTCTATAGATTACAGTGGAAGTAGGAATGGGGGATATGATATTCATTATATTCTATCTATAATATAATATAATGTTTTAATACTATTTTTCTCTCACCACCAACCAGTGGTCAAATTCTGAGTCAAATAAAACATGGATAGAAATAATTAACAAAATTAATGTATTCACATATTACTTATGGAACTATTATTTAGGTAAATGTTGTTATTATTATTATTATTATTATTATTATTATTATTATTAGTAGTAGTAGTAGTAGTAGTAGTAGTAGTATTAATATTATTATTATTATTATTCTTTTCAACTTATTAGCCAAATGTGTGTCATGGAAAAGTATGGTTTATACTCCTGCACTATTAAAGCTTTCAAACAAGCTGCGAGTAGTATTAAGAATAAATAGCATGTAGGACATTCTGAATCTTTACGGCCAGGTTATGTTAAACAAATATTAACTCTTATAACAGTAACAGTATATTTGGGAAGTCACAGGATGAAAGTGGCACTGCTAGCACAGAAATTTCTACAGCTTTGAAAAGGTACAGCATTTGTATAGAAAAATGAAAGCATTAACCAAAATGCATATACAAAATGAGGTGTATAT
>JANDJT010000001.1:22230990-22242600 GCA_024331685.1 Stegophilus panzeri | reverse complement strand
TGAGAGCACAGCTTGAAAATACTGACACTATTAACCTGCTATATAGAGATAATGAACAACAGAGCTTTTTAAGGGAGCTGGATTCTACACTGTGTTACAACCTCTTTGATGCAACTGAGTAGATGAAATGAGTCTTTAATAGGCCTTGAGCCTCATAATTTCCAAAAATGGAAATATTGTAATGCCTAAACTTGGGTCATGAGCACATCATAGAAACACACAATTCTGATGGCACCAGTCTGTGTGCTCAAATAAGTGCAGACAAATTCGTGCTTGTCAATGGAGAAACACTTTGCTTCTAGCCACAAGGATCAAAGCATGGTGGACATTGTATGTTTATGGGGGAGCATATTTCCCTTTATGCAGGATTGACACAATTTTACCAGAAGAATGATGTCCTTCTTTTTGTTATTTTACAAGTACTTATTTCATAAAATGGTAAAAATAAAATAAGAGAGAGAGAGAGAAAGAAAAAGAGGCTGTGGCATGTTACAACAGAAGAGATTACATTGTGCTGGACCCAGGCAGCCACAAAAAAGACATCTGATTAAATAAAATCAAGAAGGGAGTCAAGAAAGAACTTGATGTGTGTCTCACACAGTCTGTGTCTGCATCCAAATAGCCCTACTACCCTACTATACAGTAGGTGAAAAAAAAAGTAGTACACCAAAGAAGTACATAAAACTTACCTATTCATTTATATTCATTTACATTTACATTAATTCATTTAGCAGACACTTTAATCCAAAGCAATTTACAAATGAGGAAATACAAGCAAAGACATATATCAAGCATAGAACAATACAAGTAGTGCTACCATACAAGATTTATAATCATTATCACAGTTTATAACTGTTTTATATTCATAAATATATATAGGCGAGAAATACCTGACCTGCTTCCGCCGAGATCCTGCAGTATGGAACCACTGGACACAGTGGATACTGCGCTATCCCATAAGGCAATGGGACTTCTGCATCAGTCTCTTCCTGACTCGGAAGAGTTGTCAGAATCCCTGCTGCATAGTACGTCAGATTGTACTCATGCTTACCAATTTTATGGTAAATGATCTGCACTTATATAGCGCCTTTTAACTTTAGCGGTTCTACAAAGCGCTTCACACACAGTGCTTTTTCACCCATTCACACACACACTCTCACACTTCAATGACAGCAGAGCTGCCATGCAAGGCGCTAGCCTGCCATGGGGTTCAGTGTCTTCGGCACTTTGTGGAGTCATGTGGGCTGGGAATCAAACCACCAACCCTGCGATTAGTAGACAACCCGCTCAACCACCTGAGCCACAGCTGCTGATACTGATCAGCACGTACTGTATCACCAGCTGAGCAGTAGGCACTGAATTGAATGCGCTTTAAGATGCAGCCTGTGTCTCTTTTTAGTCAAATCATGTGGCATCATGTGAAAGAGCACCGACTCACTCTCAAACCCGGACATGGCTCTCAGGTAAGCAGCTGGGGTCAGAGAGACCCATAACCATGACCATGAGAGAGAGACAGATACACTATTGGCATGTGTGTTTTCCATCCCACCCTTGAGTCACAATCTAGCTGCAGGAAAGCAGAGCTATGCTCAGCTCTTCACAAAGGAAGGAGAAAGCACTTGCTGACAGTGTAGCAGACACACACCAGCACTTCTGAGCAAACACGCCCACACACACGGTCTATCACACAACCTCTCTTTCTTGTCTGCCTGATTCCCATGCATGTTCTGTTTGTGGGTCTCGCCATTGTATATACGCTGAGACGCAGCACATGGGACTGTATGTTTGTTTAAGATAGGAAGGAGAGGGGCTTTCCCTGCCAGACTATGGGCCTCCTGTGAGTTAGTGTGAAATACATAGAACACTCATGTCTTACTACAAACACAGGACATTCCTGGCTTAGTTAGAGACACTGACACACACAATTCACATTTACAGTCACACAAATCACAGGAATACACTTGGTGTCATTTTGTCCATCATCATCATCTTCTTCATAGTCATCATCATCATCTTCTTCATAGTCATCATCTTCTTCTTCTTCATAGTCATCATCATCATCACTATCATCTACTGAAAAAGAATGTTAAAAATGATTTCAATGAAAATTTGCCTACTGGTTTCCAATAAACATGATGCGATTATGGTTTTAATGGATTTAATGGTGAAATATAATTCTATATAGATAACCATGAATGCTATACTGGTGTCCCATTCATGGTATATTCATGCCTTATCTCCAGTGTTCCCAGCATAAGCTCTGGAATACTGGTGACTCTGACCTGGCTAAAGTAATTACTCAATGAATGAACAAGTGAATGAATGAATGAATGAACAATTGAAAATTACCAAAAGATCACCATCAGACACCTTTTATTAATCTATTAAACAGCTCTAAAATCAGCGCCAATCAGCTGTTAACCATAAGGATACCCCTCTTTATAACCAAAATAAAAGCACAAAATTTGTCTATATATGACCTTCTGTCACATCATCTAAGAGTCTTGAGCTAACTGCAGTCATCTCATGCTCTCTTTCTATCTCCATGCATAAATACACTTAGTCTCATTTTCTATCTTTCTTTGTTCGCCAGTGCTTGTAGCTCTACACTCCAGCTTCCTGACAGGCGGTACCTCTTGTGTTCGAGGTCAGGAGTTGAGCTTCATGAGCCACCCACTGAGACTCACAGGTACACTACATCATCAACAGGAGGGATACTGTCGGCTCGGGGCAGGCAGGGAAGACAGCCAGCAGGTACTACACCCAGTTCAAACCACCCAGGAAGCAGTGCTCGAGTCTGTCAGAGCCGGAGTCAGTATGTCTCGCGCACAGTGTGAGTTATGGCACGGTTAAAGCAGCAAGACTGTGGAAGAAATACAGAGCACCAATGAACAAGTGCTGCATAACGGTTTCACTCACAAAGTGCAATATGATCAGCAATTAATTAAAGGGTTGGAAGTGTATGTGTAACATGCAAAGTCTTCATTTTATATAACCCCTAAAGTCCCAGGACCTGCTAGCTGGTCTAGACATACTGTATGTTACTCATACTTGTAATTATGTTTTCTGTTAGTGACACTATAGTTACTGAATAATTCATATTGGTTAATAAACAATATGTTTAAGAATATCAAGCCATTACATTACAAGTGTAAAACACCTCCTTATATATACAACCAGTGTGCCCAATCATATGTACATAAAGCAGCTGCTGATGTATTAGACTTAGGGGAGGTGGAGAGATGGAGAGTGTAGCCAAAAAACCTACTCAAGTAAAACTACTGCTACTTAAAAAATGCCTCAAGTTCAACTAGTAATCTAAGCAACTACATGAGTAAGAGTTAGGAAATATTTGTGAAAGGTATCATGTGACTCATTACACAGGATCAGAACAAGCAACGATGGGGTGTTTAAAGCCATTCAATGTAATCGAGACAAATTGATTCAAAATTTTTCATCAATGTGATTTCCATATTTCTTGGTCATAGGTTAAGAAAAAGCTACATTTTCATATCACTACCCCAAGTCTTCATAAAGCGGGTCAAAATGACCCATATACATTTCCTATGGAATTTTGACTTACCACAACATGTTTTGCAAGACTTCAGAAGTCTAATTCTGGGAGCAAAATTCCTTTTCAATATGTGTCCAGAGATATCCAGTCTCTGCCAAAACACTAGTTTCTCCCACTAGTTTCTCCCACTCATCACTAGTTTCTCCCATAAATGTATCCGTCTGAGCCACAGTTGACCTTAATGTGACAACATTTATTGGGTGAAACTAAAGACTCTCTAGTGAACAAAATGAACCATGCTTCCAACGCATTAAATGTGAGTCCACAAATTTAGTATGTGAGAAAGCTCTCCTTTAATACATGTCAATTCCAAAACTGAATATAATACAATTTATTCCAAAACAGTGAATATAATTTGATTGTACTCCTACACCATATATTCTGGTCATCATATTTTACACTGTTAAGGCCACTGGTGCACTGTAAAAGGCCAGTGGTAAAACCCTCTTGTCTAGTGTATACCAAGAGAGACTGTTGTGCAGAATGAGGCAGCATTGTTGATAATGTGAGTGAGCTTAATGAGGCTGCCACACACCCCCCCCCCCCCCGCCCCCCCACACACACACACACACTCGCGCCGGGTCGGTGGGTTTACCTCTGATTAGACTCATCAGACTGATGGACAGGGACAGTTGAGTTTCCTGGCTAATGCCCAAAGCTGGCATTCTGCCTGAGAGCCGCTTTGTTCAGTAAAGAGCCCACTTCACATAGAAGCCTTGCTTTTTCAATATAGCGTTGTTTCATTTGCTCAAACTCTCTCCAATTGATGCTATGTGTGTATGTGTGTGTGTCTGGTGCTATTATGAAGTACTGTTGTGTTCCTGACAATGAACTTAACTTTGTGTACAGGATGTGTCAGTTTGTCTTTGTGTTCCTATGGATTTGACAGCGCGTGCAATGTGAATTGGCATCAAGAATTTATGGGCAGCCTTGTGCTTCTGTACCATGACCTGATGTACTGATTCTCATAAAATGTAACAAAAGCAACAGTTGTCAGTAGTGCTGTATGTTCCAGTGATTAACCATCAGAAGTGATTCTGCCACTTACAGTATGATGTAGAGTCATGGTGGCTTGGGAAGCATTTTCTCTGGCACTCTCTGTAGCCAACAGTCCTTTTCCCCTTCTCGACAAAATGGCAAAAAAATGCAAGGCATTCTCCATTTGCTTTTATAGCCTTGGGTTTAGGCTCAGAGTGATGTTATCAGTGCTTGAAAGAAATGCGAATGGTCTGATGCTGTGACCTTAAATGGCCTCTACCATGCCATGCACTGGACTTTAGGAAAAAGTCATTAATCTATATGAAAATGGTCAAATCTGGGTTTATAATTTAGATGTCCATCCGTCCATTTTCTATACCTCTTACCCTTCAGGGTCATGGGGAACCTGGAGCCTATCCCAGTGAGCATCGGGCACAAGGCAGGGAACAGTCTGAGCAAGGTGCCAATCACATACACATTCATACACTATGGACACTCTGGACATGCCCATCAGCCTACCATGCAGGTCTTTGGACTGGGGGAGGAAACCGGAGTACCCGGAGGAAATGCCCGCAGCACGGGGAGAACATGCAAACTCCACACACACAGGGAAGCGACAGGAATCAAACCACTAACCCTGGAGGTGTGAGGCGAACGTGCTAACCACTAAACCACGGTGCACCCTAATTTAGATATAAAAAAGATAATAAAGATACTTGTTTACATCAAAGCAAAAATGTGCATGGTTACACACACACACACACACACACACACACACACACACAAAGGATACTTATGCAGCTGTGCTGACTGCAGACAGTATGCCCCCTGGATAGCATGGAGAGGAGGTAGCTGAGCTCGCCCAGGGTCATATAGGTCTCTGGAGATGTGGCTAACCTTTGCACTGATGAGTGGGAAAGAGGGAGAGGAACAAAGAAAGTTGGTGAGTTTTGAGGGATGCGTGAAAAATAACACTGACCCTGTTATTGCTCACAGCAGCTAATGACAGCTCGATTATGCTCATCATTACAACCCATTATGTGCCATCAATCTTGCAGACTGGAGCAAGTCATTATGCACTGTTAATCTCTGCTAGCTGGGTATGACACATTATGCATCATTAATCTTTAGGAGTCAGGCTTGGATGCTTGCTGCACTGGTCCACAGGTCAGACTGGACTGGACTGTCAAAAAAAACACCAAAAAAACCTCACCTCCTGAAAACACCAAGTGCTGTTTAATGGCTTATCCACTAAAGATAGCAGAGCATAAATAGCACAATTGTTACTGCTGGCATAACCTTTCCTCCACCTGTATTAAATAAAGATATGTGGGGGAGATAGTCCCCAATAATAATTCCCCTCTCAGATACAGTACTGTGCTTCAGAGTGAAGAGTTGGGTAACATACAATCATTGGAAATTTCATGAATAACAATCCTAATGTGCATATGGGATAATAATAATAATAAAAAAATAGCCCCCAGTGCCTTTCACCATCTCTCATAAAGGGATTGCTGATGCAGCAACTTGAACATGAACACAGTGTGACATTGCCAACTAAGCAATTCTAACATTAATCAAAAAAATCCCACACTTTTGTGATAGTGAAAAAAAATCTTCTCAAATTTGTTTCTAGTTGTTAACTTGCCTTAATAGTCTACCTTACAGTAAAAAGTTCCCTATTGATGAAGAACCCTGAAATGACTCTCCAATGCAAGTTTTTCTTCTCTTTTCTTTTCTTTTCTTTTCTTTTCTTTTTGAATATTAATATTTAACATAAGAGTATCCCAGATGTAAAAGCACCCTATGGAGAGATTTGCATGACTTCCA
The DNA here is from genome assembly GCA_024331685.1 of Stegophilus panzeri. NCBI lineage: Eukaryota > Metazoa > Chordata > Actinopteri > Siluriformes > Trichomycteridae > Stegophilus > Stegophilus panzeri. The sequence goes on along the minus strand of JANDJT010000001.1, from coordinate 22,236,218 downwards.
GAAGTGCACAGGATGCCTCTGGAACCTTGCCTACTACCTGGAGTACAGAACCATGGGAAAATCATGTAGCTGCCGAGTATCTCAGTGAAGTGCACTACTGTATGCTCCATGCTCTGCTCTTCCTGCTCCCACCTCCACAGATGTTTTATTGAGGGCCCAAGAAAGTGCTGGATAGGTAATTTGCCTCTAAAAAAAGAGAAAAAAAAAGAAAGTGAGAGTGAGTGGGGGAGAGCGAAAAAAATCTGTTGCAGGAACCACTGTGGTAAAGACGTGAGTAGAAGAGGAGCCATGCGCATACTTTCCATAAAGGCTCTCTTCCATATCCCCTTTACTCTTTCTCTCTTTTGCTTTTTCTCCCTAAGCTAAAGAACCAAGTGGCACAGCCCCCTCATCCCCCCTTAACCTCTGCAGGGGGTCTAGGTCAGTCTCGCTTACTTAGGACAACCCTTTGCACAAGTTAAATTGAACACATATGTGTGCACCAAATAAATGATTCTAATAAAGAAGCCCATTTGACCTATAATACAATCTTCACTTTCCTCCCAACTGTTACACTCGGGAAAATGCACTCTTTGCCATGGAAATACACACACACACACACACACACACACACACACACACACACACACACACACACACACACACACACACAGGAGCTGCAGTGTTTGCTTACATGTTAAGTGTTAGTAAGTAACATGGTTGTGTGGAATGTCTCAAAAGGTACAGAGCGAGAGATTGAGCCAGCAGCCCTGTACAGTCCGAGGTAAGAGTTAAACCTTATACAGCTTTCTCTGAATGTCTTGGCAGTTCCCCCATAATGACAATACCAGATCGGTATTATCACCAGCAATATGAATGCCCAGCATCCACCCTCCTCATTCCCATACACTTCTCCCTTAGCAGCATCCAATATGAAGCCTGCTTACTTTCAGGGGCTGTTGAGTTTTAATTGTTATTTGCTATTATGGTGGGTTGTGTTTTTATATGTAAAGTCTGAATGTCCCACCGGGATCCCAAATGTTTCCCAGTTCTGTTCAGTGGTCACCGCTGCCTGCTTGTCTTGCAATTTGTGGATGCTGTTTCCTTCACAGCACAGTGAAGTGTCAGAGAGCGAGATGGCTCGTTCCTATAAAGGCCACACTGCAGTGAAATGCTACATTACCAGTATCAAGTGTGCCCCAGAAAGGGATCAACAAGCAATACACTTTGATAAAGTTTGACACTTCATTTGTGTGCGTGTGTGTGTGTGTGTGTGTGTGTGTGTGTGTGTGTGCGTGTGCATGTGCATTGAGAAAGGTCCCCCTCATAGCAATCCACACTATGTACAGTTATTGAGAAATCACCGACAGATTTGTGAAATAGAAATCCTGCTGTGAAAGAACAGCCTGGGTGTCAAGATGACTCCAAACCTCCTGTCTTACTCTTTATAACTATGGCTCTATACCATCTGTACTGTATGTATTAGGGCAGTGGTGGCTCAGTGGGTAAGACATTGGACTAATGATTGGAAGCTTCCACTGCTGGGCCCTTGAGCAAGGCCCTTAACCCTCAACTGCAACCCTCAATTGTATAAATGAGATAAATGTAAGTTGCTCTGGATAAGGGTGTCTGCCAAATGTCATAAATGTAAATGTAAAGGGTAGGTGTTTGTGTGTGTTTGTCAATGCACATGTCCATACTGGAAAATGTGGCTCAAGGCTACTCCAAACCTCCTCTCATACTCCTTATAACTCCTACATCTTACATCCAGTGCTGGATGTAGGCTTTAGAAATATCTCCCTTTTTGGTATAAAAATAGCTTCTGCAAATTATTTGCGGAACAACATTTTGTAGCGTGCAGGTTAATCACATGGCTGCAAATGCCAAATAATACACATTTAATGAGAATTCAAGGCTGTGTTCCAAACAGCATACTGTACATTAAGTAGTACATCTAAATAGTCAGGACACCAAAGCTGTACTGACATACTATTTGCTACAGTAGTATGAGGTTTGGGATGAAGCCCAAGTCTTCACAACTCTGAGGATATAAATAAACCATTGCCATTATGGTATTACTGAAGTGTTATGGGAATAGAAATGTTATTGTGCACATCAGTGGGACTATCATGTTTAATTTAAGGTAATTATAAGGTAAAAGAGCAAAACCTCTCATTTCAAAAAGAGGCTTTTTAAAAACAAATAAAATGACAGGCAACTAGCTAGCTCACACTGTGAATGTGTGAAAGGAGCATTGACTGAGCATTGCTGATGCCACGGTTTGGTATCATAAACAATACATATACAACAGAGCAAACTAGTCAGCTAACATTAGATAGGTAGCTTAAACCACGCCTTGCATCTCCAAGGCTAAAGGTAGTAAGCTAAAATACAGTGAATTTTAAACACAGAGTGCAATATAATTGAGGTTGTACAACTGAGAAATAATGACTAAAAGTCATCAGAATTTATTTATTCACTTATTTTTAATTGAGAATGGGCAGCATGAAACAGTGAATACTGCAATAGATAATAAGGACATATGATGAAACAGATCAGGGTAAAATTAGCCATTGGTTTGAAAAATGTAATGATGTCAAATTTAGGTGACAGAGTTAAGGTTATAGAGTTAAATTCATACTCAAGTATACTGTAGTCATTAAGTATTGTCCCAGGAGAGATCAAATGCATTATGCCCAAAATATATGACATGTAATTGTATGGATGACCTTGTTATTATTATTATTATTATTATTGTTGTTGTTGTTGTTGTTGTTATTATTATTATTATTATTATTATTATTATTATTGTTATTATTATTATTGTTGTTGTTATTATTATTATTATTATTATTATTATTATTATTATAATAGGGCACACAGTGGCTTAGTGGTTAGCATGTTTGCCTCACACCTCCAGGGTTGGGGGTTTGATTCCCGCCGCTGCCTGTGTGTGCAGAGTTTGCATGTTCTCCCCGTCCTGTGGGGGTTTCTTCCGGGTACTCTGGTTTCCTCCCCAGTCCAAAGACATGCATAGTAGGCTGATTGGCATGTCCAAAGTGTCCATAGTATGTGAATGTGTGTGACTGTGCCCTGTGATGGATTGGCACCCTCTCCAGGGTATACCTCACCTTGTGCCTGATGCTCCCTGGGATAGGCTCCAAGTTCCTCGTGACCCTGTAGGATAAACCATATGGAAGATGGATGGAGGGATTATTATTATTATTATTATTATTATTATTATTAGTGTCTCAGTGTGTAGAAATATTAAGCAGAGCTGGTATTAAAGTACATAAGTATTGAAAATACCGTATTTGGGCTGATTACATTTTCCTCTAAAGTACTAATTATCTCCATCAAGGTCCATGTAGGAGTTGCTCATATGGGGGTGTGTATGGTCATAGCTAACCCAGCCGTGCAGTTGGTAACAGCTACACGCCAGTCCCAAGCCCAGATAAATGGGGAGGGGTGGAGAAAGCAATGGAAAACTACTCCACTTTCACTGCCAAAATACTTATGGATCATCACAATTAAACGTTTTCAGACATGGTGCTGGAAGGTGGGCCCCCTGGGCCGGAAGGCACCCAACATGTTACCAGGGAATAACAAGGGCGTAGTTCAAATAGCTCTGGGATTTATGACGTGGGCCGGTCAAATCCGTCAGGATGCCGGTCAGCTGATGCTGCTCCATGAGAAAGAAATCATTTACGTTTTACAAAGATTCACAACATCGAAACTTGGAATGTCCGTGGCATGAATACAGACAAACTAGACATCATCAAAACTGAAATGGAACGGCTCAAAATTGATATCCTTGGTATTAGTGAGCTACACTGGACAGGGAGCGGATATTTCAACAGCGACAATTACATGGTTTACTACTCTGGGAATGACAACACCAGGCGCAATGGAGTAGCCCTCCTCACAAACAAGAAAATCGTTAATGCCATTCAGTGTTTCAACGCCATCAGCGACAGAATCATATCCTTCCGTATTAATGGAAAGCCTTGTTCTCTCACGATCCTGCAGGTTTACGCACCCACCACCGACGCAAGAGAAGAGGACATCGAAAAATTTTATGGCGATCTCCAACAAGCAATCGAGCAAGTCCCTGTCAAGGACATCATCGTCATTGAGGGGATTTCAACGCAAAAGTAGGCGCCGGAGAAGAATCACCGGTCGTAGGCAAATTTGGATTAAGAGAGCAGAATGCAGATGGTGACGGCTTGGTTCAACGCTGTCATGAAAATAGGTTATCGATCGCAAATACGTGGTTTAAGCAGCCAAAATGGCGCTTATACACGTGGACAACTCCAAACGGACAGCATTGTAACCAGATTGACTATTTCCTCTGTCAACAAAATTGGAACAACTCGGTACAAGCAGTTAAAACATTTCCAGGTGCTGATTGCGGTTCTGACCATCAGCTACTTGTTATGAAGGTCAAGCTCCGATTCACCACCATCAAAAAGTCACCTAAAGCACGTCGTTTTGACACCAGTAACATCCCAGTAAAATACACGGTCCAGGTAAAAAATCGTTTCGAGCCGTTCATCACAGCTGGAAAAGATCCGGATGAATTATGGGAAGAAATGAAATCGATCATAATGAATACGGCAGAACAATTCATCCCATACAAAAAAAACAGAAAGAAGACCGAAATGGCTCTCTGATGCGACAATTGAAATCGCCAAGAAGAGACGTGCAGCCAAAGCAACTGGCAAGACCACTGAGTTCAGGTTGCTAACCGCGGAATTTCAGAGAGAAGCAAGAAGAGATAAGGAGAGTTACTGGAATGGGCAATGTGCAAAATTGGAAGACGCCAACAAGCAAGGTCACATTCGTGAACTCTTTGGCCATGTGAAACAGGCACGGGTACCATTTGTACCCCGCAAAACAGCGACCGTCAAGGATAGAAATGACATAGCACTACAGAGCGAAGATTAAATTAAACGAAGATGGCAAGAGTACATATCAGAGCTATACTCAGGTAATAGGCCAATTCAGCCAGCCGGACAGGAAGAGCTGATTGGACATGAACCAGACATTCTGGATGAAGAAGTAGCTTGGGCTCTGAAGCAACTACCAAATAGGAAAGCTCCGGGCATTGACTGCATACCAGCCGAATTACTCAAGCCAATACCGGTTTCAATGATTGCAAAGCTCTGCCGTCAAATCTGGAAGACCAAATCATGGCCCCAAGATTGGAGAAGATCAGTCTTTGTTCCACTTCCGAAAAAAGGCGATTC
>JANDJT010000001.1:22183606-22197749 GCA_024331685.1 Stegophilus panzeri | reverse complement strand
TCCCTGGGATAGGCTCCAGGTTTCCCCGTGACCCTGAAAAGGATAAAGCGGTATAGAAGATGGATGGATGGATATATTTTGGGTATGAAATGTAGTGGTGCTGAGACACTACTTTTAAGAAGTGTAATGTATTCCTTTGCTCTTTCCCTCTTTCATACACACATCACCAACAACACCTGTCTGATTTACACTTTCAGGGAATTCCGTTGATTTTTTTCTCATCTTTTGCCAAAGTATCCCCTCCCAACCCAAAACACAGCGATCGGTCAGCGATGACAGGCTGTCAGAAGTGTTCTGGCAGGCCAGCCACCTGTGCGAACCAGATGTGGTCACTAAATCAGTACTCAGTACTGACAGATGTGGACCAGATAGAAGTCTTTAATTGTGTGTGTGTGTGTGTGTGTGTGTGTGTGTGCGCGCAGTGTATTGGCGAGTGTTTCCATATTAGAAATTGTGTCAGGAAAGGCACAAAGTGCACTCATTCAGCCACCTGCTATTTCTCAAACCCAGTTGTTTTGACCCACACAGGTGGTCAGCCCAGTATATCAGGCAGGAGAAAGAAGATTGTTAAGAGGGGACACATTCTGAGGCCAAGTGTCAACAAGGCCAGAAGAAGGCTGGCATTCCTGAGTGAAAGGGCGCTGTGTTGCTGTGACAGATGGACGCTTTACGTGGCGAGACAGGTCGACTGAAACGCAAAGCCTTGCCCTCTGTGGGCGATAAGACACTCGGCAAATATTTCCATTCAATGTGTGAACAGAGCTGGGAGGAAGACGAGAAAACGTGAAAAAAGAGCAGTCAGCAAAAACCTTCATTCCACCATGACTGCTCCCTAAAAGGGCACACACACTGAGTAAGACAGATTTCCTGGCAACCCTCCTACCAAGGCATCCAGACAAATGTATATGGACTCTCAGCTCACACAGCACCATACACACACATATATATATATATTTGTGTGTACAGTCTTAAGTGTGCTTATCATACTGCAAGACGCTAAAATAAACTTAAACATTGGGGTCATTAAGAGCTTCCTGGTGTGAAGTATGTTTATGCTAACTGAAATGGGGTTTTCCCTCCAGGTCATAAAGTCATAAAGTGATCTGACCATCCTGTCCTACACACCAACTTTTAATCCTACTTCTATAGTTTGTCCAGAGCGCCACCTTGTGGTCATATTGAAATATGAATATTAAAAAAAACAACTAGTACTGTATTTCAAATTTGTAATATTTCAGTACCAGAAAGGGATATATTCAAGCTTAAACTACAGTGCACTTCACCAAATTAACTCTTAAAACTATAATAGTATTATAATTATGAAATTATAAAAGCATCAAAACTAACTACAAGAAACAATACATGAATGGTGTAGCCATCTGCTATGAGCTAAATGACCTGTTTTCAATAAGAGTATAAGCAGTTAGATGTTTCTATACAAGTTATATTAATTTTAGGTAACAGTAGTTATATTTAGAGGTTATTTAGATGTTATAGTTATATGTTTCTATACTCATTTTATATTATATCTTATATTAGAAGTTATATTCATTTGCATAACACTAAGGCTGGGCGATATGACAAAAATATCACCACAATACTTGACATTTTTACGATACAGGATAAGTATCATGATCAGAGGTGGGTAGTAACGTGCTACGTTTACTTTGTTACATTTCCTTGAGTAACATTTTGGGGAAAAAAAAAAAAAAAAAGTACTTAAGAGTAGGTTTAACTGGCCATACTCATTTTACAGAACAGAGAGACTTTCAAGGAGAGATGTGACTTACAGTTCTCCATGTAGTCTGACATTCAGAATTTTCCCCTTCATTAGAATCAGATCCAAAGTAACTAGTAACTTGCTACTTGAGTAGTCTTCTCATTAACATTATAACTTTAACTGTTACTTGAGTAATTATTTTTATAAGTAGTTTTACTTGTACTTTAGTAAAATATTTGGCTACTCTACCCACCTCTAATCATGATATATAATTTAGTTAAACTGTCCGTAAAACAGCAGTAAAATAAACAAACATCGTTAAACTGACTTTGATGATACTCATCAATATCAACAAAGACGAAGATTAAGTTTTTTTTTAAAATACATCTAATCAAAGGCATCCATTCAGTACCATTTCATTTGTAATTATTAAAAACATAAAAAAAAATACACCATCATACCAAGAATATCTCAGAAGTGAATCACATATCATTTATCACGATATTATATCAATATATAGCCCAGCCCTACATAACACTATAAATTTCAATATAGAAAGATTTACATAGAAATGCATATATAGAAAGTGAATTTAGTTTTTATAGTCATATAATGAGAAAGGAATTTAACCATGCCTTAGTTTAAGTAACGAGTCTATATTCTCACTCCAGAGAGAATACCCTCATTAGTAGATCACTGATGCCAGTACAGCTAGGTATACTCCTCGTGGTTGAACAGGCCATGCTCTGTGGTGAAATGTTAATGTCGATACTGACGTTGGTCACTACCCCCATACACTCACCATCCACTTTATTAGGAACACTTGTACACCTACCATTCTGTGTAAACTCTAGAGACTGTTGTGTGTGAAAATCACAGGGGATCAGCAGTTTCTGAAATACTCAAACCAACAACCATGTCACGGATAAAGTCACAGAGATCACATTTCACCCCCATTCTGATGTTGATGTACATATTAAGAGAAGCTCTTAACCTGTATCTGCAATATTGTATGCATTGTGCTGCTGCCACATGATTGGCGGATTGGATAACTGCATAAATAAGCAGGGTCACAGGTGTTCCTATTAAAATGGACGGTGAGTGTGCATAAGCAGGGAGATTTAAAAACCTTAAACCTCAGTGTCTTTAAGTCAGAACATTTTTCGTAACATTTGGACTCCAGCAGTTGTTAGTAAAGCATTTGATTCAATTATAAACTTTCTCTGAGATGCCCCAGGCTCTAACAGCGAGAGAAAAAAATGAACCATCATGAACCATCAACATCCAACCAATCAGCCCAAGGCTTGATCTTTACTTGCCTGTTAATCAGGTTACTTGAATAAATCAGAAAGTTGTACCTTTGCATCATCAGTCAGGTGTGCACGCCTAGGCAGTGATCGTGCATGCGTTTCTGGGGTTTGGTTTTGGAAAGAAAACTAAAGAACAAGGCTGTATTTCTTTTAAAGCACACCTATTATGTTATATAAACGCCTAATTTTGTTTTAAAGGTCTCATACAATAGATTTACATGCATCCAAGGTCAAAAAACCCTTTAATGTGCTCATAATTTAAATTGCAGCATTACCTTTTCCTCCCAGTGTCACAAACGACTCATTAAATGATCCATTCTAAAGGACTCATTCTAAACTCCTCCTTTCAGAGAGCATACTCTGCTCTGATTTGTCAAATGTCCCAGTCTGTTGTGATTGGTCTACCGCTGTCAACGAGCAGCCATTGAAGACCAGAGGTGGGGTTTTTTGTTACAATCCTATGCAGGTTAGTACGGGAAGTAATACTGGAATTACTAACGACTCGTTTCAGCTGTTCAGAATCGGTTCCTTCTTTTGGGAGTCAATAACCCCATTTGTTGTGCACTTTGATTTTTGAAACTTTGCAGACATTTTACATTCACAAACAACTCTATAACACACTACATGAAAGGTAATATTTGAAAAACCATAATAGGTGCACTTTAATTTTGAGTCAAAACAGCTTTGGGTCACTGGCCAAAATCCACAATCTATGCAAAAGATCATTTTATTTCTGGAATATGGCCTATAATCATAAAGAACTATATACATTGCTTAAACACCAGTATCATGGAATTATCTGGTAGATTGAACAATCCCTAAAGTGTTGATACACAAAAGAGCATCACACATCTTGGCGTCTGACCAATCTGATCTCGGCTATATGAGCAAATACACAGAACTCTGGGTAACAGGATCCCTTGCTTAAAAGCAGGGTCTGCGAATTGTGGTCTGTTCACCTCACACGTGAGGGATAGGTGTATGGAAGTGTTCCCACATGGACACATGGAAATGCTGTCTATCTCAGTCTGAGTCACTGTTGAAGTTGTCTGCACCCTCTGGCTCTTTATGTTTCTCCTCTGGATCACTTTCTTTATCCCAATCCTTCATGGATGAGCCCATCATGAAATCCTCCCTCAGGACACTCCATGCTGGCTTCTCCTCTTTCTGCTCTTCAGACTGTCAGGAAACACACAAGAGCATGGCTTAAGGCACAGAATACCTTGCACTCTCGATTTCATCACTGTCCAAAGAATTCCAAATGTCTGGCAGTAGAAAGTCAAGGTGACTGGACTGGTGTAATAATCTGTCACCACTATTATATATTCAGCACTTATCTCAGGCGCTTCGTCAATTCAGAGAACCATCATGACAGGTGATGAAACCTTAAATTTGCTGCATGAAGAAATGTCTTCATGTATCAAGTCCAGTCACCATGACTTCACATTTCAGCATCACCTCAAGGCAAAAATGTGCAACCAATTATTTTACAGTAAAGACTGCCACCTTGTGGAGAACTTAAGTCACCATAATGCAACCATGAGAGAATTGACTGCCCATGTCACTGGATGGTTTAATTGTCTCCTTCAAGAACTGGTTTTATGTTTTATTTTACAATTTAAAAGGTGAGACAGGAAATTTAAACATATTAATGTCTATTTTAATTTATTTCGCACTCTTGGGTATTATCTTCCTTCACACTAGCCTGAATATAACTTCAGTATAAACGATTTAGCATCCAGCAAGCCTCAATATGTTTTTGTAAATGGTCCAAGTTCAGGCTCAAGCACAAACCTTATGGCTTGCAGAGGTGGCAGAAATGAAAACATAGTTAAGGATATAAGATAGTGGTCTCCACTAGATCTGATCTCAACTGAACCAGTCAAGAAAAGGCACAAGCTTAGCAAGAGGTAGCTACGACCTCGGATCCAGCAGTTTTGCTAAATTAAACTTTGTATACAATTTTGACTCATGCTGATACACAGGCAAGTGAAATATTTTCAATAACAACAAATGGATATACTTAACTTCCCCATTTACAAAGTTAATCTTTATAATAATTGTTTCCTCACAGGTAAAATACTAGCTGCTCCTGCTGAGCATGTGGTTGAAATGATCAAAGAAATGGACAAGGTCTCAGAAGAGCCAATATAAATATAGGATGTGGCCTTTTGTGTTTGTGTGTGTGTAAACACAGGATACTCAGCTAAGAAATCACTCCATAATTGGAATATTTATTCTTAAGGAGCATTTACATTAACTTACACTGCGTCCTTCCCCCCCCAACCCCCCCCCCTGTTGTCAGGAAGTGCAAAATCATGACCTTCATGATACTTCTTTACACACTCAACATCATTAACAATTCTTTCACTACTCTTAGACGTTTGAGCCAACCAAGTGCACTTTTAAAGCTAAAGGTTATTTCACATAGTTCTCTTATGCTATTTAAGAGCAGTGTTATATACACTGGCCCAGACTGATCACCAGCAGTGACAAATCATTCTGCTCCATACTCTGCTCCAAGCACACTGAACCAAACAAACAGAAAAGTGTGGGGGTTTTTTTTGGACCTCTGTGTGACATTAATTTAGGGTTGACAAAAGTACCGGTACTTCGGTACTAAAAGGAAAAAAGTTGACGGTACCAGATTTTCCTAAGTACCGGTAGTGACGCGCTGTCTGACAGGTGGTCAGTGGGGAACTTTTCATGGGTGCACCGTGCAACAAGAAGACATTGGAGCCAAAGCAGCAGCACCGCCACTCACCATGGCTGCGTCCAAAACCGTATACTTACCTACTATATAGTAGGCGAAATACATGTATTTCTCTCGGACGCTCGTTTTCCGCTTTCGGTGCTGTTACTGCTAAGTGTGTAAAAGCCACGCCCCTAAAATTTATGTGCGGATAGATTGACCATGCTTTCAGGAAGAAAGCTGCTTAACCGCAGTGTTTATTCAAGCAGTTTAAGCAGGTGAGTTGATGGTAGCGATTGCATTATGCATGTTGTAGCATAGCTTAATTTCCAAGAAAACATCCTTGTTTTTGCTTACTTAATGGTTAGCATACGTGCGTGTAACGCTAATACGGTCAGGAGTCCTTATGAACCATTTAATGCTTTAACTTTTTCAAATTACTGGGGTAAAATAAATGGGAGGACATTATGGGGTGTACTAATTTTACACACCAGAGGCTTTTTGATGAGCGATATATCCGAAATGTATGTGTTAGAAAATAATAGATGTGTGGCTATGACTGTTTACGGCTTTAATATCAGTCAGAAAAACATTTCTACTCTTGGCTTTAATAATGATATACTTGAAGTATACAGAATAGCATTTTTAAAAATACATTTTGTATTGATATTTAACTTCATTAATAAAATAGTATGTTGTTCTTTTAGCATGTTTTTGCGTTTTGCTTTGGTACCAAAATTGGTACAGAGTACCGTGGAATTTTACTGACATTGGTACCGACTACTAAAATTTTGGTACCATGACAACCCTACATTAAATCTAACCTGCATCAGCCCTCTTTTCATACAACATACAAAATATTAATCTGGACATATTAACCATACAGTAGGACCCCCATATTCGTGGAGGACAGATTCCAATCCCCACAGCAGATGTCTGAAACAGCAGGTAGTAGTGAACACTATATACTGTACATACATATGATAAAGTTTCATTTATAAATTAGGCATAATAAGACATCAACAACAATAACTAATGATAAAAGTTACGTGAATGTTTTCTCTCTCTCTCTCTAATATATTTATTGAACTGTACTCACCCTTCTTTGTTCTTTTTCAACACTGGACAAAGGGATGAATAATGTCCCAGGCGGGTCCGCATGAGATTTCATCACGTTACTCAGCGTGGCAAGCAATTTAAATTCTGAATGTGTTCTGTAGTTCTGGAATATTCTATTAAATTTGTCAGACCTTGGTAACTAAAACAGCAGATATGGGGGTTGTACTGTACACATTTTCATGATCTGTGGCATGACTGAACCTCTAATCTTCGGCTTCAGAGGGAAACAATTAAATAAACAATTTTTAACATTGAATTTGAAGTTTTAACTAGCTTGAAGTTTCCTGTCTCCATCAAACTATAGCAAATATATCAAAATAAGGTGGTCCCATTTATAAACAGCGCCTAGGAGGAACTAAAAGCTTACTCACTGCTGTTTTTGCGGTCTTCGCGGCTGCCATGTTATACCCGGCAGTTCCTCGCAATACATCGATGAAGTCTTTCTTTGATATTGAGGAAAGGACCTTCGCCTTCTTCCTCTCGGATCCCCCGACTTCCTGCATCTTTTCGTGCAAGTTGTTCTGGTGTTGACGCACTGCATTAAACAACTGCACTACACCTCTGAGTGAGTAACAAAATGAAAAAATAATACGTGACAAGAACTAATGAAATTCATCCTCTGATATCAGCGGGGTCTTAAAGTGCCAACACAAATGACCCATGCATAAATTCATCAATACTTTGCTAAGCCAGTTAGACAATAAATGATGAGATATTTCCAACACAACAAGCAGTAGCCTTATTAACAACTGCTGCATTAACCATATCTTATCTGGCATTTACTAGCAACCTCAGTAACTCATCAGGTAGACAAGACATTAGAATACAGCACTATGGGCACAATGAGCACAGCAAATTTCAAGAAATCGGACCATGACTTACCTGGTAGCAGTTCTCTGCAGACTCCTCTCTCTCTCTTTATCCCGCACTACATCGGGCTTCACCCGACACATCATCTCCCAGGCTCTCTTTTTATCTGTCTGTCAGTCAGTCATAACACACACTTTTTCATTTGTCATCCAAGATGACAATCATAATGAGCAGTTATTGTTTCAAAATGAGCTGAAACAATGGACATAAATGATTCTGAAGCAGAACTAAGCAGCATGAAAGAAATCATGCGCACACACACAGCTGTACCTGTTTCTTCTTCTCCTGTCTTTCTTTCCTCTCCTTGGCGTTGAGCTTGTCGTGCTGTTTGTTTTTTAGCAGGATGCAAGGTTTGTCCTCAGGTGTTTTCTTCCCCAGGATTTTGGCCATGGCGTCTGCCCATCCGGCATTGGGATTCGTCTCAACCTCTCCATTCTGTTCTTTCTCATTCTCTTCCTGTTCTCCCTCACTCCCACCATCAGCTGACTCCTCTTCCTCACCTCCTTCCTCTCCCGATCCTTCTTCATCACCTCCATCAGCTGATTCCTCTTCTTCACTTCTTTCCTCATTCTCGCTGTTCTCACTCAGGTCATGTTCCTCGGAGTCTTAAGAGAACAGAACAATAATGTTACATTTCCTGATACACGCTAGTATAAACATAGGCGTTTGCATTAGGCCTTTCAGGTCGATAAAACAATAGCTATAGCAGCTATAAAGTTATATAAAAATAGATTGCTCGCCACACAAGACGAAGAAGACAGAATTTATTTACAGTACGACCGTTTTAATGTTTCTATACAGATAATATTTAAACAATATGGTACCTTGTTAGCAAGTGTCTATTGGTTCTCAGTTACAAAACCAGCTTTTAAAAAGTTCCTAATTCATTAAAACTTTAATGCGACCTACAATAGTACAGCCAGCCAGACACTGTTTTAATACTCAAAACTATTGGTACAAGTCTGTTGCTAAACTTAGCGGCTAGTAAAACGATAAGGACGCTTATTAACTACTATAATTAACACCGTATTTAAGCAAAATTAGTTAATTCCTGTACTTAAATCATTCACATACAAAAGCACTACAATATAAACGTAATAAAGTATTATTTATATTATTACCTAGTTCAATCTTCACATGTGGCTTTTCCACGGAGGCTGCCATCTCTCTGAACGCTCCTGTGTTACATGAAAAACACTCGGTAAAGAAAAGTGCGCCGCACAAAAGGTTCCGGGTTTCCGTGTCATACCGATGGAACACGGCATTGCTTTTCATTAGTGACATGCAGAAAATGTGCCACATTGAAAAGCAAAGCCTTCTTAGCACTGTTCTTAAGTCGCTTGATCTCTTTATTGAAAAATAAAATATCCCCTTCTGTGAGCTGTATGTTTAGTAATATGAACAAATTATTATGTTTTAGTAGTAATTTTGAAAATCTTAATCATTCAACAATCACTGCTGAAAGTATGATGGAAATAAGCCAAATTATAAAGGGCCTTCCTTTAGATAGACAGTATTGCCTCCTGAAAAATAATGGTTTCAGATCCTTCTCTGAACCAAGAATAGCTTAGGGTTGATCATTGGACAATGATCATGTTTCAGTGTGGCACAGTTCCTACACACCAATTGACATTTATTTACATTTATGGCAGACACACTTATCCAGAGCGACTTAGATTTATCTCATTTATACAACTGAGCAATTGAGGGTTAAGGGCCTTGCCCAAGTGCCCAACAGTGATAGCTTTGCAGTGCTGGGGCTTGAACTCCTAGCGTTCTGATCAATAACCCAGCGCCTTTAACCACTAAGCCACCACTGCCCCACTGAAAAAAGTGAAATGCAGTGCAACTGGGAATTACAGTCACTTCTGACATGAAGTCAGCATGTATGGAAAGTTTTCTGCATGTACTAATGTAAAGCAATACCGTTTGTGAATAATATTTCATGTTCTTTCAGTGCTATGATTACTGATTGCTTATTTATATATATAATGGGTAACATTACAGGCTAATTTAGCTTATGTCACATTTTGTACCTTTTGCTCTTGAAGGTTATTTGAATAAGGCACTCAAGAGCTCACAACAATGACTCAGGTTCGTAGGCTAAAATTAATAATAAATGTAAAGCACTTATTGCACTAGGTGAGCATGCTATAGTTATATAAAGTGACCATGGCAGGGTACAGAGCTCCCAATAATGTGTCAAATGCAAATACTAGGGTAGAAAAACAGGTAAAGGCACATTGGCTCATGTGTCGAGGAGTACACCTTCACTCATGCGTCAGAAAGAAGGCTGCTGCCTCAGCTTGAGCAGTCCTCTACGGGTGAGTCAGTCTTCACAGTTGGATGGAATCATTGGATCATATTGTGATTTCCTGAACCACTATGGCACCATCTTGGAAGAGTAAGATTTTAAAAACTGCTTTTTTATATATCATAGGTAAAAATAAACACACAAACAAACAAATAAATAAACAAATAAATAACAGATTTATTTTTAATCTGGTAATGTGTGTGATGTGTGTGAAACTGTGGGTGGGTCTGTGGGATTTTTAAATGCACCAGCGAATACCAATTTGCTGATCCATTTCCAATGGGAACAGCTGGGGTGATACAATTCTATTTTAGCTGTGGATTATTGTATCTTTTATTACACCTTTCACCCTTCAGTGTTTAATTCTTTGCTATTCTCAATTTAAATTTAGGTCACATCTTTGGTTTTGTTATTTATTTATTTATTTATTTATTTATTTAATAAATAATCTGTTTTAATAGACCTCACCTCAGTGTAGTATTCCTGGGTGGAAATCATTAAATCTATTAATTTACGATTAAGGTCCTCTAATAAACAATTACAGTGAACATTGCTAAACAGTATTAATTAATCCTGAAGATATAAGAGGCACTTTTCCTAAATGTTTTTCATAACACACATTTAACCTGGGTTAATTCACATCCTGCATAGTTTAAATAATAATGGTAACCTTATGTCAGTTTCCTATTTCACAGTCATCGTGTAACTACTGCCTGCATGTGTGTGAACAAATACAACATCAGGTCCATGACAACAGGTTGAACAGGATAGTCAAATTTCTTTGAAACCCTTTACCTCAGGCCGGTTTGTTTATATTAGAAACTAAAAACTAGCAAGTGACAGTTTCTTTGTGCAAAGACAAAGACATTTCCCATAACTAATGTATGTTTGTGTGACTTGTTACATTTATAAAAAAAAAAAAAAAAACTTTATGTAGGTAGGAAAGAAGGTAGCCTGGAAGTTAGCAGAAGAAGGAAGGGACTTAGGCAAAAACAAAACATTAATGCCTATAAAAAAAAAAATAATAATAAAACCATAAAGCATGACAGGTTTCAAGCTGGTCCAGTGCTGGTTTAGCTGGTTAGTCAGTGTTGCTATGGAGGTTAACAGGTAAAACCTCCAAAAAAAAAAAAAAAAAACCCACAGAAAGGTTTTGCTTAGGGGAAATTAGTGTTGGAGTTATAACACATATCATGCTTATCATGTAAATACAGTACATACAGTACATACAGTATATACTGTATTAAATATAATATACTATCCTATTTGACACTGTGGTTTCTTTTGTTATCAGATCACAAGAGTGCAGTAAGGGAAGGAGCTATTTACTTTGTGCTGGGAGCGGTGGGAGGATGTGCATTAGGAGCCACAGTGACTCCAGTACACCAGACCATGACTGAGATTATCTCAGGGTCACTATTGAAACCAGTCATGGATGGAGTGAGGACTGTGGGACCACTGGGTTTGGGGACTTTACTGGGAGCAACTGCAATATCCACAACAATGGCCTCAGCTGCAGCAGGAGTGACTGTGGCTGCTTTAGTTACTTTGCTGCTCATAACGCAAAAGAAAAGCAAGTCAACGAGTGGATTTGTGTGGATTGCAACCGGGGTAGCTGCGGCCCTTGCCACAACATCCTGTGGAGCAGCACTTGGGTTTATTATAGAGAAACACATCATGAGTTCTGGGGTTGTTGCATTACTCTGGGCTCTAGGGATATTCACTTTGCTGAAAGCATTCATTCATTCTGTTGTACAGCTGGCATTCAGAGAATGGCAATGCTATAGCATATTTGCCACTCAGACTGAGCAGCAATGCTCCGAGAAACTGGACATTTTGGAGGCTGAGCAGAGAGAGAAAGTCACTGTAGAGATTGAACAGATGATGATAGCTTTTGAGACAGAAAAAAGTGTTAATGGAGAGATTGCGCAGGATTTCAGAGTTGCATGGGAAGCCCAGCAACAGAACAGAGAGGAAAAGGAGAAACAGCGAAGGAAAGCAAGAGAGATGACATTGGAGAAAGGGAGCATTCAGGAGCGTCTGACCAATGTTGTAGTAAAATATTTGGAGTTACTGACTTTCTCCAGCATTCCAATGACAGTGACTGCCGCTGTAACTGCTGGCTTTGGAATCTTTGGATTCGGAGACTACAGATTTGTTTTTGTTGTCCTATTAGCCCTAGTCCTCTGTATGGCCTTCATGTTAATGAGGTTGATGCATTTGAACTTCTGGATGTTCACAGCCTGTGTAGGAATGTTTGCCACATTTGCCATTGCTGTGCTCACAGTGAATGCAGGACAGGAAGTACTGGATACGTCTGTAAGAATGCGGAAGGCTGGACAGTTGCTAAGTAAGGAGAACATTGCTGCCAGGATAGACCACAAATCTTCATTAGAAGCCATAGCATCAGGATTTTTTGTATCCAAAATGTTCCAGATTGCTTTAGGTGCCATGGTTGGAGGTCTATTGGATCAGAAAGTGTTGGATAAAGTTATAGTGGGAGCATCTGTTACAACAATAGCACTTCTCTCTATAGTTGAAGCCTCGTCAATAGCTCTTGGGATTGGTGGTGTGACAGGGGCATTGCTGGGGGCACTAGGGGCAGCTGGGGTGTCTATGGGGGCAGCTGCAGCTTTAGCACTTCAGTGCTCCTCATGGGTAGGAACCATAAGCACCACAGCTGGGATGCTATCTGGAGCTTTAGCCATTGGAAACTGGGACATCACTAACATTGGACTGCAGATGCTTGTGGCCTACATGTTTGCTATGATAAATCCTTACTGAATGATTTCTGTTGTTAGGACTGAGGATTTTAACCATAGCCTAATGAATGGCATTTAAAAATATACATAATTCAGCTGCTGCTCAGCACGATACTGTTCCAATGCAATTCTGAATTGATGCAAAACATTAAAAATAAATAAATAAACAAATCCCCCCAGTAGCGTAATTTAAAATTCAACCACCAAAAGACCAGCTTTCAGTAATCTGTGTTCAAAGATATAGTTTTTACCACTTTACTGTTTCACTTGTGCGCTAAACAGAGACACAATGTTTAACCAGCAGAATCATTTTATTAAATACATCTATAAACAATTTCAATTGTATGGACTAAATCTTTTTAAATACCTTTTTTATTGTCTAAAACGTGGTCATTTTCTATAGCAAAGACACACAGTTGACATGAGTTATCACACACAGGGAGTCCCAGAAGAAGTTAGAGACAATGAGTAGAAGGAGAGAATATGAACCAAGGGTCACGTTGTGTGCCACTGGTTGGACATACAGAGGTATAGATAATCAACAACTGACAACACAACAATTTTCTGTTATTTTTCCTTTTTTCAGTTCTTAATTGCAGCATGTTTCTGTATCTTTTAACTGTATAACCCATTTATTTACATGTATAAATACATCAAACAAGATGTTTTTGAACTTATTTTTAATTAACCCAGAATTCATACAATCCTCTGTTACCACAGTAACCCATTATGTGCTAGCTAGATAAATTACTAGCCTCAGCCATTAACTAGCTTTTGTCCTGCATGTTTACCAGAGACTATTGTGTGTTTTCCTTCCCTGTTGAAAGTGCAAATTTCTAAGTTTTTTCTAAATGCGCCAAAACACCACAGGTCACTTCAGGTCGTTGAACCATTACAGTCACTGCATGTCACAAGCTGGCCAGTGTTTGCTATCGAAAAATAAAATGTTGTTTTAGAACAATATGCACCAAGTACAAAATGTAAATATTTAAATAAAGTAATTTTACTTGGTTGCTATATTTAAGTATTATTTTGGTGTATGCATGTTTTACTTGAGTAATATTGACATTGAATACTTGTACTCTTACTTAATTTCATTTCCCCCCAAAAAAACCAACCTCCCTTGTGTTTTACTCCTTGTGATTTTATTTAGACCTTCAAAATGTACTCATTATGAAAAAAAAAATATATGAATTTAATCTTGTCCTCTGTTCTGAAGTCTTTCCATACTGGAAAACTTAAGGATTCAGCTTTACATCTGCCAGTTACAAAGCACTGACATTGGGGACATCATCCAGTGCTAAATAAACAACACACACACACACACACACACACACACACACACACATACATTAT
>JANDJT010000001.1:22165669-22183506 GCA_024331685.1 Stegophilus panzeri | reverse complement strand
CTCCATCCATTTATGGGCAACCTTCCCATACACTCCCTTGTGTAAAATGTTACTATAGAAACAATAAGGTATTAGAACAAGCACTTAAATAAAAACATGTGATATTGTTCCTTACAGTCAGAACCATCAAGGCTGTGCAGTTATGGAAATTTTTTCAACACTTTCTGGAAATCAGAATTGAGAAATTGACAACACTGCAGTATAAATCTAAACATTACTTGGGTTCACTCATTACTATGTGACAGCAGCACATTTTATCCCATGAACACACAAAATGTCATGCTAATCCACTGTATACACATGAATCCGAATCCAGTTTAGTGTTAAAATCGAGATGGAGGTTGAAATAAGCCATAGTCAAGAAGTAGTAGTACAGACAGTGCCTAAATTAACACCACTGCATTTATTATTTATCTTCAGTAATCTATCAGAACTGTCATAGACTACCAAACAGCGCCATCTTGTGGTTAGCAATGACAGCCCTGAAGAGCCTCTGAAAATAATTAAGAGATAAGATATACAAGTTTTCATGTTCCCCCTGCTTGTCCATCTGGGTTTCCTCCAGGTTCTCTGGTTTCTTCCCACCTTCTAAAAATAAATTGCAGCTAAACCTGAGTGTATATGTGAGTGTGTGTAAAGATAGACTGAAAGAATCAATGCCTCTGAACAATGTACACTTTCCTTTCTAATTGACAGTGGAGTATACTTGAGTGCCAGTGCTCTCAATTCTTTCGAAGTCTGCTCAGACCCTTTTTATTTCCCTGTTATTATTATTATTATTTTTTTTTTTTTATGAGAATGCACATATCTAGAGCAGAGATTCCCAACCCTGGGCCTGGAGTATCTGCTCTCAACACACCTAATTGAGCTAATAAGCTAATTAACAGTCTTTTAGGAGCTGAAGTGGGTGTGTTGGAGCAGGGGGAAAAGCGGAGGGGATTGAACAGGGAATAAATGTGGTTATACGTCTAAGCTTTTCCCATCCGGAAACTGAAAAACAGACGGGTTGGCTTCTTGAATACTGCATTTCCGCGTGCACACCAGAGCAGTCAGGTGACTGTCAAGCACATGACTCTAACGGATCTCCCTGCATCCTCGGCCTCCTTTGGAGACTGACAGCAGGTTTAGGCAATGATAACGCAACTAGCAAGCCGCTTGTCCAATAAGCAGGCAGGGGGCGGGACTAAAGTAAAGCTTTCGCTACAGAGAAACATCGGGGAAGACGAATGTGTCTGAACTACTTTGTTCTCTATTAATAGATAGGGAGGCATTTTGTGCTTGTTCATGCTACACTGTGTGTGTGCTGGATGTGCGACAGCTGTGTGTTAAAGCAGATGAGTGTAGAGTAAAAGGGGTGGGGGATTTTTGGGGAGAAAGCGTCGTTTGGGTCAAGATGTCGATTCAGTACGGAGAAACACTGGCAGATAGCTATGGGGTGGCTGACTCGTTCCCCAAAGATTTCGGTTATGGAGAAGAGGAGACAGACATGGAGGACAGTCCAGCACCCTCTGACAGCAAGCCGAGAATACTACTAATGGGCTTGCGAAGGAGCGGGAAGTCCTCCATTCAGAAGGTATGAGTGAAAATGAGACTAGACAGATTTATTCCTCAGGGCTAACTCTTACCGCCAAACAGCTGTAGGCGTTAAGACGAAAGTTCAGACCCAAATGCCTCTCTATTGGACCGATAGTCCACTACACTGGTTGTAAAAGCTTTTGCTTAATGCGCGACGTAGTGTGCTTATGTAGGGAGTAAGCAGCCAATTGGGATTAAGCGATAGACACCATAGACGTGCTGAGTTAGCAAAGGTGCTATTTAGCTAAACAACTAGAGGTTATCTGAAATGGATTTTCAGGATTTATTTCAAGTTTAAAATTGACAAGCTAACTAAAAAAAATACTTTAACTTACCATAATGAAGCGCTAATGAAGAGTTTTTATAGTTTTTTTGTATTAGCTAGTTGTCTCTACATTTGACGTCCAAAATATGTCACTAATCCTATTTATTTATTTATTTGTTTGTTTGTTTGTTTGTTTGAAAGTAGTAAGAAGTAAGCTTAGGTAATGTTAACTTATCTACTACTACTACTACTACAAAAAACCATTTTCTTAAAGGAAGAGTCTGGAAGTGGGTTGAGGGGGGCGGGGGTTGTCAGTTGTTTTATGTACAGTAAGTTGTTAGTTATTTTTCTATACAGATGCTTAGTATCTTTTCGTATTATAGAAAAAGCATGTCTAAGGTCACTCTTCGGATGAATGGTGCTGAACCTAAAGCCGGTCGGAGTCAAGGTTATATAAATCTTTGGCCTCCTGAGAAAATCCAACACTCATCCTTCCACTAAACCTCAGCGGACATCAGCGGTCCTTGCTTCAAGACAGACTTTGTAGTGTCCGTGACTGGGCCGCTCGAATCATTTAGGGCTTGAATCCCGGTGCATTTGACTGACTTATGCCTGATTTCTCAACCTACTGATGACCTGCTAGTAAAGTATTACTCAGTAGTTCTACTTAAAACCTTTTATACCCCCAGCAACATGAGTTCATTGAACTGTGCTGTAATGTAAATAACGTGAATAATGTTTCTCTCCTCAGGTCGTGTTTCATAAGATGTCCCCTAATGAGACCCTGTTTCTGGAGAGCACAAATAAAATCTACAAGGATGACCTCTCCAGCAGCTCCTTTGTCAACTTTCACATCTGGGACTTTCCTGGTCAAGTAGACTTTTTTGACCCGACCTTTGATTATGAAATGATCTTCAGAGGAACCGGCGCATTGATATTTGTCATTGATGCACAGGTATGGTGAGGAATATTTAAAGAAACACGTTTAAAAACTCTGTCCCTTGATACTATCTGTTAATCCTCACTTTTATTCCACTGTCTTGTTAGTTAAGCCTATTCTGTAGCACAAGAGACACAATTTTCTGTTTTTAATTTACCAGACCTGGGCTTTCCAAAAGTATCAAGGTTTTAAGATCATCTTGACTAATAGATCGGGTTCACATTAACACTTACCACACTGGTCTAAGGCTGGTCGGTCAGTGGGTGGGTTGGCCAGAGCAATTCTTGTGTTGGACGATTGAAAAAGAATACATATAGAAAGCAGGCAATCAAACATGAAACCAGTGGCCATCAAGACTATTACTTGATTCTAAGCTAAGAATCTTGTGAACCTTACATCCAGCAAAATCATGAGCATATATATCCTCTAACATCCCCTTCAAACAGACTCCAGTGGACACTGTCTCATCAGTCCAGATATTGGACAAAAATGGCACACTGTGCTTTCATGTGATCAGGTAGGTGCACTGTATAAATGAGCATTTTCACCACTAGGTTAAAGATTATTCATAAGCTTAGCTAATTCTGAATGTTTCTAAAGTCCAGCTTAGCTTTGCTTTGGAGAAGACCGGAGAAAACCTGCATCCTTGCTATGTCACATGAGGACTCGTATTATTGGTTGTGAAAAAGATGGCGAAAACCATGTCAGAGTTGAATTTGAGTGAACTTTGCTTCTATTTGACACCTTTGAGCTGTGCTCAGAGTGCTGTTCAGAGCAGTGTTGTTTGTTGACAAAACGGCACTGTTGTCTGCATAGAGAAACATTGGCTTCTCCAACTCAGATCAGTTTTTTGGTGGATCACCTGTAGGCGGCCTTAGTGAACTACTGTTATGAAATATGAAAAATTCCTTGAATATTCAAAACATTTTAGGTGTTTTCTAGTGTAAAGAACTTTAAATTCACAAGTATGAGGAAAATGTTTGTGCGGTAGAGGCCTGAAAATAAATTTTGTATAAATGCTCAGATATGTAAAGCCACTTTAGTAGAAAAAAAAAAAAAAAAAGTAGATCGGGGTTTTCACACTTCTCTGCAAAGGACCAGTGTGACTGCAGGCTTTCATTCCAGCCAAATAGGAGGCACACTTGTTCATCATCTTCTTTAGCTGGCATCATGCCAGGGTCGCCTCCGGAGCACGTATGCTGCTGTAGGTGCTGCAGGGTTACGGACTTCATTCACGACTCGTCTCCATGCTGATCAGTCTGTGGCTAGGAGGTCGGAGGCGCTGGTTTCTAAAGTCATCTTCAACTTGTTTCGCCCAGGTTTTCTTGGGTGTGGAACAGTGCACTTTCCAAGTTTGTGGATGCTGGTGCCAGAGTATTTGGAGCGGTAGTCGGTCACTGTCCAATCGGCAGACATGCCCGAACCACTGCAGACGTCTTTTCTGGATCGCCTCTTCAGTTGTTAGCTGGTCATCGCCTTCATGCTGAATAAATTAATTCTGAAGTCGATCGTGCTGGGAGACACCTAGGAACTGTCTGAGACATCGCATTTGGAAGACCTCGAGCTTGTTATTTTCGGACTTGAGAATGGTCCAAGTCTCTGCAGTGTATAGCAATATTGGAATAATCAAGGTCTGGTTGGTGATGTTAGCCTTTTGCCACAGGCACCACTTGAGCGAAGCGACAGCTGCTGTAGCTAGGCTGATTCAGCTTAGGACTTCTGCGACCAAGGCAGTATTTTTCTCTTGGACCAAGGACCCCAAATATTTGAAGTCTTGCACTTGTTCAATTTGTACACCTTCTTAGTAGACATTTGCCGGCGATACGTCCGGCGTGAGTACTACAGAGTCGAGTCGAACCCTACTGTGCAGTGGAAAAGTGCCAATAGGCTAGCTAGTGGATTTTTATAAAAAATCATTAACACTAAAAAGTTGTTAGACTCGGTCAACCCATATATAGAACATCAAATAAAAGTGCTAGTGTAAGTAATCATTTGAGAGCTACAACAACAATAAGAAACCACTTACAAAGTAGACGACGTTGGATGAGAGTTCATATATATCAGAAAATATGATGTCATTTCCAGTAAGGGAACATAGTGAGCATCGATGCCCCCTGGCTTTAGTTGTGCTTTTTTGTTTTGTTTTTTGTGTTTTTTAGGGAGAGAACGTTCCAGTGCATTTCAAAAGATTTTGTTATTAAGACAGCCCTTAAAATACAAAACCCTTAAAAACCAAAAAAAACAACAAAAAAAACCCCCCAAAAAAAACCCCACTGCACTCTATAAATCCTTACAGTTATTAAAATCAGTATATCAATACAAATGCCTTCATAACAAAATAAACAGAATAACAACGCTGGCATAAAACCTGATCTCAAGCTGTTGATTCTTAACAGGGACTTTGGTCAGTAATTCACACTCTATATAAAGCCTGGAAATTCAAGCCTTGATATATAAAGCTGAAACATGTGACACGGCCTCTGTACCATTTTCTTACTTTGAGCTTGATGTTTTGCAACTTATATTTAATGACTCATATCAAGCTCGAGAACATCATCTGATTAGCTAATAGGCATTAGAACGGATGTGATTCTGAAATAAGATCATTTCATTCATCTCATGACAGATAATTGTATTGTGTTTTTCAGCTTCATGAGAGAACATGTTCCCTGTAACTACATTTAGGTGACCTTAAGATGATATTATATGTAAGCGTCATGTGGTATAAAAAATATATTATAAAAGTAGTGCTTCATTGAACAATACATTATCCTTAAACTGTACAACATTTTCCTCATGATTGTTGTTTTGCTTTTGTCAGTTAATATTTCACCCTAGTAGCATGTACATGTTCACTGATAGATGTGTCAACCCATATATATTTTTGCTGACCGACTAACGTAGTAACTGTTTATAGAGGGAAACAAAAATATAATTAGATAGGTTGTTGTTGTTTGATGGTTAATTTTAAGGTTATTGATAATCCATTGCCATAAAATGGCAGGCCAAAAACAACACATCCAGTTTTGATACAATTAACAGATACTAGGGCTGCACGATTTGGAGAAAAAATCTAATTGCGATTTTTATAATAAAAATTGTGTGATTTTAAAATGCGATTGACTATTAAAAAAAAATAAAAAAAAAAAAAGAGCTACAGCCTTGTTGTGGCTTGCACAGCATCAGAGAAAGATAAGATAATTAGATAATACTTTTTATTAATCCCCAGACAGAGAAATTTGGGAAAGCATAATCACAAGTTTATCTTCTAACACTACAATAAACAAACAAAACAATGCCGTTTCTAGTGTTACTGTTTATTTAAAACCACTTCAACATTGTGGCAAATTTTATTTTATTTTTTTCTCCCCCCTCAAATAAAGCTGTCATGATGCAAGCAAATAACCAAATCAAGCAAATAACCCCAGCATTTATTTAAGTTAATGTTAATTTATACACATACACCACTGTTCATTAATAATTCATATTTGTTCATAATACAAAGTTTTTAAAACAAACTGAATACTGAAATTTGAAACATAATAGTATTTGCAGAAAATTCTGTTAACAAAGCTCAACCAGTGCTGTAGAATTATTTATCATTGTTATTATATGTAAATTAAATACTCAACATTAGCTTTTTAACAGTTTGAATTTTATTAGAGTATTTCATATATATAATTTTATATATATTTTATATTATATAGCAAGATGGAGTCTGTGACCAAAACACTGAAGCCTGCTCCATCCATTTATTTTCACTGCCTGTATTATGTTGGCTGATGGCTGATTATGGTGGTGATGCACACCTGGACTTCTTCGTTCAGACCCCAGTCAGCTAGTGCATCTTTCAATCCAGTAGCGATGTTTTCTCCCGTATGGCCAATGGGAAAGTATGAATCCCAATGGAGTATTTCCTACTTTCCCCCCTTGCTTTTAAATCGCTTATGAATGCCCATGCTACTGTGCGCATTTCCCTTTCGCGTTCGAATTAGCGGCAATTCGGAGGCGGTAATTGCGTGAATGGTTGGTTTATTATTATTCTTAATGAAAAACACAACAAAGCAGTACAATGACAAACTCACTTAGATTAAATAAAAAAACTTTTGAAACCAAATCTTCTGCCATCGTGTTGTCAGTCAGCTCGCCTCATTCTCGTCATGTGATAAATGAAATCTGATCTGTGCTGCGACTCTTTCGGCTCATGCTGAGCTGAGCAGATGCATTCAGTTTTTAATTGTAGCGTCCGTTCTCTAACTGAACTAAATGATTTTTATTACAATAAAAACGCAAAACGACAGTGGGTAATCAGTGTGCAGTCGAACACCGTGTAACTCCGGGAACACAGACTATCGCAGCAAGCCTAGCTCCTGCTCATCTTTTCCAATTGACATTCTTGGCTCATTCACTCAGCTTGTGCAGTGTTAATGCCCCCTATTGGTTAAACTCTGCATCAAACGTAAAATGCTCAGGAAGCAAACAACAAAGCTTGTTACCATATTTGATGGTCCTTAATTGAAATTACCGCAGCTCTTGCGATTTGAAAATCGCACGCTTTCAAATCGTTATTTTGGTTTAAAAATGATCGTGCAGCCCTAGCAGATACTGACTTTTTGCCTTAAATTACTCCTTAAGTTAGAAGACATGAGTAGAAGAAAAGTGAAGCAAGTTTTGAGTGATTTGATCTTGACTAGCAGCTTCAGAGCTGTTCGAGAAGTACTTGTGGCTTGGCAATTCATAATCCCGTTGTCCGATGTCAGCATTTATCTTCTAGCTTCCTGTTCCACTGTAGAAATGTCTCTTTTTCCAAATATAACCCTTGGTGACTTCTTTCCTGTCATATGGAATGCTCACACATCGGTTTTCATGAATAGGTCAGCTTATGATGTCCTTCCCTACAGTGATATTTACGGATGAGATGTTCCACTTTAACTTAACCAAATCCGGTGTTGTACTGTATGTTGTGAAAGATGCTTCTCTGCTGCTTCCTTTTTCTGCATCCGTGTTTGTGTTCATCATGTTACGTAGTCTGTAAGCAAGCCTAAACCTAAACTTTCATCATTGATTAATGACCTTGATTTAATGATCTAAGAACTTTTTTTTTTTTTTTTTTAAATAAATCCTGAAATTTTGCAACATCTCACAGCAATCATTACTCGCACCAACACAGACGTAATGCTTGCAAATCACACCTACTTCTGTAGTTTGGTACAGTGTATCTCTTGGTTAAGAATAAAAATACTAGTGCTTCAAACTTTTTTGATAAGCACCTCATGTTTTTGCCCTACAGCATGGCTGTTTTCTAATTGGTTGCGTTTCCCTTTCCACATTGCTAGTGGTTTTGGCAGAAAGGAGTGAAGCAGGAGTGTCTCAGTCACATTCTGTCTTGGTGATGGATTCTTTTTTTTTTTTTTTTTTTTTTTAAAACTCTTAACTTGCTTATTTATCTTAGCATAATTATTTCCTATTATCAATTAATTAATTAGCTATTAATTAATAGCAATTAATAAATTATGTTAAATCTGATGATGATGTTAATAATAATAATAATAATAATAACCACCATTTCTATTTACTGTATGTGTGAAAGGGAGAGCTACGGGACTCATTTTACACCTTTTTTATAATACTTGTCCAATTAATATCTAATCGGAGCATCCTAGCAAATAAACAGCCACTGAATAGTTATTCCACCTTGATTACAGTGCAAATAATGAAGCTTCACTAGTTGTCTCTTTTTATTTATACCACAGCACAGTTGAATTCTTGGATCAGGAGGTGTGCATTAGTTTTTGAATAACAGCACAGCTCTGACTGTACTTCCAGCTGTAACATAAATGACAGAATTATCGCAGTAATATAAACTTAATATTAGCGTTTTTACAGTTTAAGCTCATTCACAGACACATGTCTGATCATATATGATAGCTGTTCCACATAAGGCTAATAATAAATGGCTTTAAAGAAGTGTATTAGTGTTGAACAAAGAAAAACATATAATTCATTGATATTGTGAAGTTTTCTGCTAAATGTGTATAAGGTAAATGATAGCAAGAACTAACTTGTCTCAAGAAGTTCCATAACATTTAATGTAACTATAAACAGTTTAAAAAAATAAATAAATAAATAAACACGAGTCATTTGTTAATAAATTAAAAAAATTGTAATAGTTGGCAAATTTCTGTGGTGTGAGTGGAATGAAAATCCACTTGAGAGTGATAATGTGTCACACCACCCCAGCGTGTATTATTTTTGTATAACAGCATGGTCCTTCATGCATTATTCCTTGCGTATAAGATTGTGACAAAGGTCATTCGAGGACCAGTGTCATCCATCAAATCGGGAAATGGCCACGATTGAGGAAATCCCAAAAGAGGTTGCATTTTCATAAAAATTTGAAATGATGTACACACACTTTCTATCATCAAACATTATTTTAAATACTATATGAAATTTTTTGCTTAGGTTTCCCAGTCTTATAGAATGCCATACTGCGAAATGCGCCACATACATCATATGCTTTATTGTCACCCAGCTTTGACCACATTTTGTGTTCTTGGGAATCAAATAAACCATGGGGACATGGTCTTGTTTTATATCTGTTTTCTCTCTTATAGGATGACTACGTGGAGGCTCTTGGCAGACTCCACTTAACGGTATCTCGGGCCTATCGCGTCAACCCTGAAATCAACTTTGAAGTGTTCATCCATAAAGTTGACGGCCTGTCTGACGACCACAAAATTGAAACGCAGAGGGATATTCACCAGAGGGCTAATGATGACCTGGCTGATGCCAGCTTGGAGAAACTGCATCTTAGGTAAGCTTTTTTTTCTTTTTGGCTTGAATGCAATGCATTTGTCTTTCTGTGAATTGTGAAATACTAAGCAAATCAAGTGTCTTCACAAAAAACATTACTGTTGCTTTTTCATCACCTTCTCCCCAGTTTCCAGCTGCCCTATGTGATGCTGGCTTTTGCAATATTAAGTTTATAAAAAATTTAATACATGCTAAACAGTGCCGCTATTGCATAAATAGTGTATTGCAATAGAATTTGCTACTTTCATTGGGTCATAGGTTTGCACAGTGGTAAAAATAAAAAAGAAAGTCTTTCCCGAGAAACACAGTATAAACTTTACGTAAACCAATAGTAAAATACCAATAATGCTTTGCAGTTCTACTTGTAATATAATTTAAGAAAAGAAACTATTTGGTATGTTAAACAGGGTAATGGATTAGTAGGTTTAGCAAATATTTATCATTTGCTAAGCTTACACAAAGATAACGCAGAACTTCTTGTGCTTTGGCATCACTGTGGGTGCAGCTCAGCAACAGAAGTGACAAGGACTTGGGACTGTGTGCTCATGGCTTGTTTTGGCCAGAGGGGAGGAGTACAATGCATACCACATGTTCTGCATGCTCTGATCAACAGTGCCACATTCCCCTTAAGCCCTTGTCCAAAGATGGCTCAAGATGAACAGGCTAAATTTGGATTGAAACACAAACTGTGAAGTTTACTACAAATAAAGAAAACTGAATCAAATGGTGTGTGCCTGTGTGTGTGAGCGCTGAGCGTTAAACATTAACTGCTCAAAATGGGATTTCAGTAGAGCTGCTGATATACTGTAATCCTCCGATCTTCAGAAGGTCTCCTCAATTTCGAAACCCGGTTCTGTACTTTAGCATTTAAATCATGCATTTATTTGTCAAATGCTGTTCATTGAAAGTTATTTATTTTCATTTAGCATTTTTTTTACTTTTATATTATTTCAGCTTATTTACTTTTTTTTGTATTTCCTATTGTCTTTTATGTTATAATAATTATTAAACTGTATTTTAAAAAATGTATATTTAAACTAAATGAATGTGTTAATTAAATTAGTTTTTTTTAGTAGTAATGTAGTAGTAGTAGTAGTAGTAGTAGTAGTAATGTTGTTGCTGTTGTAGTAGTAGTAGTAGTAATGATAGTAATAGTAATTATAATAATAATAACTGATGATAGGCCTGCTTGCCATTTTGTCATATCCAGTCCTCATAGTGTTTGAAACATTTACACAGCACTGCAAGGCATTACAAACCTTTTGCTCTCTGTGTAAATTAATCTGGGTGTGCGAGAGTTAAATGACTGTGTAGCCTAGCTACATTAGTTGTGACTTGTGTTCCCTTGATCCAGCTTTTGTTTTCACTTCACATCTTTTGGAAAATAGCCTTCCATCTGTATTAGTTTTCATGGTCTTTCACTCAGGTACATGCATGCCTTAGTTTAACTGCGTGACTTTTACTATTCTTTTATTGTTGCAAGCGGCAGTCGTTTTATAGGGAAATTGGGACTGTAATCAGATATCAGTTTGAAAGTGCTGGATTTCTGCAAACCTGATTCTTATCTTGTTCGTGTGTTTTTTTGATTGTTTTTTTTTGTTTTGTTTTTTGGGCAGCTTCTATTTGACAAGTATCTATGACCACTCTATATTTGAGGCGTTCAGTAAAGTGGTTCAGAAGCTCATTCCCCAGCTGCCAACCCTGGAGAACCTTCTCAACATTTTTATTTCTGTATGTACTTTATTATCCTCCTTATAAAATATAAGCTTTGAATCTTATTTTTATTTTCATATAGAAAATGCTGCATTGAGCCCTGTTTGACATTGTGTCTCACAGTCTTCCTCTACACCTCTTCTGCTTTCTTGCTGACAGAATTCGGGGATTGAAAAGGCTTTCCTGTTCGACGTGGTTAGTAAGATCTACATCGCCACAGACAGTTCACCGGTAGACATGCAGTCCTATGAGCTGTGCTGTGACATGATTGACGTGGTCATTGACGTGTCGTGCATCTATGGGTAAGACTGCAGATTTCAGAGTTAATTCATAAATGCATAGTGTATACACTGCTTTAGCTTAAATATGTGTGCATGCTTACATGTAGTGCATCAGTGTTGCAGTATTCT
The DNA here is from genome assembly GCA_024331685.1 of Stegophilus panzeri. NCBI lineage: Eukaryota > Metazoa > Chordata > Actinopteri > Siluriformes > Trichomycteridae > Stegophilus > Stegophilus panzeri. Next base: position 22,171,787 of record JANDJT010000001.1, on the reverse strand, counting down.
CCTCAGTCTTATTATTTCTGGGTTTCTTTCTATATTTTTTTTATTAATGTGCATATGTGACTAAAATGTCAGTTTTACGTTTACTGTATGCTGCATTTTGTATCTGGTAGTAATGGTGTCAAACAGGTCTTTGTTTTATCTGTACAGATTAAAGGAAGATGGCAGTGGCAGCGCCTATGACAAGGAGTCAATGGCGATCATTAAACTCAATAACACCACTGTCTTATACCTGAAAGAAGTCACCAAGTTTCTTGCCCTTGTCTGTATTCTTAGAGAAGAGAGCTTCGAGCGCAAAGGTTAACAGCTTTTCCTCCCCCTCATTTACCCCTTTAATTAAGGTTCACCAGTGGCAATAAATATTACTGTTAAATGGTTTACATGAGAGTGTTAGACTCCGGTCCTGGAGGATCACAGCCCATTGTGGTTTTCACACTTCCAACACTCCAAATTCGTTGCAGAGTATTAAATGCAGTAAAATGCTGACTCTGCTGTAAAGTGGCCCTCTAGATCTGAATCCCATCTCCCCTGTATTGAATCATTTGACTTAAATCTTGGAATTATATTATTGCAGATATTGTGCCTTTAGAGCATTTTTTTTCCCCTATTGCATGATTTAAAGTCTACATTTTCTTTGTCTTTTAAATCAAAACCACTATGGATAAATAATTATTACACAACTGTATAGAAAGTTCAACTTTGGCTAAGCTCACCAATATCACAGTTGAATAATTGAATGAATTATTCAACTGTGATTCTGATCCCCACTCTATTCTGTTCAGATATACAGTATTAGTTCTACACAATGGGCAGAAATTATTTTGTAAATCATTTTAACATGTGCTTCTCTTTTGAATTCTAGGCTTAATAGACTACAATTTCCACTGTTTCCGGAAAGCGATTCATGAAGTGTTTGAGGTTGGTCTGTCCACACCGAGGATGGGAGCCCAGGCTGCTGGAACGCCCTGCTTGATGAAGACGGTGGCATTGAATGGCACCCCCCGGAGCACCGTGTAGAGAATGCAAAGATGAGAGGAGAAAAAGAATAGAGAGGAAGAGGGAGTCGGTGGAAAAAGACCGAAAGACAATAAATGGGAGGCACACTGCCATGCCAACCATTCTGCCTGCTCCCAAATGCCTTATACACAGAGCAAAGGACTCTAAAGCCTCTGAAAGAAAACAAAAAGCAATGGGGTGGATGTTTGCAGCATAACGGGGTACGCAATAGGACAGAAGGGAAGATGCACAAGAAGTTAGCCCTTTTTGTGTTATTAAATGGCATTAACAAACTGGTTGAAAAGAATAATACTAGACCGCAATCAAATGACAAGAAATGCAAGCCGAGGGAAATGCAGTGTGGCCCTCTCTGCACAAAGCCTTCACAGACTGATCGCTTCCTGAGCAACAGCAGCTGACTGAACCCTGTACTGTTCTACTCCTGGCCTCATGAGCTGATTCTACAAAGCATCTGGTTTAATCCAATGGCAGAAAATGTGATGGTACTTCCTATGGGGCACCGATGGGAGAGCTGGCTGTGTGTACACAACAATGCTTGTGAAGCCTTATATAGAGGAGACTTGCATTATGCAAGTACCTGCTTACAACATTTACCTAATCCAATTTCCTAAGCTGTTGCATTTTTAAAGGTTTTCCAGGGAGTGTGAAAAGGGATTAAAGTGCATTGTGTAGCCTGTTTGTGTGAAGGAGGTGCGTGCGCGTGTGTGTATTTATGTATGTGCGTTCCTTTCCTTCTTGTTGAGGCTCACAGAGATGTCGTGACCTCACACGCAGGGCTGCACAGTTGTAACAAAACAATTGTATTTTTAAAAAATTAATAATTAATTGAAATAAACAATTATTCTTGTCTCCAGAGAAACCCTGATGCTTTGTCAGAGAACAATGATGGAACGTTCACAGATCACTCATTAAAGGTGTCGTGCTGTTCATAAATATAAGGATTTAGTAGTCAGCTCCGTTATAATTAAAGTGGAATCGCCGTCTTTCGTGTCGAAATGACTCCAAAGCTGAGTCATGAAATGACTCCTTTGAGTACAAAGCTGTTATTTTTGCTATTAAGCGGTTTAGCTGTGCAGCCCTCATCTCTCCCTCCGAATGTTACAAAACAGGGAAATAATTGTACAGTTAAGCGGTAGGACACTGTGATTGCACTCACTTTTGTTTAGCTGCTTGGTCTCGGAGACTGTGCACATCTCCGCACACGGTGGTTCGAGTCAGAATGAACGTTTGAATGAACTACATTCCGGGTTGAGTGGTGCCAGTATCTTCTAACACTGACATATTCACTTTCACTCTTTTCACAGAATTACGAGTATTTTATTTGGGGTAAAAATTTATCATAAGATTCCACGTTGTACCCGATAATCTGTCACACTCATTCCAAGTGTGTCTGCTGAATCCATGTAACGTTTATTTTTTTTTGAGGTGTCAGGGGTTGCACACTAATCCAATATAAATGAAATCAAAGAAGGAACAACCAAATCTCTCATTCTAACCTTACTAGAGTATTTCTCCAGACCTCTTGTGATTCTTGCTTTTCAGATTGCATATGAGATTATGTCTGGCTTATGTTCTGCTACAAATGTTACCATTCACAAGAAATAAAACATGCACTGAAGTCATGCTGCTTGGTGTACTGTAGCTACCTTGCACATCAGATATATTGGTCAGTTTGAACACAATACAAACCAATATAAACACAGATCCTCACTTCGCAAACCCATTGCCTTTTCATGAAACGTATGATTTCATCTAGAGTGCTGTTCACTCAGATTTCTGGCAATAATACTTTTCCTTTGGCTGTTGTACCTTATTTTTACATTCTGGAGGTTGTGGTTTGGATGTTATGAATGAGCTGCGTAGAAGACCTGGGGAAATTCATACAGGGTGACCCAAAAGTCTCCATATGTAGGGGAAATTAACACTTTTTAGCAAAATGTCTTCTAAATTTTTTCATTCTTGGTTTTTTTTATATATATATATATATATATATATGAGAGAGAGAGAGAGATTATATATATATATAGTTGTGCCCAAAAGTTTGCATACCCCTTGCATAATCTGCTAAATCTTAATACTATTAACAAAATAAGATGGATCATAAAATCCCATGTTGTTTTTTTATTTAGTACTGTCCTGAATAGCTATTTCACATAACAGATGTTTACATATAGTCCACAAGACACAATAATAACTGAATTTATAAATTTTTTTTTACCCCGTTCAAAAGTTTACATGCTCTTGATTCTTAATACTGTGTGTTTTTACCTGGATGATCCATGCCTGTTTTTGTGATAGTTGTTCATGAGTCACTTGTTTGTCCTGAGCAGTTAAACTGCTCACAGTTCTTCAGAAAAATTCTCCAGGTCCTGCACATTTTCTGCTTTTCCAGCATCTTCTGCATATTTGACCCCTTTCCAACAGTGACTATATGATGTTGAGATCCATCTTTTTCACACTGAGGATAACTGAGGGACTCGTACACAACTATTACAAAAGGTGCAAACATTCACTATTGCTCAAGAAGGCAACACGATGCATTAAGAGCCAGGGGTGTGTAAACTTTTGAACAGGATGATCGGTGTAAATTGTTAGTATATAAAAAAAAAAAGATCTTTAAACAAAATAACAATTTACACCGATCATCCTGTTCAAAACACATGACTGTTACCAAACTTCTTAACAAATTCAAAAAGACTGGATGTGGACGTCCATGAACATCCACTGATGAAGGCACAACCGACGTGGTGCTGACAAACATAGTCCCCTACGTATGGAGACATTTGGGACACCCTGTCTATTAGTTAGTTGAATGACTGACCGTGGGGTCCATGAAGCAAAACCAGGTGGTCAGTGGTTGATTTTTTATTTATTTATTTAGTTACAGCAGTAGAAGTCACAGCTCACTATTTTCAAAGCTCCTAGATATTACTGAGTTCTTATCATTATTAGCCTGTTTGATTAGTCACTTGATCTCAAAAACAAGCAGGCTATAAATAATATCACCTTGTACTTACTTGTGTTTTGTCATGTTGAAAAGATTTCTCAATAAAACTGATAACAAATTCAAAACTGAACAAATTACTGTACAATTTTAAATAATGTTTCAATAAATATGTATATGAGAAGGTCTATGTATTTTTTTTTTTATTGTAGTTGTTTTTTTGTAGTTGGTCTCTGGCTACAAAACGTGTGAAAACCCCCACATTAGGAGAATAATCCAATACAGAGAAGAGCATCACGAGAACAAGAACTAAACAAGCCGGGACACTGAAAAAAGCGAAGGTGTTGAGGTAAAAGCTTTGAGCGAGCCATATTAGTAATGAAATATACAGATTGAAATTATACATTTAATGTTAATTAGGAAATAATGTTTTAGTAAAAACATCTGAATTTAAGGTAGGTGTTGTGCATTGTGTTACTATTAAGACCGTGACTAAAGATGACTAGGCTGTAATATACAGGGTGTCCACAAAGTCTCCAGCAGATGTTCATAGATGTTCACTTCTCAGTTAAGCTGCAATACTTCGAGTGTTTTTGAATTTGTTAATAAATTTGGCAAGAGTACTGTGTGTGATGTGCTCGCCATGTTTCCTGTTAAAGTCCATCGCAATCGAGCAACAGCTTCTCGATCCAGCCACGAGAATGATTTCAATACGTTCTTCTTTTGTCAAAGGCGTTCTTAAAGGCTATCTGTTAAAAAACAAACAAACAAACAAAAAAACCCTAATATAAACCAAGTATAAAAAATTCTGGAAGACATTTTGCTAAAAAGTGTAAATTTCCCCTATGTATGGAGACTTTTGGGACACCTTGTAGAATCTTTAGAACATTGGGTACTAAAGATTTTATATTCTAATGTCTGCTGATGTGATGTAGAATAAAACATTTCTCTGGCAGGCTGGTTCCACCTGAGGGGGAAAAAAACTGCTCACATTTCTGGGATTATCTGACCTAATATGTAGATCAGGATTGTGTGTGTGTGTGTGTGTGTGTGTGTGTGAGAGAGAGAGAGAGAGAGAGAGAGACCTATGAGGTGACCACGTTCTCTGGAGAACCTGGCTTTTCTTCAGTCTGGAGTTAATGAAACTCTGCTGATATCAGCTAGCCCACTGATAATGGAGACATCTGACAAAAGACAACGCAGAATTCACAAGCTTTTCTTCTTCTTTTTTCATCTTTTTTTTTTTAAACCAAATTGTGTGGTGCAACCACAGAGATTTAATCCAAGCCTTGTAAATATGCTCTAACAGTGCTGATGAACCTTTCTGGCAAGAGAAAACACTTCTGAATTCAACGTTCTCCAGCTAATAATATTAACAGGCTATGAATTAGCACAAGTGTATACTGCATTGTGTAACAGAATAGTTTGCATATTTTAATGTGAGCCTGGCATTTGGAATGTAAGATGCTGGTGAAGCCAATAAGCCTCGCAGCTATTGTCACGAGTCATTATGAAAAGTAGGCACGGCAGTTAAAATCCACTTCCACACAATTTAGATGCAATGAAACAGTGACAGAATTTTATCCACTTCATTAAGCTACTAATTTCTGGTAAATATTCAGCAATAGATCCTCTAAATGGCTTCCTGCTGCCCTCAAGTAGCATGCTGTTTCACTGCACATTGTCTCGCCCTGCCTGCAGTATTGTTTACCTTAGAATGACTAATTTCTTACTAAAGCATGGAAATAAACCAATTTAAATCAAATGTCATGGAGTTAGTTATATGAAGTGTTTATATACGTATGTTGTCATGTCTCAAAGTCTTTGATGATTTATAGTTCAGAGTTAATTTTATTAACAGTTGTTTTTTGTCTTGCTGCTTGGGTGTTGAGTTGCTATTAGTTTGGCAAGTTACACAATACACACTCAGCAAAAAAAGAAATGTTCCATTTTTCAGGAGACTGTATTTTAAAGATAATTTTGTAAAATCCAAATAAGCTTTACAAATCTTTATTGGAAAGGGTTTAAACAATGTTTTTCATGCTTGTTCCATGAACAATTATTGCACATGCACCTGTGGAACAGTCCTTAAGACACTAACGGTTTACAGGTGGTAGGCAATTAAGGTCACAGTTACAATAACTTAGGACACTAAAGAGA
>JANDJT010000001.1:22081287-22091805 GCA_024331685.1 Stegophilus panzeri | reverse complement strand
TCTTCATTGTTGTCACATGAAAAGATATAATCAAATATTTACAAAAATGTGAGGGGTGTACTCACTTTTGTGAGATAGAGTATATACCAATTGCTTTGAAATGGACTAGTCTGAAAATCAGTAAGTTTCTAGATTTAGGTTTGTATATAGCCTGCATACCATCTACTCAATCTACTCAAAGTAATTCATCACAGTCAGTTATTTCTATTTGTACTATTTAAAGGTTTGGTTCATGCGTTGAGATATACCAATTACTTTAATGTATTTTCCTCAGCTAATTGATCCAGTGTGATGTTTAGACTGCACACAGATAGAGGGAAGATAAAAGGTGAATAAAGAAAAAAAAAGAATGAATGTATTTAACCTATTTTTAAGAGGATTTTTTTTTTTTTAAAGAGGGATGTAGGATCACAGTGCCTAATTCCTTTTTAAGGTTAGCCATTTTCCCCATTTGGTCACATTTGTATATGTCCCCTTATTTACCCGGGAGAGGGTGGGTGTGAGGGGGGATGCTGACCTTTACAAGCAGAGACGGTGTCTGAGAGCCAGCGCTGCTCTCTGCATCTTAATGGCCACTAAACAGCCACCACGCCACCCCACTGATATTTGCCTAAATACATGAGCAAAATACTTATCAGACGTATTTATAGAGAGAAAGCGGTCAGCAAAACCTGTGGGGTGAAGAAAAAGGAAGAGAGAGAGAGAGAGAGAGAGAGAGAGAGAGAGAGAGAGAGAAGTACTACTAGCCAGTATGTGGGCAGTGTTATAAAGGGTATGACCAGCAGTTTGAATTGGATATTGTTTTAGGATTTTCATTCATGATATTTATGTTTTACCAAAAAGAAAAAGAAAAAGGAGTTGTTTAGAATGATGGAATCAGGCATATTCACATTTTAGATTCTTCAGCAGCTGTAATAAATTTTGGAAATCTTAGTTTTAAGCAATGTATAATTTCCAGCTGACAAACATCAATGCTGGAATGTGAAACACCTAGCAAGTAGAAGAATTTGAATTTATTTGCTCTTCTTGTTAAAGCTTTTAGTCATCCGGGTCATGTTGAATATCTTCTAGCAGTTCAATTCATATATTCATCATATATTCATGTTCTACTATAGACTATTTTACTACAAGTCTTTACGAGGCTTGGGGTTTTCAGTATTTTGTAGTGTCACAACCTCTAACTAAATAAGACTTTGCTAGAATTACATGTCATGAAGCTACACAAAATATTGCATAATATTGAATTGTGTGGAGGAAAAGCAATATAATCTGCTAAATGCTTTACAAATAAAATAAGTAAAAGTTGTTATTGTGTGAGCATTCAGCCATGTTTCTGTGAAACCCTTAAATTAGTTCTGGTGCAACTAGTCACAGCTCAGAAGTCACACACAAAAAAGGTGAATAGACTTCACCTGTGTGTAATTAAAGTGTAACGTGAGCTCAGTATAAACAGACCTGTTTCTGCAGGGCCTAGAGTTTGTTAGGGAACATATCTAAGCCAAAAGCATCATGAAGATGTTTATTTCTAAATACTTGATTTGCTAAATGTCCAGTAGAAAGGGATTTATATTCACAATCACTGACAAGTATACAGTAGTATGCAGAGTTACTCTAAACAGCTATAAAACTTTGCATTTAGTTTTTTCCATGCTTGTCTAGCTATATAACTGAGGATGGGCTGAGAGGTGTCTGACTGTTTGGGTTCTGGCGACACAGCCTAGTTGTCTGGCTCTCTCATAAACCTGATCTGTTCTTCTCGTGCCCAGAGCCAACCTCGTGCTAATGTTCCCCTTGCCTAGCTACATGCACTGGAGCGAGGATGGATCACGAATGCATGAATTTGTCTAGACGGCTCTCTGCATAACTTCTGAATGTATCAAATCCTGACAACCAATTCTAGGCCAGTAAATCTATTCCTGGGGGTATCTGTGTACCTTTGGAAAAATAAGCAGATCCCTTTAGCAAGCAAATACACTTCTACCATCATTTTCTTTTATATCTCTCTTTTTTTCCTACCCAATTGTCTACTTGGGGCAACTGGCACACATGCTTTTAAAAAGCACATTGGAACGTTAAAGGATTGCTGTTTGATGTCATAGGAACAAATATGTATATGAGTTGCATTAGTTTGTAAGCTTTAAGATGTATAAACGCAGGTGTGTTATGCAAAGGTGTGTACATGTATACCATTTCAGTGAGTGGTTTGTTGGGTTGAATCTAATTTGTTGTAACAGCTCTTTGCACTATTTTTAATCTTGCACTGCAACTAAATGAATTTTATTGATGGTCTCAATCGTGAATACATCTCAAAGCAGGATTGTTTTGTTTGGTTTCTCTTGCAAGTGGAATGAAAGTAATGCCTTGCCACCATTTCTTATTTCGCAAACATTCACACTCCATTTTGTACTCATTAATTATGCAGTAAGGAAAAACCTGCAATGTAGAGAAAGAAGGGAAGGTGAAAATGAAGAGTTCAGTTTCCTTCTTGTTGAATATTCATAAAAGATCCATTTTAGCTGCTTATGGGCGAAGTTGTTTGTTCCAGTTTTGCGCAATCAGTTCCCATATCATGAAGCTGTTAGCTACTAGGAAATCAACAAATCCTCAAGAAGAGAAAGGTGTCACACCTCCTGGCAAACAGAAGCAAGGCGTCTGATGTGCACTATGGATGATGTTAAAAAAAAAAAAAAAAAGAAAGTAAGACTTAACTCCACCCTTACCCAACCCTCTGTCAAAAGCTTCAATATTGTGTGAATGTTATTTGTTTCAAGTCAGTGATGTGCTACATTTCTCTGCTGTGACTCCAATGAACTGACAAATATTGTACAGAACATTTCACATTTCTACTCAAAGCCAGTAATACTCATTAACATTAGTTAGCAATGAATGCCACCATTTTTCACTTTTGAAGGAAGCCTGAAAGCACTTAAGCATAATTATTTCTCCATAAGCTAGACAGTGTGGATCACAGCAGCCCTAAATTCTTCACGGGTACAACAGCTCACAAAAATCTAAAATCACCCCTGGTTTATTTTTTATTTGATTTGATTTCTTTTTTTCTGACAAATTTCACAAACTGTTGCCTTGTTCTATCACGTACTATAATAATTGGCCCAGGTTTGCTGCAAATTGCAGCTGGTGCATTAAATGCACCTTAAAGGGGGTTGGAAATGTCTGTTTGGAAGTCAAATTACCATTTCCTGTCTTTATTTATTTGCTTATTTATTTATTTGTCAACCCAACCCAACCCTTAAACCTCTTCATCCTCAGTATGAGGTCAGACACAGCTTTTTATTTGCTTGTGAAGATTTGCCGCTCCTGCTAGCCATTTAGAACTATCTAGTGGGGGGTCACGGACCTCTCTGTTAATTTCACGTTATCTTTCTCTCCATTCTTCCTGACCTCCAGCTTGTCAGCCTGCCAAATCCAGACCTGTCTGTTCTCTACTTCTTTATTAGACTTCTTTATCCCTTTCAGAACAAATGAGATGACTGAAAGTAGTTGGTCGTTTTAAAGCATTTTCACTCTGACAAGCTGTCTATGAAACTAAACAGTGCGTGATTTTTATCTGTCTTCAGAAGTTACTTGTTCTTAGGCCTTACTTTGCTTTGGTTGTCTTAAGCTAGCTGCTCTTTGAAGCATCCTCTTCATTGCTATACCTCTCTCCTTGTGTCCTCTTCAAAGTTGTAAGCAGCCATGGTTGTTACGGGAACAGAGTAGTGGTGGACGTCAGCGAGCACTTGTATCATTTCTTCACTTGCATGGCCAAGTGCTTGAGATGCTTTCATAATCTGCCTCAGGTCTTAAACCCTCTTTCCACATGAAGCGCATTGCTGGTAATCCTGAAAGCACGATTCGTGTGTGAGGGACTGGAACTAATGAAGACAACTGTTCAATTATTGGCTCAATTAATACAAGTGCCTGGAAGCACAGCCACCCTGAAGAGAGGCAGCAAGCGCTGTGTTGTGGCCCAGCATAAACTCAATTATGCTGCTCATTCGAAACCAAATCTCAGTGTTTAACAACTAATGCCTTTTTCTACAACTGGTTTACTGTTGTGTAACAGGGATTTTGTGAACATACAAACTAAAATCCAACATTGCTTTGACTAAGGTAGGAAAATTGATTAAGTGTTCTATCTCAAGGGAAGGTTGATCCTCTGGTCTGAGCCCCAGGCTGTATCTAGTAGCTCTGTTCTGAGTTAGTCAGTTATCTGAACCCTTTGGCCAAAATGGTTGAGCAAAAAGGATGATTTACCTTCATATTATTTATGTATTTGCAGTGTCATTATTGATTTAAACTTGTCTCAATTCACCCCCTTGTTGCCTCTGATTCTTGTCTGGCCGTTGAGTTGGAGCTGTTTACAGTATGCAATGACTCATGATGGTATACAAGATTATTCTTTTTTCTGACTCCACTGAGGTTTAGCTGCACGCCAAGGAGGAGGTTTGTTTATAATTATGTCTCCCTCTACCACAGATGGGACTTCCTGTGAACCTCTCAGCCCAATTAAGCCAAGGTTTCCTTGCCCAGCTTTACTCACTGCTTGGTCGCCTCTGGCATGCATGTCTAATAAGCGTCATGTAGTCAGCACCCCATGTGGCCACTCACTAGTACTGCAGCTCCACTACCACGCTAAGCGAGACGTTTCAGCACCTTTTAGCCCAAAGGGGACTACTTCACACTGATTAAAGGTAGCAAACACATGCATGCGTGCACACACACACACACACACTGCTAAAAAAGAACATAATTATTTCCCTCAAAATTAAATTAAAAAGTGCTACCACGGGGGAGTTTGGTCTAATTATTTCATTTAAGTGTAAAAAAAAAAGGCCCTTGAGGATATTTTTTGAATTTTCTTAAGCATAAGCTTTTGTTCTTCTCTTGGTGGAGCAATTTGTAAGTCTTCATCAACAAAATTTTTTGATGCATGATATGATTTATTAAGGTGTAAGAGCAATGCACAAAGTGGCACCATTACAATGCACTAAAAGACAAACTGAAAAATTTCCAATACGTTTGAAATGTGATTAAATGAGTGTGATTAAATATTTATTATGAAGATAATGGTCAGTAAGGTTACTTTCAAATTATCTTTGTTTAGATATTATTGATGACTTTGATGGCTGTAATCACAAAAATCATCCCAAACAAACCAACAAACAAATTCATATGTATATCCATTGTATTTATTGTATTTATATTTTGTTTATCTGAAAAAAAAAGTATTGAATTTGAAATTAGCCCAGTCATCTAATAACAGTTCATATGCTTGGTAGGAATATGGATTATTTTTGGGGAGCACAAATATCCTAAAGGCAATCACCATTGTTTCATTAATCAATGTGTGTGTGTGTGTGTGTGTGTGTGTGTGTGTGTGTGTGTGCGTGTGTGTGTGTGTTTGTTGTTTTTTTACACAATTAAAAATATATCCTAGTGCATTAAAGCCAGTAGACATATGGACATAATGGAGATGTGTTTATCTTTGGTAAAAGCTGCAGAAAATGTGAACTTGTGTGGGAAAGCTAGCTATGTAAGAAATAACCGCAATGATGGCAGTAATCATATGTGTTTGCGGCATGGTGTTTCATCACCTGCCCAGTGCAGCGTCTTGTTAGACAACAAATGACTCTTAATAAAGAATATTCCCTCCCCACTGCTGCTTTTCTGTGCCCCACCCCCAGCTTTAGAGGCCCCATTACTGTGACGCCGGCTGCGGGATTGGGCGGCGCGGCAGCGAGATTGATTACCCTGTACAATCTCGGGACTGCCAATGTGTCTCCAGGGTAAAAGATCTGCCCATCGCTCGCTCTCTCTCTCTCTCTCCCTCTCTCTCTCTCTCCCCCTCTCTCGCTTTCTCATTCTGCCCCTCTTCTTCTTCTTCCTCCTCCTCTGTAGCCTGGCAGGCAGAGGCAGCGGGGGATGATAGTAAGTCAGGGCTGTAGACAGGGCTGCTTCTACAATGCGTGCACTTGTTCACCATATGTCACAGCAAAGGGGGCTCTCGCTCACAGAAACACACACACACACATACACACACACACACACAAAAAAAAAACCACAGTCCGAACAGGAGCAGAGACAGGGCAGAAAAACAGACAGAGTGATGCAGGGAAAGCGGGAGAGAAATACAGAAAGCTGGATCTGTTCTAGATAAATCAATAAGAACCTGTGTGTGTGTGTGTGTGTGTGTGTGTGAGAGAGAGAGAGAGAGTTTTGCCTTCCTGTGCACCTTCCTGGCTGTTTACATGCCTGTGCTTGGCAAATCAGTGGCTCCTGCCTTTGATTGTGGCTCCTGTTGTTTAAGTCAGAGTTTATGATAATACAGCACAGTGATGAGGGAGCGACGATAAAGTTTTGTCACAGAAACGGTGTTATTCAGAAACGACCTATAGTGAGGGTGATGACAGGCCATGTTTTATGAATGCTGTGAACTGTATCTGTCTTGCCCCTACTCAAACACCTCACTCCAAACTAGTGTTGACAGCTACCACCTTTACACCCAGAAGTGGCAGCGTCTCCTCTCCCCATTATGCAGGGCCCAAAGAAGGCCTTTCTTCATATCAAACAAGGGGAGGGGAACAAAGAGCAGAGTCTATGACAGTGTAATTATCAACTTGTGAATCAATTTTTACTCTCTACGATGAAGAATTTGCATTTGATTTGCTCGGTATATGTCTGGCAGCGTCTTTTGCACTGGGATGAAATTCCGACAGGATTCTCTGTGGAAGAATATTTAGCCGTGACAACAATGCAGACACAAGGTCAGGGTCGATCATATGAGGTGTTTACCGCAATCCTGGCGGTGAGGTGTAATGCTGGAGCTGAACACTGGAGGATGATGCAATACTCCTAGAAAAATTGCAGATACCTTTAGGCAAATAGTGTAACTCATGTCTGTTTCTCTCTCTCTCTCTCTCTCTCTCTCTCTCTCTCTCTCTCTCTCTCTCTGTGTTTTCCTCAGATCCCTCATTAATTGGTACAGGATGCCTGGTCCAGCCTTTCTCTTCTACTCCACCCTCTGACAGGAAGCGTGGCATCAGGTTCTCTGATTCATGGTGTGGAGATCAGGGAGAGAGGGAAAGAAGGGGAGTAGGAGAGGTAGAAAGTGGAAGTAGAGGGGGTTGGGTACGTGGTCAATGTTTACAGGCATATATGTTATTGTGCTCAGACGGTCTATCATATATATTCCTTGTTCAGTATATAATTATAGGATTGCAATTCTGTATATTTAAATGAGGCCACTTTGGTTTTTAGAAGAATGAAGGAGGCCATTTACTGTGAGTGTATTTGAGAGAAGAGGACCAGCTCCTTCTGTTGTGTATTGAGAAGACGTGGGTGTGTATGTGTGTGTGTGTGTGTGTGTGTGTGTGTGTGTGTGTGTGTGTGAGCACACAAGTTTGCAGTTCAGAGGTGATGAAAGGGGACAGAGAGCTTTCGGAGGATGTCCTCTAGGCAGGATGCTTCCCCAGACTCCTGCCCTGATAGACACTGAAGAGATTTTCAGTGGCTTTTTAAGGCCTCTTTGAACAGGTGCACCATTTCTAGGGGTACTGGCTCTGCTTTTTTTTTTTCCAGGGACACAAAGGACTGCTATATCCAATACATTTATAGTCCTCCACATATACACACTTTGAACATGCATGGAAAGGGAAAAACACACACTCACATACACACATAGGCACACATAGGCCCACTTTTGGATTTCTTTCAGCTGGACTATCTTTGCAGCACCTATTTATTCCTTCTTTTCTATCTTATTTTCCCCCTCCTGTCCTTTGTGTATAAGTGGTTTGAGTTAGCCAAAACAGCATGAGTGAATTTAAGAAAAGAAAAACATCCTCTGGGTTTTCTACTTCTCTCTGTTGTTCTTCTAAAGAACTCCTTCCAGATCTTTATGTTTTATGCATGTGGCCAGGGTGTGATTCATCTCGGGATTTGGAAAGGACTTAAACTTTGTCTCCTGCTCTGCTGGATCACTCAGAGGTAAACCTGAGGTCTTGGACCAGACCTCCAACTTCTCCTAGATCCTCCACAGATTGAAAATATTTGTACATGACAAGGGAGTGTGAGTGCTGTGAAGCTGTTTTGTTGGTGCTCTGGAATTTGGCCCTCAGTCATTAGCCAACTGGAGCGGGTTGAGTTTGGTGCCAGAGCCAGGCTCCAAGGGAAATGGAACCATGCAAACAAACAAGCAAGCAAACAATCAAGCAAGTGTGCGAGAGCAGAAGCTTGTACTTCAATGTAGCATTTTAACATTATTGAGGATGGAGGCATGCAGAGAGGATGATAGCATTCATATCCTGAAGGCTGCTTGAGATGCACTGCTTTAGACACCCTTCCTACATTTCTCACACCAAGCATCCAAGACTAACACTCAAACACACACAAACACACACACACACACACACACACACACACACACACACATGCACACACACAAAAGAATGAAATCTTGTCAAAGCAAGCAGGAACTAAAGATTGTAGATCCATGTCCGCCTTCACCGTATAAAAAGCTTGGTCATTCCTGGGGCAATATGTGGCGGTATAAAATGAAGCAACTTGTAAAATGATAGAGAGAGAGAGAGAGAGAGAGAGAGAGAGAGAGCGAGAGAGAGAGAGAGAGGCATGAGGGAGAGAAGCAAGGAGGATGGAGCTACTTTGGAACCATTTAGGGAGAGGAAAGTGGGTACAAAACTGCCAATTTCATACTACACATGTGGATTAAGTCTCCGTCTTTGAAAAGCGCTCAGAAATGCCCATGTAGCAATTACACCCTCCTGGCTCAAGCAGGGGTGCTGGGCCTGTATTCTGACACCCTCATGCCTAGAAGTGCCCAGCCTGTGCCAAATTATCTGCAGGTGTCATTCGTGCCTGCTTTGATAACATGCCAGAGGGGCTTCATGGGCACTTGGCTCCCCAGTTGCTCTCCGTCAGTCCGCTGGCACCATCCTTCTCATATCAAAAATGA
Source organism: Stegophilus panzeri (assembly GCA_024331685.1). NCBI lineage: Eukaryota > Metazoa > Chordata > Actinopteri > Siluriformes > Trichomycteridae > Stegophilus > Stegophilus panzeri. The sequence goes on along the minus strand of JANDJT010000001.1, from coordinate 22,082,831 downwards.
CCCAATTAGGAGACGGCAATGTGTTCTGACAGGCACTATCTGCTCTCGTAAACAGTTCTGGCTGCTTACTGTCTCTCTCTCTGGCGCTCACTTGATCTGCCTGTCTATCTCTCTCTCTCTCTCTCTCTCTCTCTCTCTCTCTCTCTCTCTCTCTCTCTCTCACACACACACTTCCTGTTTCCCAGCACCCTTCCCAAGTCTCTCCACTCCCGCATACATCCATAGCCATGACTATGAGTGTAGAAACAGAGTTGTTTCATTTTGACTTACCTAGCTGTGTCAGCATTGCCGGACCCACTCCCTCTCACACAGAGTAAGGTGCTTTTTGAACAGCAGTTTGAGTGTCAGAGCACAGGAGGGGAGCTCGCTTTAACTAAAACCATAGTGATGTGATTAGAGGGAGCAGTGACAGGAAACATTGTTTTCCCACTGCCTGATTGTCAGCACTCATCTCTTCAGCTGACAGCCTGTATCCCCATACATCCCCTCCTCTCTGAATGATGTGCGCACTCTGTGTGTGTGTGTGTGTGTGTGTGTGTGTGTGTGTGTGTGTGCATGATAGAACTCCTCATTGTCTCGTGCATGCCTATCAGCACCTCACTCTGCCTCGAACTGTATCTTCTCACTGTCTGTGTGTGTGGGCTCAAGCAAAGAGGATGGTGGAATCATTAAACATTCATCCGCCACTCACCTCAGTGATAACAGGAGCAGTGGAAATCATTCTCTTTGATTCACTCCAATGTGACATGCTTCCATCACTTCTAACACTCTGCTTTCAACCTGCACATGGTTTGATATGGAGCCACTGCCATGACATGACAAGCAGTCCAGCCAGCTACTACTGCTGTAATGGAAACAAACCTCAATATTTCATGTGGCCACCACCAGCAACATAAACTAATGAGCTGCTCTGAAAGTGGGTGGAAGTATCGTTCCACCTCTCATTCTTGCATGTCAAAGCACTGATTCTCAGTTTTGGCACATCTCATTAAAAAAACAGCTTTTGAGTTTTCTTTTTAATTGATTGACAGTTTCAGCCATGGACTATTAAACATAAAGGACTGTAGAATATGCACTAGAACATACATGCTTAAACATTGAATATTATTAAAAAATATTATCTGACATACACATTTATATGATATGGTTAGAGTATATGACACAATATATGGCATCGTCATGATTTTGTGTATTTTTCGGCACATATTTTAAAAATGAATTTTGTAATAAATAACCAATAAATGACCATGCATTTGCATACATTTCATTATATAGTCATGCTGTGATAGAAATTCCAGCTGAAACCAACAAAATGTGAAAAACATTTTGCCTTTGTAAAAGTGAGGTCTACTGGGGTCCAAAGAACTGTACAAAGGTGGAAATAACAGGACCAATATAAGTATATCGAAATATATTTACTTAAAATAAAAATTTCTTACATCCCATTTCTCACCCTCAGGTCCTCTTGCAGTTCCACACACCGGACTATTCTCAATAGATGGCAGGTCCTTTAGTGCCATGGCCCCCGAACTGTGAAATATATA
>JANDJT010000001.1:22013224-22034190 GCA_024331685.1 Stegophilus panzeri | reverse complement strand
AGATTTTACACCAATGAAATACAGTGATTATTAATTTCAAAAATCAGAATATTAATAAATATGCATAACCATACATATTGTTGCATATGGCTAATATTTCACTAGTATTATTGTTAATACTGTAACACCTCATTAATTTAAGATCATTGAACTGCACTGTCCCCATCAAAAGTTATACAGTCTATAGTATTTCTGTATCAAAAAATATAGAAAATATCACAGTGTATCTATATATAAGGGCAACATCTCTGCAATTTTAAAGAAAAGTTAATTGGAATAATACACCTAATCTATGTATTTTACATGCATTACTTACTATGTCCCCAGTTTTATGTTCATAAAATTCATGTTGCCATGTTCTGAGTATTTTGTCCTGTGTCTGAATGCTGTCACACACATCTGAGAGGCTCTCGGTGCCTGAGCTGGCAATGTGTAATGCAGAACAGGAGCTTTTAATGCATTGCATGTTGCCTGCTCTGGCTGAAGTGCACAGAAAGCAGGATCAATACTATTGAGCTGTTTACCTTAGTGCTGTGCACGCCAGCCAACACTCTGGATTACCACTTTAAACATTAAACCCAACTATTAGTAATACTTTGCTTCTGCTCTTGAGCAGCCAACCAACCCAAAGTAGAGCCCCATACAGTACCTGGCTGATGATACAGAGCTACTGGGGGAGAAGAGCCTACCCATAATCCTCTGCTTTCAACTCCTTCAGGTTTTGCTTTATTTCCCTATAGTTAATGTAGTCACTCTAGCCTGGTATGCTGCAGGGCATTGTAGTGAAGCTGCCTAAAGCACTTTAGATCTCCCTCGTGCTCCTCTTTCTAACAAAAAAAAAAAAAAAAAAAAAAACACCTTTTTTAAATGCTTATTTCTTTCTTGCGCCTTTTGCATTGTTTGTCCATTGATTTTTGTAAGGCCCACCAGCCTAGGCCTCCCATTCTTTCCTTCCTTCTCAATTTCTTCACCTCCTAATCACCACACTTTCCCCGCTCTCCCTCCCACCTCCTTTATTTCTTTTAATCTTGTCATTGGGTATTTTGTGGTAATGACTTTTCAATAGACGTCCATGTCCACTATCACTCTGCCTGTTTTTTTTGTTTGTTTTCTTTTTACTGATTTCTGTCCATGGACCAGTGATTTAGAGGAGGAAGCATGACTGGTAGAGGTTCCCAGAGGTCTGTTGAGGAGTTGATTGATATCTTGTCTCTCCATCTCTCTCTATCTCTCTCTCCCGCTCTCTCTCTCTGAGTGCATGCTGGGAGCGAGTGGGCAGAGCATTGTGAGCGTGAACACAAGTGTGGCTGTTTGTGCTTCTGATGAAGCTTTTTCCCTTTCCTTATTTAATATATTTTTTGTTTCTTTTTTGGGTGATTTATTTAATATTATTTAGTAGTTCTGTAGATGGGTTTAGGGTGTTTTGCACGTGTTTCAGGCAGTTTGCTACCTGAGCTCAGGGAAGCATGGCGGCCTCAGGTGTGGGGGGTTTAGGGTCTCTCATGCGGTGTCATGGAGTAAAGGTGGCATCTGCAGTGAGTGTGGAGAGTTGTTGCTTGGCTGTGGGTGAAGTTGTGGGACATGAATATGCACTGTCTGCCTCTAGGATGAACAGCGCTATTGTTATTTTTTTAAGTCCAATAGAAAAGGCCAATGAAGTAGTTCAGAGGGGAGTCATTCTCGCCGGCATTCTTACTCCCGTTCTAACACTTTCATTACTGTCAAAAAGAGTCACCATCGCGAATGTTCCGCCGTTTATTAGTGATGATGTTTTAACACAAGCACTGTCTCACTATGGAAAACTGGTCTCCTCAATTAAAAAATTCCATTTGGCTGTGGTTCTCCTTTACTGAAACATGTTGTGTCTTTCAGATGCTCAGGTTACATGATTGTAAACAATGACACTCTCTGTGTCTTTGCGCTCTGAGGGAGGAGTGATTCTATTTTGTCATGCAGAAATGCGAGCAAGAGCTTGTGAGTTTTATGAAAACTTATACACGAATGAGTTGGGAGCAGGATGGGATTCGGAGAGTGAAAGACAAAAGAATTGAAAGACAAAGTGTCAGAGGGGGCCAATGCAGAGTTCTCGGGTACATTAAGCCCGGAGGAGTGGCATAAGGCCCTTCAAGGCATGGATTCTGCGAAAGTGCGAGGAATTGATGGTTTTCCTTTTGAATTTTATTATATTAGACCTTTTGCAGGTGCTTAATGACAGTTTGGGCTCAGGCAAGTTGCCAGTGAGTAGCTGTAGAGTGTGGTTATCACTCTCCTCCCCCAAAATGGATATCTTTTAGAAATTAATTTTGCTCCTTTGCTCCGACTATAAATTGCTCTCAAAGGCTCTAGCTAGTAGATTAGCTAAAGTTATACATCAGGTGGTGCATCTGGATCAGACTTATTGTGTCCTTGGTAGGTCCATTATTGACAATATTACTCTTATTAAGGATATTTTTGATGCCTCCAAGTTGCTCAACATTAATATTGAACTCACTAGATCAAGAAAAAGCTTTTGATAGGGTTGAACACTCTTATTTGTAGAGAACATTAGAAGTCTTTGGATTCTGTCAGGATTTTACTGATGAGAGTGTGCTTAAGATAAACGGTGGCTTATGCACTCCATTTAAGGTCCGTAGGGGTATTAGACAAGGCTGTTCTTTGTCTGGAATGTTGTACTCAGTTGCTATAGAACCCTTGTTGCAGCGGTTAAGAGAAAATATTTGTGGTTTGAAATCTGCCTATTTGTAAAAACAGTATTTCTTTGTCTGCCTATGCTGATGATGTGGTGGTTCTAATCAATGGACAAAATGATGTGCAGGTTCTAATTAAAGTTTTAGAAGCTTTCAGCAAAAGTTAATTGGAACAAGAGTGAAGCACTTTTAAATGGAAATTGGTCAAAAGGGAAACCAAGCCTTGTGTTTGGACTTATGTACAGCCACTGGCAAAGCATTTTATAGAATATGTGTTAATGTTTTTAATAAAAAAGAACTAAATGACAAAGTTGACATGTCTTGGCGTAGAGTGCTGGGAGTAGAAGAGAATGTGAAACCTGAATGGATATCACTGTATAAGCCACTGTTATCTAAAAGGGCAGGGGATTTACAGTGGAGACGTCTTCACTCTGTTGTCGCGGTTAATGCTTTAATTTCAGTTCTTAATCCCGAAGTTAGTGTTGATTGCCCTTTCTGCTCAAAAAGAGAATCTGTTTTTCATGCTTTTATGGAATGTGACAGACTGAAACCTTTATTTGTAATTTTGGAAGAAAAAAAATTTAGTTCTTTTAGCGAACTGTTTTCCATGAGGATTTTTATTTTTGGTTTCAAATTTGTTAGAAATAAAAGGTTTACTTGTCAGCTTTTGAATTTTGTTTTAGGCCAGGGCAAACCGGCCATATACATGAGCAGGAGAAATAAGGTTGAAAGATTGTCAGGTGAAGATGTAGTAATACTGTTCGTGAAATTCGGTGAAATCACGAGTGCTGATAAATTTCTGTTTTTATAAGTCTATGGAGGATCTATTAATATTTGAAATGAAACGGTGTGGAAATGGAGCGTTGTTCTCTGTTGTTGAAGATCATTTATTTTTTACACAGTTGGTGTAATTTTTACAATTTTATTTTTATGATTTCTTTGGCACTTATGTGATATGAGGTATTATTGTAATAAGGTAACAAGTGTCTTAATTAAGTGTGATTTATAGTAATGAAAGGCTTTTAAAATTCAATTCTCTCTGTCTGTCTGTCTCTCTCTCTCTCTCTCAATATAGGAGTGGCTCATGGGGTAGATTCATCTGAGCCTGGTGGGCTAGGGCGAAGATCACACTTCTTCTATTCTTCTGAAAGAAGAAACAACCAGAGCTGAGAGAGATCAGAGATGGAAATACAAGAGAGAGGGGGTTTGATTAATAAAAGTCATTAGGAAACAGAAGAAGGTGAGAAACTTGGCACATCCTCTGTAGAAAACAGTCCACTATTTTATAGGAATATATTATTCACGCCTATGTTCTGTGGTGACATTTCTCTCAATAAACCAAGCTTAGAAATGAAAGTCAGCTGCTGCTTTGATGGATTTTTTGTGTGATCGTATTATCGACACCTCTGGGTCACACTGCGTGTGTCTCTTTTGTACGCAGTTCAGAGTGGCGCATGACTGTCAAGTGTCAATCATGCAGTGGGTGAGAGTAAGCTTCCACAGAGAGGGATCGACAAAAAAGTGATAAAGTGAGAGATACAAATAGAAACAAAAAAACCTCAGAGATGTAGGTATGACACTGCCCTGGAGGAGGTCTACAAGAAGAGGAGTTTGCCAAGTCCATGTTCAAAAGTAAACAGATTCAAACTCAACAACCACAAACATACTGTCAGTCATTTTTTTACCCTTTCATATAGCACTTATACACTCTTGCTCTATCCATCTCCTCGTCTCTTCTAGATACAACATGCATATACACATTAGCGGTTCTAAGGTCACCACATGTAGCTTAATCATGCAGGGTCACTGCATACCTGTTCACTCAAAACCCCATTCGTTTTGCCAGCACACTTTGCATCTGTGAGTGTGTTCTAACTTCCTGCATTACCTTCCGCATGCATAACGTACCCGAATCGCCACAAACTTAAAAGCAAGCCATGTTCATCTAATTGACAAGACCTTTAAAAGGTCCTTTTAGAAATCAGCATAACTCAAACCATCCAAAAAAGAAAAAAAAAAAATAATGGCAGCAAGAAGGCGAAAAAGCGGTGCTTGTCTATTACCATAATGTTTGTGTATGCAGAGTGGCAGATGCCCGGTAGAGTTTCCTAAATGAAGGCTTTGACCTTGGACGAGCCCTCTCTTAGTTCATTAGTGACCCACCGCTTATCCGCTACAGCGCTGACCAGAAACACTCCGTCTGTGCTGCAGCCAGACTGGACCGTAGAACATGGCCATCGTGTTCATTAGTGAAGGGCAATTTCAATTTAGCCTTATTCTATCCTAGAAGAACCACACACACACTCACACACACACTCACACACACACACACACACACACACACACCAGGTCAGAAAAACAGGGATAATGCCAGGTTAACTATTTCATGCATACTGACCTTTGTGTATGTGCAAGGTCTAGCCTCCGGGGCAGCGGTGTGTTTGTGGGGTGGTAGTGGTAGTGGTACAGGGCAAATAAAGGAATAAATCAGAAAAAGAGGGGAGTGGAGAGACAGTGTATGGTCGATAGTGTCAAAAGCGGATGACGGATCTAAAAGAATGAATATTGATCTGAGCGGCACTTGCACAGGCGACCTGTGGGAGGTCAGCTGCCGTAATTAGAGTGCTGAAAAAGTGGCCGCTATAAAAGGGGGGAAAATACTCCAGTTCAAGCATTTGTTGGTGTGTGGGGGGGGGCTTTTTTCAAAACTGTGACTTTTATTTAAAAAACTAAAAGAGCCAAAAAGTTTCGTTTTAGTTATTGAGGGAACGTTTATTACAGTAATCTAAAGTTGTAAATGTTTTTTTTTAATATGAGACTCATTATAGTAAGTGAGCTGTTGTCATGCTAAAGAAACCTACAGGTTACCAAGGATTAAAGAAAAAGTGATCACGTTCACTTTTTTTTAAATCAGTTTAATGTCTCTCTGTTGCCTGCAAGTATGTATTTGTATTTGTGGAGACTTCAGGGCTGATTTAGTTCTCCCCTTAGCTTATCCTCTTACTCTCTATGATTCACATCCTCACTCATATCTGGACCATTACCAGTCATGGGACCATCCCCCACACATTGTGTACACACACACACACACACTTGGCTGTTACTGCCTGGGGATGTCCCATAATAATGTGAACTTGGAGTGAACCCACTCTAAACATAAATAATGCTTCTTATGTTTGGCCTTCTTTTTTTTGTGTTTCCTTTTACTCCTTCCTCGTGTCTCACTATGAGCTCACAGAGGCACATAAGTTACCACATACTGTGGCAAAGTGCAAACACACACAAGCTACATTATACCAGTAATAAGTCTATAATCATGTAAAGAGAAAAATCTCCCTAAACTCCTGGACCACACCGCCGAGCAATAAAGTTTTTACACTTGAGCTTCATCTCACTCCCGTCTGACCTCCAGCAGTCACACTAATGATATACCCTCCTGTTTACCCCTCTTTGTCCCCCATCCCCCAGCAGACGAGTCCTGTTATCACACAGCATAGCTATTGATAGGCCATTGCCATTAACCGTGTTTACCTGTCAGCTAGCGCTGTGCTAATGAGAGAGCTTTGGGAGGAATAATGAGGAGGTCTCTAACAACTAATGGATGTTTACAGTCTCTTTCACAGCCCTGCCGCTAAGCTAACGCTAATACCATGCCATCGTTGGCCTCTTTGCTTTATAGAGGCGGCAGCACACCCAACGTCAGTCCCCTCATGGTGGTTAATTGGTGGCATTATCAGGCTCGAGCAGCCTCATTTGTCTAGGGAGCTGAATGAAGAAAGGGAATGGAAGAGGAGGGTGGGGAGGCAATGAGATCGATAACTTCAGGATCAGGCTTGATCAAGACTGAGGGTTTAGAGAGTGTTCTGTGTGTGTGCATGCATGTGTGTGTTTGTGTGTGTCTGTATGTGTGTGTGTGCATGCATATGCGTGTGTGTGCGCATGTGTGTGTGTGTGTGTGTGTGTGTGTGCATGCGCATGTGTGTGCGTATGCATAGGTGTAATGAAATTACTCTGTGCATTGCACTCACAATAATTACAATGACAGCTTGGTGTATAGGCCAAACTTTTGTCCTATGGACTGAATAAAATTTGTTGATTTGATGAAAACATTTTGTGTCTCACTTGTTTATCCTAAAGTATTCTTCATTTTTTTCTTGGATTCATCTGAATTATTGAATAATTAAATTAGGGAAAAATATCCAAAAAGTTCCTTAAAGGTGTCAAAATTGAGAGCTGGACACTGTTTTAATTTACGTACTAATCATCCTTGATTTTATAGCAATATCACTGACAGAGACAAAATCTGTTCCTGCCATCAGTTTGTGCTGTTATTAAATTATTCCAGAAATATTATCAGTGGGGGAGTTAACATGATGATAATTGATCTCTAAACTGACCACGATTTGGCTCTTCATTATTCTATCAGTTTTGTATTAAACAGCCTTTAATCAACACGGAATATATGAAAGGCATATTTAAGTCATTACTACTGTTCTTCAACGACTCTTTAAATTGCAAGCAAAAGTGCAACAATGCTTAAAAATTATTTCCCAAGAACAAAGTTGATGTGCTTGACTCACACAGCCCTGCCATCTGAAGGACCCCCAAGCATGTAAAGTGTTTTGTGTGTCTTATTTCCAGAAATATTTCCATGAAGATACAATATTCCTGTATTTCATTCATCCATTCATTCATTCATATTCGGTATTTGCTTTATTCTGGTCATAGCGGTGGTGGATCCAGAGATTAAAATCAAACAAGTGATGGTATTAGGTCACAACTTAGGACAGTCCCACTCTCGCTTTCTTTGCCTCTGCCTGTTTCTCAGGATGTGATCTATATGTCAAACAGACCCGAGCCAAGTTCCGACTCTACAACATACACCAATAGACGGAGAACCCCAAGGAATATTTGTGCATCACCCGGTGCTTGGATACTCTGTCTCCTTGCTAATTAAACAGACTTTCTCAATGGGAGAACTGGGAGGTACAATTACGGCTCAGGCCTCCGGAGCCTCATTGGATCTCTATTAAAGGAGAGCGTTCCTTGTAATGATGCTGGAGTTTAATTACTTCCACGCGGTGGACGCTGTAAAACACTCTGATAAATGGGCCGACACACGCGCATCATTATTTCCCCTATGCGCTGGCCTTGTTAGTGTGATTATGAGCTGAGGAGGAGGAGGAGAAGGAACCTACCTGAGTAGGCTGAGCTAGTGATGAGGGAAGCAGGGGGGAGGAGGCAGGGCAATGTGCCATATCACTGTACAATGGATTATGCAGCATGTTGAGAGACACTGAGATATGACAGAAAGGAAATTCACATGTAGGATCATGTGTACATGTACACAATTACACATACATCCACAACTATGGATATGAATCAAAACACACAAACGCATATGCATTTACATGTATAAGAGAAACCCATGATGTTGCACTCATCTTACCACACACTGCAGTAGTAGATAAACAAATGTGCATATTCATTGTCATTAATTATGAGGGTTTTTTTTTGTGGGTGCCCAGTAGTAGATTAATCTTGTTCCCCGTTCTTCCCCCACACTTATTAAAGTGCTGAAGCAAATATCTTGCATGCAATAAATCCCACATAGAGAATGATTAATCAAAGGTGGTGAGCAGAGGGGCTCTGGCAGGTGGAGTTACAGTGTTAAATCACCTGCAGTGCTGGATGAATGGTCCTGTGCTGAAGCTATGAAGTAAAGATGGCATAGAAGCGTAGATAACTGCATATGGGACTTTGAGTCAACCTTTAGGGTCAATGTGTCAGGACCCTGAATGTGGCACTAAGAGCCGGGTCGTCAATTCTGCATCAGAGCACAGGCCAGGGAGGTTTATTGTCTCTTTTCCCTAATTTAATGTTTGTCTTCATGGCAGATTCACTTTACTATTAGTTTTCTTTGTTATTTTAAATCAGAGATTAATGACCATGCAAAAGGAGACTGATATTTTTCAAATGTTGCTAATTATACATATATACACTGCTCATTAGTGTTCATTAGCATCACATATCATCAATCCCTGTAGTGAAGAAACATTTTCTCTGGTTTGTCTCTGAAGTGCACTGACACTCAGATTTAGCAGGTCTCAATTAATCCCAATAATTAATTGCCCTTACTACTAATATAAATGGCATGTTTCCCATGTTAAGTGTAGCATTGCAAGGCTCCACAACTTGATTTTTAAGTGAATCATTCTTAATTTTCTACACCACAACTCACTTTCTCTCACTCAGTGGTTGTGACAGGACAGACTTGATGGGCAGCTTAATAGCTGTTATTTGACATGCTAATTCACATTTCTGATGCGTTTAGGCAATTCCTCGGTCATGAGTGATGGGAAATGTCATAGTCACAGAGTTACCCGAGCCACGCTGTAGAATCATTTACTCACCAGGGCATGCTAAACGTGTGTCGATATCCTCTGAATATTTAATCACTCGTTAATTACTGATTAGCTAAGACAAACTATTGCTGAACCACTTATGGGATGTATGTGAGGAGGATGCGTCCTCATAAAGTGTGAGGGACCTTTTTTCACTGTTTTGCTTCAAGGTTTAAACGGCATTCTATTTTATCACATTTTTAATTCACTATTTTGAGTTAAATTAATAACATTTGAGTAAAATTTTAGAGTAACATTTATAAAATAATGCTGGTGTTTTTGTTCATTTGACATGCCCTTCTGTAAAGAGGATGGCAGAAGGATTAAAGGATAATCTGACCAAGCATTGATCTGCTGCACATGCACAGTAGCGCCCTTTAAGCAAATTTTAATGTTCAAAATTTGATGCAAGTGTTCGTAAATTTATCCATAAATATCTGGTCTTTGCGATAAGCATGTCTCCAAAGTGTCTCCAATTAAGATTCTGTTTCCTCTGGGGAAAAAACAGTGAACTATAAAGGGACACCTCTATTAACTAATTACTACTTTAATTAAACATATTTTGTATTGAGTAACAAACGGCAACATGAATTTCAGCATATCTGACTAAATCAACTAAATCAAACATGCTCTATAAGAAAGAATATGGATTAAATGTGCATAATTTAAAATGGTTTATATAATTTGCCATATGCAGCTGAGTACACAAACATCATTGGATGGTACTGGATTACTTTCATAATTTGCATCCTCCTTATCGAATGTAGAAAGACGCACTAATAATAAACACCAATAATTTAATCTCAACCTTGTTTGCGTCATTCTCCATCCATTTCTCTTCAAATCCCACTGTAGTACTAGTATGTGCTCTGGATGGCGAGGGCCCAGAGCACTGCTCCTTTGCCTACAAGGGAGAAATTAATACAGTAACATTTATACATTTAGCAGACGCTATTATCTATTAACATTTAAAACCAGTGTTATTTAGTCTATTTAGTTTTCCCGCATGTGTTAATTAATACATTAACTAACAAACGTGTTAACATGTACTTACGGTGGTCTTGATTCACGCATGAATTGCTAAGACTCACATCATGGTTTCATTAGTCTGTGATTAGTACATGCCTTAACTCATCATTAGTTCATATTTACTGTAGGTAAGTATTAATTCAGGTATTAGTGCATGATTATTCATGTTCACTTTTATTGTAAAGTGTTACCGTGAATACAGATGTGCACAATTTTTGTATTAAATCCTCTCAACACATGCATAACTCTTTGAATACTTTAAAATTGTATACAGTTTATCATATATTTGACTAGACAAGAGTTCCATTGCCATTGTGTAAGACTTGAAAAAACCCTATTGGGTTTTCCATATTCCATTGACCTGCCAATATCCATCATAATACTGAGTAGGATCACATAATTCAGTGTCCAGTTGCAGTTGGGTCTCTACAGGTCCCTCAGAGGCCTTGATTATAGGCTACAACCATCATGGACTATATGAGCTATTTTTGTGCTGAGGCACATTACCGGGACTGAAGTCGGTGCAGACATACACACATTGCCTAATAGGCGGCATCACTAAGAGAGTGGAGAGAACATGCCTTCCATATGCATCCGGTCAGTGCATGATGAACAGCACGTTCCCTCACCATGCCTACAAAACAGCACTCAGGCTTGTACAGCGGCTGGTCACCTAGCAACACGGAGTGAATAGGCTTCAGGTGGGACGTATGTATGCATGTTTTAGTGTGTGTTAGTGCCTGGGTGTGCTTTGAATATATGCGTTCCTTTAATGTTGTGGGAATGTTGAGTGTTTATATGTTTTTGAGGTGTCAGTCAATCACCTGATGTACGGAGTGCCGTTGCAGTGGTATTTCTATGAATGTTTCCACCCCTAGTTCAAAAACAAGTTAGAGCGAAAGAGAGAGAGAGAGGTTTAGTTTTATGTTAATGGTGTGCAGGCTTACATAAAACTCTACTGACAGTTAACATGCCCTTCAAGGTGTTCTTTGTGGTTCAGCACTTCTGTCAAGTCAGGAGGCAAGTCATTTCACCTCACCTTTATTCATATGCTTGACTACTCCAGGTATTACGGAACACTGCAGAACCCAGTGATAGAGCAAGAGGGGGGGTTTAACCCTGACCCAGCCCCAACAACACCCCCAGCCAGGTTTGTCGAGTCAGTGTGGGAGATGCAAGAGAGTGGGAAAGGAAATAATAAAATAAAGTCATAGCAAGTGGTATTATGCAGAAGTAAACTACATAAAGAGAAAGAGAGATAAGATGTACAGTACATATAGTTCACATGCCACATATATACAATATGTGTGTTTATAATATGTGCATGTTTGTTTTTTTTTTCCATGTAAGTCACAATACCCATGGATGCCACCCACTGTATTTGTTTTCATATGTTTAGGTGTATCCAGAGGCTACATGGGGGTGTTCTGTGGCTCCATTATTTTACCCCTTCTAATGTAGCCTAAGGTTTAAACAGGAAGTGTTCAGGGTGTCAGCAGCTATCCTGTGCTTTGTATTGTAATCACACTGCCTTTGAGGGACTTGCACCCCCATTCCACAGCCAGGCAGTGCAACTGTATAGTGCATGCTTTGCTGAAGCTAACATGCTTAAAGTTGTTTGTGTCGGTAAGTCTTCAGGGGGACTTAGCGTGTGTCTTGCACGAGGAGGATGCTAGTGATGGCTCCTATTCAAAGAACAACTCTTCCTTCCATGGGTACTTCCTACTGCAACTGCTACAGTAGATACATGCCCCATGGGTGGTGAGCTAGGTTGCTGGGCGTAATCCTTCTTTCCTTTCTTAGAAAGAAACACTCTTTCCTTCTTGTCTTGCCATGTACGTTGTTCCCAATTCTTTCTTAGACAGCAGCATGTGTGACAGAAAGCGGAGGTGATCAGATGGGTACCCTTCTGTAAACAAGGCGGGCAGCTGTAGGCAGGGCAGTGGAGGAGTGGAAAAAAGAGAAAAAGTCAACAAAGAAGAAGGAAGGATGAGGACATGAGATAATGTAGCAACAGCTAAACAGAGAATATGAGCAGCAGAATATAAATATGAGCAAACAAAGAACACCACAGAGTCATGAGCGGTTGAACAGCAGTCTGGTTTGAGGCAATACTGGAAGGGATAAAAGGCATTGAATGTCTGTTAAGATGGAATTAAAGCTATAGAAGAAAAACGTGGCTTGCCCTAAGTGGCCAGTCTTATCCCTTTAGCTGTGCAGGCTTTTAGGCCGATGGCTCCAGCGTGAAATGGAACTAAGCTAAGCATGGTGGGTAGCCTGGGACGAGCTGGAGATTTGCTTTTCACAGCAGGATGGCTGTGATCAGAGAAAGATCTGTGGACCAAGCATGCTTGTCAATGTCCAACAGCCTCATGCCACTGTAGAGCTACTTTAGACATCCTATGTGTCTCACACATCCAAATCCTGCTCCTACAGAGAGACGTGTGCTTAGCTTTCCTCTGTGTCTCACTCTATTTTAACTTTTGTCTCCAGATCCGTATCAGCCTTCTATGCTTCTGCACCCCTAAGTATATTCTTACCATAATGTGTGTGTGTGTGTGTGTGTGTGTGTGTGTGTGTGTGTGTGTGTGTGTGTGTGTGTGTGTCTGCATATGCACACTCATGAGTGAAAGGCCTGTGCATATGTACTTGTGCATGCACCATTAGCCTCTCCAATTCCCCTTTTGTTCTTGTCTTTTTCTATCTGGCCCTTAAGTCCGAGCACTTGCACATGTTTCGTTCTTCAGTCAATATCTATTGAGCCACCCATGAAAGCGAAATGACAGTTAGTTCATAACTCCCTAGATTGATCAATAACACCTGCTAAGTCCAATTCTAGTCCAATTCCCCTCATTGAAAACACGAGCCTAAACGAGTCTACCATTGTGATCCACTCTGGCCATCATGGGTAAGATTTCAAAAGTCCAGCAAGTGATTTCTAATTAGTGAATTGGTATGTCTTGCACATTTCTAAGTATTACTGTGGCTTTGGGTGGCTTTGGGTTTATTTTTTGTTTAGGGAAGTGTGATGCTTAAAGATAAAGATGAGCAGCCTTGTGTAATAATGTTTTATGGAAATTAGGTAACAGTTTAAATAATCCACTGTAGACACTCTACACCCAGTCAACAAACCATCTACATATAGACTATAAACAGCTTGTCAGGTGACCAGCCTAGCAACTGATTCTAAACAATGTTAACAGTTTAGGCTGTTGATGTTTGGTAGATGGCAGCATGGTGGTTTCTTCGAAGTTCTTACTGTCCAAAAACATGCAGGTAGGTGGATTAGCTATGCAAAATTATTTTTAGGCATAAAAGAGCCTGTGGATGTGGGTGTACGTAGTGCCCTGCGATATGGACTGTGAAGTTTTTTGTCCTGCACCCAACGCTACTGGGATAAGCTCTGATCATCCACAACCCTGATCAGGATAAAGCATTTACTGAATTGATGATGATACGTTTTAGTAGATAATATATACAAGGGGTTTTCAGATGTTTTGTAGCCATGGACCTATTTAATTGCAAAATAAATTCTATGGATCCCTTTGTACAAACTATTAAAATATTTCACTAATCATTTACATGTGCACAATAATATTCAGGTTATTTATTTAATAACCAGAATTCCTGGACTTTCCACTTACAGAACACATTAGGTCCAAATTGAGATTATTTACAACCTACATGTTTTTGTGTAAATGGGGTTTGGATTAAACCTATTCAATTTAAGTGACTAGTCAAATCAGCTCAATAAATATAACAGTTTTGATAATGTTGGTTAATAATTTCCACCACTGTAAAAAAATTAAAAAATAAATAATAATCATGGATCCCCAGACTATACTTCACAGACCCCATTTAGAGGCTATAATCTTGTTACTTTTTGCATTCACTTTATTTTGATGGTCCAGTTTATAGCTCTTTTGTATCCATATATTATCAACCCTACCCCATCACAATTTCAAATTCAGTACATATGGACTCTACTGAGGGTATGATAGCTTAGTGGTAAGTACCTCCAGGGTTGGGGGCTGAAATCCCACCTCCACCCTGTGTCCGTGAAGATGGCATGTTCTCCCGGTGCCTCGGGGTTTCCTCCGGGTACTCCAGTTTCCTCTCTCAGTCTAAAGACATGCATAATAGGCTGACTGGCATTTCCAAATTGCCCATAATGTGTGAATAGGTGTGCGATTGTGCCCTGTGCTGGATAGGATCCAGGCTCCTCCGCAACCCTGTGTAGGACACGCAGTACAAATTATGGATAGATGGAATGAGGAATCTACTGATTCCATTTTTGACACATTAAACATCATTTGAGAATCACATTTCAGTTGATTCATGTTAGCCTATAGATGGTTTGTTGAGTGTCTAAAGTGGATTATACAAGCATGGATTTTATGACCTGAATGGAATTTCTTAAAAGACTGACAGAAGTTAAGGGTGATGTGCTGATTTAAACAATGAAAGTATACAACTTACATTCTTATTACTTTTGAACATTGGACTAAAACACAAACTGTAATAATTAGTAGTTACAAATGCATATAACTGCATGTCATAGTATGTGAAATGGCAGCAAAAAATCAATGTATGTGGTTTTGTGCATGAGTGTCTGGATTTCTGGTTTTGTAGGAATCTTGAAAGCTCTACCAACAGGCTCAGGAAGAAGTGTGAATCATAATCATAATTATGCTAAAAATCTTATCACTCTTTCAAAACAGACTCCCAGAATGTCCAAAACCAATGGAAGCATGAAGTGCTTTAGAGTAGCCAGACGGCTATCTGACAGGCAGACAGCTGCAGTCTCACTGTCTCCTCTCTCTCTCCTTAGACCTGTTCGCTCAAAGCGACACTGGCTCTTTTATTTATGTGCAAATTTGCTCTTGGGCCCAACAAGGGTGGTGCGCATGCTGAATCTCTCCTTTTGGGGCTTTAGCAGATTATCCATCTACTCCCTTTAGTCCAAATCGCCCTAAACCCAGCTGCCCTGACCTTTTGTCATTGAGACTTTCTCTCTGCTCCTTGGTGTCTCACTCTCAGCTTCCCCCTCTAGCCAGACGCCACCACCAGCCCGATTCCTCCTGCTCTACCCACCACTTCTCAAAGAACTATTATATCACTCACTTCATGAACAATGAGCCCCAGAGACAGAGGGAGAAGGAAAGACGGGGAGAGAGAGATAGAGAATAAGAGAGTAAGAGAGAAAAGTAAAGGGGCCGAAGCTCAGCTCTCACACTCCTAATCGATCAGGGTAGCCCACGTGGAACCCTGAAGGCTAATCAATACTTTTTTTCCTCCCCTTTAATTTTTTTTCTGACCGTCTGTTTTTGCTGCTGACTCTGACAAAGTACTGGGGCTCAATGTGGTGGTGATGGTGGTGGTGGTGATGGTGGGCTGGGGGGTGTCTGGGGGTCTCTGATCACTACTCCCAGGAGGTTTGAGACAGAAAGAGAGAACGTGTAGCCTAAACAAAGGGAAGGAAGGCACCACGGAGCAGTTTGCAAAATGATTGTGAATGTGTGTTTGTGTTCACTTACTTATTACAGGTGAACTATCAATCCCAGACAGACAGACACACATCTACCACCTCCATCCTCCACATCCTTTCTCCCACTGTTCTTGAATCCAATCCCGGGACAGGTGCTTAGTAGGGAGTGGATGCTCTAGAGCTGAGCAGCACAGCTTGGACACACATAGGGATTTGGAAAGCTCTGTCACTAAGCCAGCTCATCAGATTCACCTCTGTCTCTCCTTTCTTTACAACTCCTGTCAGCCACTGCTCCAGCACTCTTCAGCAAATCTTGTTTCCCAGATGAGGGGCAGATACTTCAGAGGAGATGTTGTAAATGTACAGAAAAATTATGAATAGTGTGCTATTAAAACTGTGTGTTTGTGCTTCAGGAACTTTTTAGACTGATGGTATTCTTAGTCCATGTCCTAGAGAACCAGTATCAGGATGTATTTATTGATAGAGACTTCAAAGCACTTCTGTAAGTCTGGATAAGGGCGTCTGCCAAATGTCGTAAATGTAAACGGACACATTGATCAATGTTCATTCATTCATTCATTCGTGTTCAAAAAACACTTTATCCTGGTCAGTGTTGTGGTGGAGGAAAAAAGTGTATCCTGGGCACACTTAGCATAAGGTGAGGACACACCCTGCCAGTCCATCACAGGACACCATATTTTGCACACACACATTTTGGGAGGTGGAAACATGGGGAGAACATCCACAGAAATACTACCAAGTCTAAGACAATCAAAGAAACAACACATGTTCAGTGAAGTGGATTTGGATTTTCATTGCTGTTTGATGATCCAGCTGATGAGACACTTACCTTCTTGTTTTATTGCCTCTGTTTCACTGTCATTTTTAAAATTTCCACCCAGCTGAAACCAGCACTTGACATTCTTCACTACAGTGCACACAAACTGGCAGCTATCTCTTGATGACCTCACTCCTTCACTGTTACAATTCTGCCTCTATCAACTCCCCCCTTTCTTCTGGCTGATTTCACACTGTTTAGTTTTCACTCTCTCAGCTTGTCAGCTCACGGATAAGGAAACACGCTCTTTGCGCGGTGAATGCTACCAGGGCGCGAGTGGCTTGTTTGTTTGTGCGGATGATTGTGTACTGTATGTGGTAATTAACTTTTGCTTCCAGCCTCTTTTGTTAATTTGTCGAGCTTGCTGCCTCCCAGTCTTTATTAGCTGTCTAACATGGCCTTCTTGTGTAAATACAAGCCGCTGAAATGGCAATTAACCTTGCAAATAGGTATAAAGCACTGATCTGGTGACAGGATATTGACAGGGCCTCACTCGGTACAGCCTGCATGGAGGGAACCGAGGCGCAGAAAGAAGGAGGAGGGGGGAAATAGGAGGAATGAAAAGAGTGAGTAAGCAAACAGATCCCATGGGCCCCTGTTTGTTGTGTCTGTGGCAGACCTATTCTTTTGCTGCCTATTAAACTCTGACCTTTAGGCATGAAATCGGGAAAAAGGGATTGAGAACGGCAGACGCAGGCCTGGGACTGTGGATGGCAGCAGGGGATGGGGGAGATATGAAAAGACGGTTACTTCACACAGGGAGGGAGGGAGCGAGGGATTGACCTGAAACACAGATAGGAAAGATGTTCTTCAGTGCCAGTAAAGGGAATGTGTACATGTCTGAGCACTAATCCCACTCTAACACACACTGATATGTGCAAGAGTATCTTATTCTATCAATCTCATGCACATGTTTTGAAACAGTGGCATCACAAAGCTAACAATGTCAAATGAAATTTTGAAGAAAAGAAATATATTCAATAGCTGTTGAATATTTTTATTCAACAGGTTTCAACCAAATGGATCCAAATGAAAGTCATACATTCATGCTTTTGAAAAAAAGCAGAAAAAAAACATGATATGCTCAAGAGGTTAAAGTGAAGTACAATGAAACCTCTGTAGTCTGACAACTGGGAACTATGGATGCCAACCATAAGCCAACTAATGACTAAGGCTAATTATTTAGTGACCTAGTATGTATCTGTTAAAGACAATGTAGAAGCCGTGACAGAGTAAACAAGGAAACAAACCTTGTGTAGTTTTATCTATAAAACTATAGAGCATTAACATTTGCCACATATGTGCTATTATATTACTAAGAAAAAATTACATATGACAAAAATTACATTCTTCGTCAACCTTTAACCAAGGTTGAAAAAAGTCTCATGACTTATAATTGACCTCACATCTATCAGTAAATTTTCACTTCTGAAATTGTAAAGATACAGGTATATTCCTGTAAACATAACAAATATGATCCTGTTTTAATGACTCCAGTGCTCACCACCACATTTAAACCCATTTTTCTCCATTCCCATCTGCAGCTTCTTGATTGTACCGTTGGCTGGTACTGACATGGCAACAGATGGCAAGAGATCTGTGCAGAGATTAGTAGCTTTACCTTCAAAACGCATGTTTCGGGAAAATAACACTGTATGTCAGAACCTCCAGGCGGACAAAGATCCATATCTTCTGTCAGACAGAGCTGGGCTTTAGAGATGCCTGTGGCCAACTGGCAAGGTAGAGGATAAAGGTTGGATTTAGATAGTCACTGATGCTGCTTGGGGTAGGAGAGTGGATACCTACTAGATCCTGTTATTTACCAGAGAGACAAAGAGAAAATCTCAGGTTCACTGTGTATCAGACCAGAGACTGGCTGACAGACAGAGTGAGTATATCAGTGTATGGAGTGGGAGGCGGGAGGCTCAGAGGTATCAAAAAGTGACAATCGAGAGAAGACAAGCAGCAATGTGCAATGTGTAAACTAGCAGTGAGCATGCAAGCCTAGAAATCCTTCTATCCTTCTCTGTGGAGTGAAAGAGAATTTGAGAGTGTGCAGTCTTAGAGAAAACGAATAGGGATGCGTCTGGTCAGAGATCAAGTAACAGGAAGGATGAAAGGATACAGGGAAACACAGTAAAGATACAGAAGCTAAATGAGTAAAATGCAGAAGGTCAGAGACAGTGATAGTGGACCATTAATGTGAAGGTAAGTGGAAAAGGGGAAAAGGAGGAACGGGAAAATATGGATTAAGAAGGATAATGGGATATCGGAGAGGAGAGAGGGAGCAGGACATGTTAACAAAGGTGAGGAAGGACGCTGACAGTGATAGTGAGTTGAGCTCTGTGGCTGAGGGAGGGGTGGAGAGGTGGTGGTGGTGGTGTCTGTGCTTGTTGGGGTTCAGGTTGTAGGAGCTGGAGAAACAGGGTTAAATTAGGCAGAAAGAGGGGCAGTGAGACCCTGTCAGCATGTTGCCCACTGTTCTAGTTCATCCTGGATCTGGACATGGCACAGCTCAGTGCCCGCAGAGCCTGCTGTCAGCCCTCATGACCACACGCACACACACACACACACACACACACACACACACACACACACTCTCAAAATGATTCATAGGGAATGCTGATTTTACACAGAATTTCTCTCCCTTACTCTCTTCCCCTTGCTGTAGTGTAGACTAATAGCAGACTAATTCCATTTCCCAGAATTGATTTGGGACAATTCAGATAATGACGGATCTACATGACAGGCAAAGTAGATTAAGGCCTCAAAGAAAAATCATCCCAAGCATCACAAATGATAAACCTCTAATGGCCATAATAATTTTCATGTAGATATACGCAAAAACTAGATCCTAGGTCATTTGAAAAGACCTTAGCAAGCTCAGTGTATTAGCTCAACGCATCTTAATGTGGTTGTAGATGAACCTACGAGTTTAGGTGTGATTTGGGACCAGTAAAAGTTATGGTCAGGCTCCATCAAAGTTCAGACTGACACAGTGTTTAATTGGGCATCAGTAAGAGGTGCACCAGAGGAACATTTCAGCAGTGGGGGGGCCAGAGCAATTTAACATTAGCATTCCACTTAGCATATTCGGTGACACTTCAGGGGTTACAAATAGCATTAATAAATGCTTAATTACTTTAAAAGAAATTCCTCAGGCATTAATCGAATATTAATTACTGCCTATCGTTGTCTTTTAGTTATGCTTAATTGCATGTTTTTTCTCCTCATTTAAACTTTTCTTTCTTTTTTTTCCTCTCATCTTGAGGCTAAGATTATGGTTAGAAACAATAAAGCTGGCTAGTATCATACGTAGCCTTTTCATCATTTTCGTTTTAGCCTGCGTTTAGCATGTTTTCCCGACACAAAACCAAAATTTCTACAGACTACAATACCATTCAGATGCAATAAGATTTCCAGACATGTGTCTGTTAAGTAATGTTGTTGGAGGATGTCTGTAATGATTCTGATCCATTTACATGGGATAAATGCTCTCTGTATAAATCATAGAGAAGGTTCACAATGTACATATGGTTATCATATTAAGACATCCATGAGTATTGCATATACGCCTCATTATAATATAAATTATTTGTTTTGCTTATTTTATTATAGCCACTTGTTATAGCATGCAAGTTGCACTTGATCATTAGTACGTCACATGACCAAAACATGTCTGTAGGCTAGACCTGTACTAGAAACTCCAAAAACTTATGTGAAACCCCCAGAAGCAGAGTCACATCTGGAATTAGGTTCTTTATAACACCACTGGTGATGTCAAACCTTGCTGAGAATCCAGTAGCAGTGAAATGTTGGAGGGGATGTGGGAAGGTAGAAGATCACACACATATATTCTGGGATTGTCCTTAAATACATTTTAGCAAGGGGTTAATGAAAATTCTACATGTAGATTTGCATTTTATTTTTATTCTTTATTTTCTGCTTGAAGGGAAAGCCCAGGATATGTGTAGTCAAACCAGTGTTATAGCCTTCATGTGCTATTAACTGCACAAAAAACCATAACAATTAACTGGATGAAACCAGACCCACTAACAGCGGGTCAATGGATAGAAAAACTTAGATCTGTCTGTAAAATGGAACACATGTCTGCTCAACTCCAATTAAAGCTGGACATTTTCATACAAAACTGGACACCGGTTATTATGTATCTTGATGCATTGAAAATGAACTGATTAGTGTGGAAGTTGGACCCATTCCCTCTGTTGTATCGTTTATTGGACCATCTCAACATGTCTTTTGTGTTATCTTTCAATTTCCTTTGCACTATCCTGCCTGCTATTGGGCCACAGTCATTGTCAAGGAATGTTTAGTTTGTTGTTTGTAATAATTAATTTAAATGTATTTTAAAAAATCAAAAGCATTGCTTTTCTGACAAATCATTTTAAACATTATTTATATTTTATAGTTGTATTTTTTTTAAATACAGTGCATCTGGAAAGTATTCACAGCGCTTCACTTTTTCCACATTTTGTTATGTTACAGCCTTATTCCAAAAT
>JANDJT010000001.1:22001563-22013124 GCA_024331685.1 Stegophilus panzeri | reverse complement strand
TTGAGTGGCCCAGCCAGAGCCCAGACTTGAACCCGATTGAACATCTCTGGAGAGATCTGAAAATGGCTGTGCACCGATAGAAAGTATAGCTTACTGGAGTGTCTCCATACTGAAGAATAAACATGAAACCTCTTTTTCCATAGGATATTACAAAATCTTTACCAACCTCTCAATTCCAACAGGATATTCTGTACTGTAGATTACCCGGGGTTATTTCTACTGGTCATTTTATGGGAGGTTAATTTGGCATAATATTTTCAGACATGTGGAGCCACAGTCCGTAAAAATTACCGACATGACGGATTTGGACAGAACTAAAATTCCAGAGAAACTCTAGTAATAATTATATTATCTCACTTCCCCTTGTAAAACTAGTCCAATACGAATATGCCTTGTGAAACTGAATCTTGAACATATACATTGTGAATGAGAGAGTAGATGGTAAAATGTTAGATTTGTTGGCCAAGCTGGTGATAGCTGTATGTGTACTGTATGTCTTGCTCTTAGACTGTGAGTGAAAGTGAAGGGGAAAGTATAACTCTTTGGTCTCTAGTGGCAGCTTTCTCCGGGGTAACTATTAGAGGTGTACACTCTGGCGTTCATCCGTGTAGCCACAATAGCCGATGTCCGTTCAAAGCTCAGCTTAACTCTCTCCTGCGCACGTACGGGCCATAATTTAAGCTGATTGGTTGTGCTTGCTAGAGGGCATTATTCTGCCCTGTCCACTGCTGTAAATCACACTGACTGGGAAGAAAAGGGAGGGGTGAAATGAAGTAAGAGTTTCTGGTTCATTTAGAAGGGCAGATTGAGGAATCAGACAGAGTCTGCTGAATGGACTTATTCACGCTTAACACACATCTCTCACTCCCTCTGTCTTTCCTCACTAACACACTCATGCACATGCAGACAGACATTCGTACAAGCCCGCAGTGGTCACTCACCCATGCATTCGACTAATGTTTTGGAGTTGTGACACAAAGTGCTATGGGCTAAAGAGGAGCTTCCGAGTGCTTGCTTAGCCCGATTCTGTCACTCTCGCTGACCCGTGTGCCCTGCAGGGAAAGACAAGCATAGCCGCAAGCTGTCAGCACACTCAGTTCTACAATGCGCCTCACACTAACCGCATTCACTCAGGTATAATCACTAATTGCATTAGCATATTTTAAGGCGCCATATGGGAAAGTCTGAAAGTTTAGAGTGATTCTAGTGCTGGGTTGAAGAGTGGGTTGAGGGTTACATCAGCTGTTCAGCACTGACCCTCAGAAATGTCCTAATGCTGTCAGCTGTCCATTCTACTCTTATCTGACCCATGATGTTAAAGGATGCTTTACATTGTACGTTGTTTTTTTTTTATATATAACAATAATGCAATAACAGACAATAACAAATTAAATTGAGTTAAAATGGTAGTCCTAGATTGCTTCATATAATCCATCCATCCATTTCATGCCGCTTATCCTACACAGGGTCCACAGGGATGTCAGAGTTTGGAGGCAGAGACTGATGCAAGTGCAGATTAGATTTTAATATAAATACAGACAAAACACAAAACCGGAACTTTAGAACAAGTGGCAAAAACACTAAATCGAGGAATAAAGACCATAACAGAGCGACATGGAACAACAGCGAGGTGAGACAACGAAAGACAAAAGTGCAGTGCAAACTGTGGCTATATAAACACATAGTGCTGGTAATAAGAATGAGACTCAGGTGCTGGTGGTCATGTGACAGTGATGCCGTGTGGTGCAGTGGCTGCTGGGAACTGTACTCCAGAGATCCTTCCATGACAAGAGAATGCAGGGCCAGAAGCATGGGACATCACAGATGGGGTGCCAACCCATCGCAGGGCACATCTCATGCTCATTCACACACTACAGACAATGTGAAAATGCCAATCAGTCTACAATGCATGTCTTTGGACTGGGGAGAAAACCGGAGTAACTGGAGGAAATCCCCAAAGCACAACATGCTAACAGAACATTCGCATGCAGGACAGAGGCGGGATTCAAACCCCCAACCCCAGAGGTGCGAGGCAAACATGAGGCAAATGACATTTCATTTCATTTTTGCTAATACTGTATAAAGCAGCAGCATGGTGGCACAGTGGGTAGAATTGCAACCTCACAGCTCCAGGGTCCCTGACTTGATCCTGATCTTGAGGTACAGTCTGTGCAGAGTTCTGCATGTTCTCCTTGCGTTTGTGTGGATTTCCTCCTACTGTCCAAAAACATGCAGATAGAGAGATTGGCTATGCTAAATTGCCCTATGTGTGAATGTGTGTTATCTACCATGACCCTGACTAGTATAAATCAGTTGGTGATCTGAAGATGAATGAATAAATGTATATAAAGGAACTTACAGTTGAGACAGGCCACAACTGAGCAGTTGAGCAATGGCAATCTGGTGACACTTAAAAATTTTACCTCATGATTTCTGGTTTAATACTTCACCCACCACACACCATGATAGGATCATCATGATAGAATTTTAATTATTCATTCTGAATGTAACTGATGCTGCACAGTCTGCCACAGAATCTAAAGAAGATTTTATTTATTTTGCATAGTGTGACACACAATAAACTTATAAGCTGCTGTTATTGCACACTGTAAAGTAGCTGTAAGCCAATAAGAGAGAAAGAGCTAGAGAGAGCGAGAGAGAGAGCATGAGAGAGAGACTCCAGCTTAGACAGGACACATAAAATGCTATAATTCAATCATAGAGTAGCTCTGTATTTGAACAGTTCACCACAGCCTCAGTCCACAGACTCTGTGTGTGTGTGTGTGTGTGTGTGTGTGCTTTCCAGCTAAATCAGTCTAAATTACACAGTGCTCAAATGAGCAATAATCTACACATCTGTCCTTTGGGGTTATTGTGGGTGGTAGAGAGAAAGAGAGTGGGAGAGAGAGGGCGAGAGAGAGGGCGAGAGAGAGAGATAGCATACAGCTCACCAGCCAGCGATTATCCCCTAATTAACACTGATATCTCCCCCATGGACAATGTCCCATCTCATCAGTGAGCTGGCACATCTTAATGTTAGGCGTTAACTGCCTCCTTCACATATGTCAGTCCTCGTTAAGGGACTCAGATATGTGATAATGCCCTCCCGCTTAATGGCTTGTAAAAGATGGTTAACACTCACAATTTGGCTTCTCTGGATTCCTCCTTTTATAAGGGAGCTGAGACGAGATGATGGAGAACACCACAGGGGAACATGATTACATGAATAGCTACATGAGAATACAGCAGAGGATCTTTATCACCGCCAGACACTGCGGCCCTTCACTGTACGCAGGATCTGTCACTCGTACCAGTCACTTCCACATTTAACTTTAAACGATTGCATTGTTTATAATGCAATATATTTGAACACTATTCAGTGAATTAGTCTGTATGAGGTTTGAGCATCTTCATTCATTCAGGTCTTCATGTTGATATATATATATATATATATATATATATATATATATATATATTAATCCGAGAAGGACTTTGACAGAGCACATTTGAACCTCTTAAAAACTTCTCGAACAATCAATAACACTCCCCTACAAAGTATAATGACGGTACACAAACGTCATTTCTATTTGATGAACAAGTGGTTGAGTGGAGACTTTTAAATGTGGCTCATTAAATTCATTCCTGCATTAATCCTCCTCACTAAAAGCTCTGAAAATCTCCCTCATTTAATCAGCCACGATTGAGCGCAACATGGCAGGGACAAATGCTCCTTGTGTAGCTCGTGCTGAAAGACATGTCAGTGCTGAGCTGTTCTCCCCTTTCTTTCTCTCTCATCCATTCTTATTGTGACAATAAAAAAAAGCACACACACACATATACACACAAACAGGAAGACTTGATTTCCTGGTTGCTTGTGCTGGTGCATTTGGGCCCTCTCATTCCACACCTACCCACCCCCCAAGCTTCCTTGATTGAGGGCTAATGAAAAAGCTGTCCCCAGTTCCGCTGCCTCCCTGTATCCATTAAGAATAATTAGACGGGAACAATTTTGATGCCTGTAACCTCGGCGAGTGTGGCTAATGGTGTTATAAATTGCTCCTTGTCCTAGGCCCTGCTAGTGCGGCGTAGCACGACGCACGATGAGGAGCCTGCTCAACGCTTAATTCAAAAGCACTCTGTCAACATTGCTGATTTGTGTGCTTAATGAGAGCGTTTAAAACAACAAGCGTGGCTCATGCATCCTAATGCCACTGGCAGGAGCGGGTTCGATAAAGAGGCTTGTCCGCCGTAATTAGCCACGACAAACGGCGCAGGATTAAGGGACGGGGCCCTGCCGCTTTTTAAATGAACCACGTTAGACTGCTGTTCTTACATTATAGCCTCAAAGTCCCTTCGTCTCCTGACTGCGTGCCCTTGCTTTCACACACCTCTTTTTCTGTTTTGGTCTTTAGTGCTAAATATAAAGATTAAGTATAAGGCTTGATCAAAGCTTGAAAGTGCTGTTGGCTGTGGCAAGCAGCATATTTTTATATCTTTGTGGGGACCTCAAGGACAGAACTGTGCGGACAAAACTGTGGGGACATTTGGCTGGTCATGAGAAGGCTTCTATTTTTGTTTGGTTTTTTTTTTTGTTTGTTTTTTACTGCAGCTTTTATTTAAAACCCTAAAAGTTTTCTTTTAGTTACTGAGATGAAGGTTAGGGTTAAATAGAGGTGTAGCTTAGCATTAATTAGCTACATTAAATAATTATTTCAGTGGAAAGTCCTCATAAGGAGAGCGAGAAAAAGCATGTGAGATGAGAGATGGGGGAAAAAGCCAGTGAAACACTAAAAGGTAGTTTCAGTCTTCCTGAAAATGCATGCTGACAAGATTAATTGAGCAGTGCAAGTGGTAAACTCTGAACCCCTGTATCTCATACACACATGTAAGATGCGCTTACACACACACACACACACACACACACACACACACACACATTGCTTTTGCCAAGGCTTAGTCCACTTGCACGTGCCTGGCAGTGCACAAATGACTTGAGGGGCAGTTAAATGGAGAGGTCGCGGGTTAAATGAACACTGTTGTTTATGAGGATGTGGTGCGCATCCATTTGCATTCTAATCTTCCCTTTTTTCCACACACACACACACACACACACACACACACACACACACACACACTCACAAACATACCATCACCACCAGCACGCACTCACACTCTCACAGTCTCTGCTAAGGGGGAGCCACTGGAGAAGAGAAAGGTTGGTGGATGCTTGCTTTAAAATCCCATTATCAAGTTATTTATGGAATTCATGGCCTGACAACCTCGCTGACCTTGTTTTGTTAAACATGAACCAGACATGATTTCAGCACACTGCACTGCCTATTAGCTTTTGTTTTCAATAGTCTTAAAATGTCAGCAACTTCAATCACCCATGGGGCAGCTCTGGAGATATGGGCTGTAATACTGTCTAACAAACACAGCCACAGTTATTGCCCACTACCCATCACACTGACCTCCCCTCATCCCTTGCTTACATACCTCATCTGTCTTACCCTGGTGATCTGCTCATCCACGTACTCACAGTCATCATAATGCTGACCAGCTCTGTGACTCACACAATGTGCATTAGTTTATACTTCAGGGTGCTGTGTTGTTCTTTAAACCTTCTGTCAGTGTAATTTTCTGGTTGCCTTTTTATTCGCTATAGTGTCTATGATGAGTCTACTATTTTTTCTGCCATTTTCATCTGAAAGCTTTGAATTTGGTAAGACAATACTGGTGATTCAGATAATCCCAGTCATCTACTTCACCACACCCACTAAATCTGAAGGTGCTTCTTTCCCACTGTGTCAGACATTTTATGCCCGAGGGGCCATGTTCAAAACTGTATCTAACTAGCATATTTCAGTTTTTCAGCAGTGCACACAGTGAGTTCAACCTCACCTTAGACTACAGTTCTGTGAAAAAGATTTGTTCTGTTTTTGTGTATATCTCATACTACATAGCTTTATATCTTCAAACGAAATACAACATAAAACAAAGACAACCTGAGTAAACACAAGATACAGTTTTTATTTTTTTACTGAAGCAAAAAAGTTATCCAACACCTATCACCAATGTGAAAAACTAATTGCCCCCTTCAGGCCCAGATTAAGAATTCAGAGGCCCCTGGGCACAATGTCTTGTAGGCTCCCCACCCCATCACTTTCCTGGACCAGCAGCAACAATATCAATACATTTCCCTGCCTAGTGTAACTCACACACAAACACTCATACACACATCTGTTAATCTAAGCATCTTTGTTGATTGTCCCCCACAACGCCGGGCCAGACACCTGATAAATCCACTGTGCGATGCTGCTCATGCTGCTACATCTAGCCTCGGCCTCAGGTTGTGCTGCGCTCCTAACACTTGCCTGCTCTAGTCCCTGGTTAGCTTGCTCGTCATCTTCCACAAATTCTTCACCCCGATTTTCCTCCTGGCTCCATTTGAATAGATGGCACATGTCTTAATAAAGATGCCTCCCTCTCCTCTTTTTCGTTTGCGTTTACTTCTCTCACTCATTTTGAACTACGACGACTACTCACACAGTCCACTCGATTCAGCTCTGGGTTATTCACAATTGCGCTTGATCAATTATATCATTCTGTTTAGATAAAAAAAAATATCACAGTGCTTTTTATTGGTTATACATGGTGTCATTATCTGATGGCAGCAGCTATTTACACTAAGTGACAGTAGCAGCATTTTCTTAGAGATATGCTTTTTACACTAAGTGAAAATAAGTAGCGATATATTCTATTTAAACTATATAAAAGTAGCAGTTCTTTGCAATAAGTGCAAATATTTGTATAGATGCTGTTTATACTTATAAATAGTGGCAGATACTATTTGCACCTCAGTATTATTGTACATTAATAGGATGCAGTAATAGCATAGAGTGTAAATGACTATATTTATTACAATTATTAAATGGATGCCACCTTATTGGGACAATAAAGCCCTGCCTACACCTACCCCTGACCGATAAACACTTTATTATTAAACAGTCGTTAGGCACTTTATTTCCAATTTTCAAATATTTTCTTCATTTTATTGAAAATATATGCCTTTCCGATTTGATATGTGATGGGAAAAGGTATTCGAACTTGGGTCGAACACGTCAAAATTTACATTCAGCCGCCACACTCCCTACAACCTACACCACTGTAGACGGTAAGTGGAGTGTGTCTTTTTCAATATTGTGTAGCCCAACTAGACATTGCCCTCTGTTTTGGCAATGTAAAAAAAAAAAACAGAAAAGAAAATATAAATATCTTTTTCTTCCCCTTGCTTGGACCCCAAGTGCGCATGGGCCCCTGGGCCTGTGCCTGTAATGCCCACTGGATAATCCGGCCCAGGCCCACTTAAAAACTTAAAATCTGGTTGTGCCACATTTAGCAGCCAAAGGCTTCCAATAACTGGAGATCAGTCTTTCACTTACTTCTAAGACTAGGATTTACTCCTATGCTTTGGATCATTGTCTTGCTGCATAATTTAGTTGCGCTTGACAGAATGACACTTACAGACTGAAGAGTGGACATTCTCCTTTAGGATTTTTGGTAGAGAGCAGAATTCATGTCTCCCTCAATTATTGCAAATTGCCAGGCCCTGAAGCAGCAAAGCATCCCCACACCATCACACTTCCACCACCATGCTTGACCGTAGTTACAGTATGATGTTCTTCTTTTTTGTGGAATTCTGTGTTTGGTTTAAGCCAGATGTAACTCATCAGCCCACAGAACATTCTCCCAAAAGGTTTGTGGATCATCAATGTGTGTTTTGGCAAAATTCAGACAAGCCTTAATGTTCTTCTGGGTTAGCAGTGGTTTTCACCTCACCACTCTTCCATNNNTCATGCTGTTGAAAAAGTTCTATTTAAGTGTTGATTTGATTGAACAGGGTTTGCAGTAATCATGCCTGGTTGTGTCTAGTCCAGCTGAACCCCATTATGAATGCAGTTTCATTCATTTATCATTTATAAACTGTATTTTGTGTTTTCTCAGGAGGCTTTTGTTTTGTCTTAGATTTTGTTTAAATTTTTTAAACAATTTAATATGACATATACACAAAAACAGAGTAAATCTTCTCATGCTAGTATTATACTTTAATACTATTACATACTTTTTCACAGCACTGTAAATACTTGCAACCCTTAGCAGTTGCCCTAGACATCCATCCATCCACCCATTTTCTGTACCACTTATCCTACACAGGGTTGCAGGGAGCCTGGAGCCTATCCCAGGTGACTCTGGGCACAAGGCTGGGTGCCAATTGCCAATCAGCCTACAATGTATGTCTTTGGACTGGTGGAAGAAACCAGAGTACCTGGAGGAAACCCCAGAAGCACGGGGACAACATGCAAACTCTGCCCACACAGGGCGAGGGAGGAAATCGAACTGGTTTGTAATGGGGGTTCATTACAAACGTTGCCTTACTGCCCTAGACATATACAATGAATACGTAGGGCTCTGGTTAATAAGTTAATACTTGCAATATGATTCAATTTAGCTGTACATGACACAGTAAAACCTCATTACTGCTGCTTTCTGCAAGTGGCACATCCCTTGAACCCTTGTACCCTGTTTTTTATCATAATTGTTGGGTTGTTTATGTTGCCAGAGACACCACTGCCAGCCAATATGTGAGGCTGACTGAAAAAAAAAATGCCAGAGGTCTACAGCTGAATTCTGGAAAACTACCAAAAATTACAAAAAATACAGTACTGGCCAAAACTGGTGTTTACTGGCAAAATATTTAGGCTACGATCTGACCTTCTCTGCATGCAAATATCAGGTTTGGGAAGGAGCCAGTTTAGCAAATGCAACACAGTCTATCTAAAGATGTCTGAAACCTCACTAGCTACATGCGTTTCATCACTGTTTGATCACATTTTTGTAGAGCCACATGTCATAGTGAAATGGACATAAGCCTAATCAATTCAGTTTATAATCAGATACCGGCTGTCAGAATGTCCATGAAGGTCCTGCACCATCATATCATCAAAGCAAAGAAGCCAGCTTATACACTCTGTACAGATGACAGCAGACAAAGATTTTACATTTTTAAATTACCTAATAAAAAGACATTAACAGGAAATTTAGTCAGCAGAACAGAACTGACTGAATTAATCAGCAATTATTTCCCCATCGATGTTAGCAGGAACAGAGATCAGTCCAGTGAAGAGATGACGATGAGGCTCATGTTTAAATGACGTGAGTGACTTTTAACTCAGGTGATGAGAAAGAGTCTGACATAGCTGATGCTAATAAAATGATAACTCATTTCCCATTGTAAATTTTTTTTTTTTTTTTTTTTTTTTTTTAAATGCCAGTATTTTTACTTCCATAAGTATATTAGGTTATGAATGTAGAGGTAGGTGGTGCCTTTCAACAAAATATTTAAATGAATTTCCACCTTTTTTCATTTAGGGGGATAACTGGAGTTTAAATCTGATTGAGATACATACAAAAGAGAAATATATTTCACTTGAGAAAAACCTGTACTTTTCACAACTATATATAGTAGAAAATGTCAAAATGTGAAGAGTTTTCCTGGGCTGCCATACATAGTAAATAAGTAAAAGTAACATGTTTAGTTATAAAGCACATGTAAAAGACGCAAGTCATACGCCATAGTGCTGTACACTGTGTAGCTCACAAATAAATATAGAACACAGTAAAAAAATATATTTTTAAAACAATACAGAAAAAACAGTACACAAGAGACCATTACAAACTTGGAAGAAGAGACCACTAGGAGCAACATAAACAACACACACTCGTCATTCTTAGCAGCCATTGTGCAGTTAAATTCTGTATTTTATAATACTGCAGCAAGAGGCAAGCTATG
The DNA here is from genome assembly GCA_024331685.1 of Stegophilus panzeri. Classification (NCBI taxonomy): domain Eukaryota; kingdom Metazoa; phylum Chordata; class Actinopteri; order Siluriformes; family Trichomycteridae; genus Stegophilus; species Stegophilus panzeri. The sequence continues at coordinate 22,003,274 of JANDJT010000001.1, read as the reverse complement.
ATTAGAGCAATCTGCAACAAATCTATTTTCAAGTGGCGTAAATCCTACATGGAACGGTGGTTTGGACTAGCAACCAATTTCCTGTTTACACTTTTATGCGCATACCCAGTGTGCATGAATGGTCATGTGACATGCGTTTTCGGTCGTGTCGTGTGGACGGAGATCGTTTCTTAAACATGGCAGAAACACCAGTGTGGACGAGGATCGTTTTCATTTTAAAACGCTGTTTTAAAGCTAAAATGCACTAGTGTAAACAGGGCCTCAGTGATCTAATGTTAATGATGCATATACCCTCTGATACACCTGTGCAGTTTACATTTATTGAAGTATTTTCTAGGAATTTAGATATACTGTATATCTATTGGATGTATCTTTGTTAAATGTTTAGCAAGTCACAGATATGTAGCACCTCAAATATATATATTTTTTTACTTTAAAAAAAAAAAAAAATCCTTTCAACAGAGGTTTTAAACCATTTGCGTCAGTGAACACACCTTCACTGCTGTCTACTCATCAACATGTTGGCCCACATTACATACACGTGCAAACTTAGAAACAAGAGGATTATTCAAACATGTCTTGTTTATGACAGGTGAGGAGAGACGTGAGGGAGCTGGGTTTGCAAGGCTGTATGCAAAGTTTGATTTCACCTTCGGCAAGACGTGACAGTGAGTTGGTAATAACCCAATAAATATTCTTCCTCTCTCTGACCCCTGCATGCTCTTGTTAGCCTGTTTGTAACACGCCCAGGTTATTCCACATGTGGCTTCATCACAGCATTACGTGCGGATGGATTATAAAACAACACTGGAACCTATCTACTTAACATAGTGTATAAAGTTTGGCAATTTCTATAACGGTCATGTAAGAAAAAGAAAAAAAAACAGGGGAAAGCCTTCATTAAAGTACAGTATGTCTAATTTTGTCTAATGAAGCTTCATTAGCTGTTGCCGATGTACAATATATAATCTACTTTAGAGCAAAGAGACACATGCACAAAAAATGTCAATAAAACATGTTTAATTTTGTACGTACAAAGCAAATAATGGAGAATGCTTCTATTTAATTGTATTTCAGATTATTATAGTGTATTTTAACACTAAAATACACTATATAAAGAGCTCTATGCCCTCTCACTATGCTGTGTATACTTTATGTATCAATTACTCCTCCAGAGCTAGTTACCAAGTGTGGTATAGGCTAATATATGCATACACACAACTGCTCTCCATTGAGGTTCTCTCTACTGGCCCAATTGATGCTTCTTTCATTATTCAGAATGGCTTGCACTGTAGGTAGGAACAGATTAAATCCTTGTCATGTAGCAGAGCCACGACTGAACCTGCCAGACCGCTCACAGATAAAACCTAAAGCAGGGAGCAGCAGAAGTGGGTGGAAACGGGTATGTGGCCATAATGATAGTAACCTCTTTGTGTATGCCTGGACCCGCAGCTTTAGTAGGTGAGAAAAAAAAATAGAACTCCCAGTTAGATCTGTACTATGGAGTGAACATGTTTAACTCCAGAACAACAGGTGCTTACCTTCCTCAAATGGTTCTTCTTCTTAGAAGTCCAGAATGCAGCTGCTAGAGTCCTAACTAGAACCAGAAGATACGACCATATCACCCCGATCTGATCAACACTGCACTGGCTTCCAGTGAAATCTCGCATTGATTATAAAATACTATTATTAACCTATAAAGCACTAAATG
>JANDJT010000001.1:21945051-21955516 GCA_024331685.1 Stegophilus panzeri | reverse complement strand
AGGTGGGATGCACAAGCCCTCACACACAGAATGAACAGAAAGTGTTAAAGGCTGCACCCCTGTTCCCGAGCACAGCCATCCTTCTCAATCACTCCCTCGAATCCTAGGACCCAAGGTGTTAACGCAATTGAGATAGCCAGTACCTTTAGCCATCCGGAGATGTTGCCCATCTGGTGCTACGGGGAAGTAGGACTTAAATTGACCAGACATATATATGTGTGTGTGTGTGTGTGTGTGTGTGTGTGTGTGTGTGTGTGTGTGAGAAGAGTCAAATATGGGAGGAACATAGATAGATATGTAGATATACATAGATAGATAACTTTATTAAACCCAGAGGAAAATTCACAAACACAGCAGAGGTAGATGTTTGACGGTAAACTAGAGTGTCCTGACATTTCAACTGATCATATGTGTTTGTTTGTTTTTCACACACGAGTAATACATATGTGGACATGTGAAAGTGAACTTCACACTGTTATACCCAGAAATTGCACATGAGAAATGCAGGAAGGTCTTGGACTTTCTCAGTTTAAATGCATTTTTGTTGCTTATATCAAAAAGATATTGCTTATCATTCGCATGCTGGACTGCTGGAACGCATCAGGGTCCAGCAATGGATCAAAACTGGTGCAAACGGGTTTGGAACAAAGCCTCCTGCATGGAACCATGCGAGGATCTTTCCTTTCTTTTCCACAAATCTTATTCACATAATAAAGAAAAAGAAAGAAGCATCAAACTGAGATTCTTACTACAATGATTCTATGCCACAATCAGACATTGATCATGAATTACTGACATCTGATCTCAGTGCCTTGTGTCAGGATCTTCTTGTGACTAGTAAACTAGCTCTCACTGCTCTCATACTGTATCTGCACTCCTGATCTACAGTACTGTTTAATGATCAGGTGCATTTTTAATCTCCAGACTGCTGACATTCATGCAAACATGAACCCATCAGAGCATTGCTTTACTATGATGCAGTAATCATCCACACCATGCTCAGCTAAGAATAATGGCAAGATAGACGCTGGGGACAGAAAGAGAGAAAGTGAGAGCGAGAGATAGCAAGGGCAGCGTATCTTGAAGGTCTCAGGGCAGCAGCTAGTTTGCATGTATCTCCATACACAGGCAGCTCGTTCCTGAATGCAGTATGATGGAGTGCTCTGCCTTTCCACTGCTACAGTGCCAACCTTGCTCCCCCATCAGCACCCTGACCACATGACCTCACACACCAGCTCTTCAAGCCCTCTGCTACACACACTATTTCTCTCTCTCACACACACACAAACACACATACTTACTTTCTACCAACACACAACATATCAGCAGAAAATACTCTCTTATGTATATTAGTAGGAAAAACAAATAAGTACAAACAACACATGACAACACTGTGTATTCAGTTAAACACCAAGTCACACACACACACAAGGTCTGGGACAGCAGGTACACACACACACGCACACACACGGATGCACAAAGAGTTTATCTCCCTCATCAATTTCCACTCTGCACATAGTGCTGGCTGTTTATGCACGGTCTCCTGTGCTGCACTTTATCAAGAGCCCGTCCCCCTATCAAGTGCCTGCATTATTTAACACACCCAATCAAGCATCTGCAGGTAGTCCTCAGCCCAGGTCCAGGGGTTGCACACACACACACACACACACACACACACACACACACACACACACACACACACATACATACATACACACACACACACGCCTAATTCACATGTACAGAAGCACAGATGTTTGAAGGATGCAGTCCATTACGTTCAGAAACTGTAAAAGTCTAACAGTAATGCCATTAACATTATATCCATTGCTGCTAAAGTGACTCATCCTTATTTCTGATGCTCAATGAAACCATCAGCATTCTTCTTTAGGCTTCTCTAGAGCTGCTTGGATCTCGTGCCAGAGATAAAATAAACAACTCCTGCAGCAATGATACATGAGGCGTGATAATTGATAACAATTTAGCAAGTGTAATTTGCCTGGCTGTGTTAGCAGATCTCCATGTACCAATATCCATGTCTCCTGAACCAGAACTGGGTTTTTTTGTTTTGTTTTGTTTTGTTTTTTGTTTGTTTGTTGTAGTTTGTGGTTGTTTTTTTCTTGCACCACTTAACTCCTAACAAGCATGTCTTTGGTTTATCGTGGAACAATAATGCAATTTGTTTTAACCCAGTCAAAAAGATTCAATTACAGTACAAATTACAGTAAGACAGTAATACAATTAAGCAATATCACACAAGCAAGAGTGCGGATCTACTGAACATCAGCATGACTGTGACTCAATATTCAGTACGACTGGATTCTGAGTGTGATATTGCTTTCATACAACACAACAGTCCTATGAAGAAGAAATTAATATTGAGTAACTGACATTTCAGACACAATATAGCCAAATATTTTGTTGATTTTTACTCCATCAATGAAAACAGTACCCAAAAAATACCATTTAATGCACAGACTGACTGATACCCCATAGTAAGTGTAGTAGCAGTTTCAATATAATGAATTATTGCTAGAACTGGAATTTTATGTAGTGAACACAGACAAGTGGAGCGATACAAACTGTGAAATGTACCATTATACTAAATTGTACTAAATATCAGCACTCTTGGAATGCCACTTGTCCAATCAAATTAATGGATCGGAACCACTGTTGTATGATAAGTTTTATGTTTTCTTGCATTAAATATTAAATCCTTAGAATAATTAAGGATACAATGATGTACCAATTACAATGAACATCCGGTGCATCATTTGTTTGTTTGTTTGTTTTGCAACATACATATGCATAACTAAATGGTAGCCAATGGTAGTATGACCACCACTCTGGCCACGCATTAACATTTATTCATTTAGCAGACGCTTTTATCCCAAAGTGAGGAAATACAAGCAAAGTGATATATCAAGAAGAGAACAATACAAGTAGTGCTACTAAGATTTTTTTTGTTGAGTTCTAGAGAAGCAAAGTGCACAGAGTAAGGTTGGAAGTTCATTCCACCACTGAGGGACAGTGAGGGATAATTAAGACATTATCATTAGTAGCAGAAGGAGACGGCATAGTAGTAGTAGTAATATGTCATATGATGAGAAACTGAAAAATGGGAAACATCATGGGAAACAATATGGGAAAATTTGAATATTGTCAATGGCAGTCATGTCATGCAGGGGCAAGCAAGTTTAGCCAGCCAACACATAAACAAACTATTAACTGGCTTCACTGACCACAACAAACAACCAAACAAACAGGTGAGCAAATATTGGTCAAGATCAAACTCTTACCACACACTAAGAAATAATCATTTGTTTTTTAAATCACTTTGCTAAGTGAATCAATTTGCTGAGTGGATACATCACCTGAACACATGTAATGTGAAACACACCACTCCTTCATCCTACACAGCTACGGTGGGCTAAACCTGCCATTTTCCACTTTTATTATATTTCTAAGTCCTGAGACTCTTCTGCCGCTTGTTATGCATGTCCGCTGTGGGAATAGCAATAAGATAATCCTGACTACTCTCTATTTGCCATGACTTTGTAGGAAGCAGGAGTAAAGAACAACATTCTGTGAGGTGAGGATGGGAGTGAAAGAGTTCCAATGATTAACATACTCTCCCCCGTACCCCCTGCCCTTTGTCTTGCCCACGGACCTTTGAGACGAAGCCTGAGAAATGCATAAAGCACACAAATGCACATGTGTAACCTCAGAGAGACAATACAGGCAGGGTACTGAGACACAGAAGGTAAAGAACACCTGGCTTGAGAATGAGGGTCCTGCACCTTCATAGTCATCTATATTCAGAAGTCTGTATGTGTGGTGCATTTCATGGTCAAGAATGCATTGTAGGATTTCATATTTGTATATGTTAAAATGAACCACTCATAATAGATTCAAGGCGGCATCTCTTGAATGCAGTTTAGGAGGCAGAAAACAGTGTGTCCATTAGGCACTACTGAAAACCACGGCAGGTAATCAGACACATTGAGTTTCTTACTAGACCCAAATGCAGGACTTGTTACAGTCTCTTTCAATCTTTCTCTGTATTCCTTCTTTCTGCTGTAAGACTTGTGTATTCGTGTTGCAGCAGAGAGGATGGAGCGTCTGCCGGATGGATGGAGCTCTGCCAGGCCCGGCTGCATAACGCTGAGATGATGCTGGCTGTATTTCCCTTGGAACATGAGCCAGTTGGCAGGAAGGGTGAAACCCTCAGCTCCCTCAACACCAGGCCTGGGCAGGGCAGGGCAAGACCTCTGCCGCAGGAGCACAAAGCAGGAGGCATTCCAGAAAATTAATTATCTACAGTCAGATCTATTTACATAGTGCTTCTCATACTGATAGGTGCATGCCCAGTAGAGCCAACTTAAATAAAGCTTCCTAATCTGTATTATCCAAAACATTGATTAACCAACTTCTATTATATTAACTAAAAGTAGTGCAAAAAATAATAACATAGCTGGGAAGAAAGAAACCTTAATCATTTAGTAGTCAAGCTTTATAATTAAGCATATTATCAATTAAGAATTATGCATACTCTTCCAGTCAAATGTTTGGACACACCTGCTCATAGAAGGGCTTTCTTCATGTCTATATTATAATAATAATAATAAGAAGAAGAAGAAGAAGAAGAGTGACAACAACAACAACAACAACAACAACAATAATAATAATAATAATAATAATGAAGACATGATGAAATATAATTTACAGAACTGTGCAAAGACCAAAGGAATGTGTTAAACAAATCAAAAATATTTGTACATATTAACAGTATTTGTGCTAAAACTTTGCACACTCTAGCTTCATGAGGCTTTTCTTTAGGTTCACAAATACTGTAGGATGAGCACATGTTGGATGTTTCTCTTAACTACTAAATGAAAATTACTTGTTTTGGGTAACAATTTTAATTTTACTAAGAGCTACTTATAATTTAAAAAATACATTTTGATTCAGAAATATGGCCATATATGGCAGTATATGGGCATTAAATTCACTAATTGCATTTGTCTTAAAAACTAATTTCAACCACTTGTCTTCATCAAAATGTTAAGGCAATCAGAAATATATATTTAATCTAGCGTGTCCAAACGTTTAACTTGCATTTCAACTCACACTTTATCATTACACTTGAACATCACACTAAATCAGTTTATGTTGAGATTTTTACACCCTTCACCTTTTACTTCCACATATACATTAATAAATACATTACTATAGCAATACACCTAAAGTAAAACTTTCTGCATTACAATGTAATCTGCAGATGGTTAAAACTCCATTGCATATGTAACGTCACTGCATATTAGAGGTGTTCATCAGGACAGAGATCCCACTGAACACAACCAAAAAGTGTCGAAGAAAGGCCACATTGATTCACATGGCAGATGGGAACTTGTGGGATGTGGTGTGCTACACTGTGTCATAAGTTCACCACATTCATTAATTTATCTTCATTCAAAGCTTTATACTGGTTTGAATGACAATTTTTTTGTTTGTAGCTTGGAACTTTGAATTAGAAACTATCACAGGCAGGTACAAGCACAAACAATAATTGTGAGAGAGAACAGGATAGATCGGAGCTGTTTCAAGAGAGGACGAAAGTGAGAAACAGTCCAGCACACACCTATACTGCAGCTAAACTTTTAGATAAATGATGAGCCTATGTCAATATTCATGGTAATATGAATTACTCTTTAATAAAGATACAACAGTAACCAGCAGCTTTAACTTTTTATGAACCTGTCATGTCACGAATATTTCATACAAATTAAAATGAATCAAAGTGATGCAGTTATTGTACGAATAAAACTGTGAGGAAAAGTCTTAACAGCAACCCCACGCCATTTTTCATAACAATTAAATGAAAGAATGAAATTGTTATAATTGCAAGTTCGAACCCATGTTGATTTTCACTCTCTATCTCTCTATATCACACATATATAAACATTAAATGACAAATAATCATTCTCTACATAATGCCCATTACTGTAAATATTAATCTAAGGTTGTGGCTTTTACAGTTAATATGAACAATTATCTTACATAAAATACTTGTTAGATGCTTATAGGGACGTTTGCAAAGTTATGAGGTGCTTTACTCTGGGGATATGGCTACACACATACACACACACACACACACACACACAGACACTCGTCTGTCTCCAGTGTGTTTGTTCCACCCCACTGCTCTCATCCGTGCTTTCTTCTTAAGCTTACTTCCACACAACAAAAAATCAATAGCTTTTCCCACTTTATCCCCTGATTAATTTATTGCCTGACTCCATGCCTCTGTGTGTGTATGTGTGTGTGTGTGTGTGTGTGTGGGGGACACACTGCTCCCTATGTGATACTGATATTATTACACAAACACACCGGTCTAAGGAAGCAGGCATTTGTCAGTATTGATCGGGAGAGGGTTGAACACACCTAACTGTCCACGGGCCACTGGAGTCAAGTGGGGGGTGAAAGCATCACCCAGAGAGGTGTTTTACTGATCGTGTTCACACGCACATTGCCTCACTCTCAGGAGGAACTTCACATTTGTCAAAGTCAAACTACTGAGAGGGAGCAACACTAAAGGCTTATAAAGCCGAACTAGGAATCGCTTAGGCTATTTACAGTGGTGATGACTCAGAGGCACCATTTCAAAATGCGTAGCTTAATGAGCGTTTGACCAGGGACTCATGAAAATGTAACATGTTACACATGCATCCATGACACAACACATTTAGTTACTTAGGCTGCCAGTCAATTAGAAAAGTCACTGACTATGAAAAAAAAACTTCCCTTAAGGGTTATTTGGATGTATAATGGTTATATGTAAGAGGTTATATTTGGAAGCTTTTTTAACAGTTTGTTGTAGGGTTCTGAAGTGATGAACTGGGAATTAAGGGATGAACTTAAAAACCTTTTAGGGTCTTAAAAGGAGCCTTTTTTTCTCTTACAGTGTATTACTAGAGCTAAAAAAAAAAAAAAAAAAAAAGAACACAAATGCTAAATGCAAGGCAATCTCTAAACCAAGTCACTAACCTTGGTTGAGCTTACCATACTTAGAGCATTAAAACCTAATACAAGTGTTCTTTTTAATTAAGATTAACAAATGTAAAAGATTTTTCTGCTATGAATATTTTCAACATGTGTGTATGTCCATCCATCCATCTTCCTACACAGGAATGCAGGAGAGCCTGGAGCCTATCCAAGGAAACTCAAGGCACAAGGCAGTAGACACACTGGATGGGGTGCCAACTCATCGCAGGGCACAATCGCACACACTACAGACAATTTGGAAATGCCGATCAGCTTACAACACATGTCACTGGACTGGAAGAGGAAACTAGAATACCTGGGGGAAACCCCTGAAGCACAGGGAGAACATGCAGACTCCATGCACACAGGGCGGAGGAAGAATTTGAGCCCCCAACCCTAGAAGTGTCCCCTATGTATGTATGTATCTATATTTTATATTAAATCAAAAAGCCTATCTGAACAGCAGTGTCCTCTATTCAAGAATTCAAATTGGCTTCAACCAGACAAATTTTAGCGTTTACATTAATATATCTATGTTTCAAAATTGAATCTTACCATATTTCCAATGGTGACTGTACACCGCTGAATTCTTGAATATGATTAGTCAGAAAGTGTTTATTAATGTTCTATTGCAGCAGATCTGATAGTGGTGTTGGCTGCAAAGCAAATCACAGGTTTATTTTAATGCATTTGTTCTAATACATTATCATTTCTATAGTAACATTTAATTCGCAGAGAGTTGTTTGAAGGACACGGCACATAATCTAAGACTAATAATAAATGGGTTTAAAAACGTATTTAACAAACAAAAGCATATAGCCAGTGATATGGTGAAGCTTTCTGTAAGGAGTTTATTTAACATTTATGGAAAGAGTCTCACATGTCAGCACTTTGTTACTTTGTTATCAGTAACGTTCCACCATGTGAGAGTCTTCAGGACCAGAGGTATAACCTGACCTGGGCATTCGGGCTGTAACCTTGAAGATTTTTTATTTATCCCTGAATAATTCTCCACTTGGAGTGGTTTGTCACTACATAACTGAACATCAATAAAAGAAGACGGCAGTGTTGTAATTTTCTATCTTCAGTGAACGAAGTGTTGTGGCCTTTTTTATCTTCAGTGAATGGAGTTAAGACCAATCAGACAGGGTTTACAAGAAAATGCATGGAAATAGTCATGTCTTGGCTGACAGGTCTCAATTCTTTTTGTCCAGTGTTTGTCCAATGTTCACATTTTTAAGCAACTAGCTGTCAAATGCAAGAAAAATTGCATGGAAAGAGTCTATTTAGAAGTAAATTTTTAAACATTTTTTTGATGGAGAAGAATCTGGGCTCCAGCATGATTAACAGTCCAGCAAACGCCCCTGTTCAGGACAGAGGACTACTGTTATGTGATCATGGAGATCTGGATGCTCCACAGTATTAAATAACTGGCAAATTTCTGTACAAATTATCAGAGGAATACAGTACTTTCAGACATGCTTTTATAGGAAAATAATCAACTTTGAAGTGGTAACAGTAACTCCACATAACACAGCATCATTGCACTTTATTCCTTATTTACCTTCTTAGTTTTAAATGTACTATACCTGCTAGAGGTCTATAATGCTGTAACTGCTGCTATACATTATCAGGTTAATGTAAAGAATCTTGTTTGGCTTTTTGTAGGAAGTAGTCTAGACATCCTGTGCCTAAGGATGGTTGGGAACTTGAGTGAAGCTAGTGGTAAAGATAAGACGGTCCCAGTGTGGGCCAAGCTTAGATCTCCTATGCGTTGACACTCTATTTAAGCTAGAATAACCCGGTGCAAGTGAGCTTGCTTCAGAAGCCCTCAGGCGAACAGTGGAGCTTTGATAGTGCCTCACAGACCTAGTTTCCTAATGCACATAGCATTACATGCATTCCTCAATCCTCCTGGCATGCTATAACTCAAGACCTAAGACATACATTTCCGAATTTGAGTGTCTGACATTAAGTTTTCCTCAAAGAGACCATGTTTTAGCTGATTAAAATTCACCCAGTCAGCAGATTTCGCAAATTATGTGATGGATTGAACAGAAACTTTGACCCACCTGTCAAAAATTACAAGCTTTCTTTGATGAGGGAGATTAATTCTCTGCAGTAACATTTTTTTGCCTGGCCCTGAGAATGCAAATAAGGACCTAGGAGCATCAGATTTGTAATTGTTCATTAGTAAGGTGGATGAAAATTGATTTTCAATCACAGTCACCGGTATGTAAATTTAAATTTAAGTAAGCTTATACATTTCAACTGCAACTTTTCATAATTCCTCAGCAATAAGTAACAGCAAATAATAGAGCACCATTACAGTGCTATGGTCAATAACTGGCATATTAAAGTTTTTAAAACTGCAGAACTTTTATGTATTGTTGAACTGACTGTAATATTCCTACAAGCAGGATGTCTTAAATTTACTAGATCAGCTAAATCATGTATCCAAGTGAGTATGCGTGTGTTGGAGAGACAGTGAGAGAAAGCCTGAAGCAGTGCACTTACAACAGTCTTTCTCGTCACTGTGTAGTTTGGGGGGTTGTGGAGGTCAAGAAGGTTAAACATAAGGTCATGACACTGACCTTGCCCTCACACTTATCTGCTCCCTGTGCCTTAAGCTAGGAGCATGATTTAAGTCTAGTGGAGCACACTAATAACTGACAGAAGGAACACAGTTTTCAAGATTGAAAAAACCCTGTTGGAAATAAAACAGGATACTGTTAAGGGAAAAAAGCACATGGTGAAAGAAAGCACTGTGTATTTTTTATTGAATTGTCCAGAGATCTGCTGTGTCAGTAACCCATTTTTAGCTATGTCATGGAAATATTTACAAGTTATTAAAATGAATAAATTCCACATTGTAGGATTAGTATTTTTGCAAATAATAGAAAATAACAGATATGTTGAAGAAGCATCAAGGAAACATGATCAAGCATCTATTTCCATGCTCCAAATCCAGAACGACAATTTAACAGTTTGACCTTTTTATTTTATTACTTTTTCAGTCATGTTTTCAGATAACATGATAATCATAATGTGTGTTATAATTTTCACTGAGCTCAAAAAATTGACAGAATCGGGGTTAATTAGCTTTTTTATTATTATTATTCAACAAATAAATTCTGCACCAACTAAACAGGATCTCTTTTGTGGTCCCTCAAAAATGGCAGACAAACCTGATGGAGACTGTCTGTCAGACGTTAGAGCCTGTGGTGCTGTCAGGTGAAATTAGAAGAATGAAGCCTATATAGTGAGGAAATGAAGGAAAACAGTCATAGAGGTAGATATCATTTTTCAATTTGTATCCGGGGGGATGTGGTGTCCCTCTGAAGCAGCTCTCTCTCTCTCTCTCTCTCTCTCTCTCTCTCTCTCTCTCTCACACACACACACACACACACACACACACACA
>JANDJT010000001.1:21882288-21914081 GCA_024331685.1 Stegophilus panzeri | reverse complement strand
CGTTTTCAGAGCCGTCAACAAATCAAAACGTTTGTATATTGCAGTTGCTTGATTCGCTTTGCACGACTCATTAGGTTTCTTTATATATAAAGAAATGGATCTTTGCACATTTTCGGGACTAATTACTTGTTTGACAGACAATGTTTTCTGATAAAGATTCAGGATATGGAAGGGCGTTAATGGTGTAGATTAAATCACGTGATTACAGGGGCGTGGCATATTGCAAAAATCGGGGCAACGTAGAGAATAATGACGCAATGAAAACAAGTAGCTTGTTTACGAGCGAAACATACAGTAGGCTATAGAAACTCGTGATTATCACGCAAATTGCAGTCTACAATAAAGACCCAAGCTAATTATTCGAAACTCTCTGTACAGCTGTTGGATCATTTGTGTAAAATTGTATACAAGTTTTAAATATCATAAAAACCAGATGTAAAAAATGTGAAGCTGGATTACAAGCTACACATGAGCCTAACCTCTTAAACTTCGTTAACTGCTGCAGCCAAATTTAGTGCATCCACGATGATCAAAGAGCACAGTTGTTCCCTACTGTCTTATAGAAATCAGTACAGAACAGGGCCTATTCTTTGCCTTTTTCCTGTAACGCAAATCACTCATCAGACACATCAGTGCAGTCCTTTCAGCAGCCTCTCCATGGCAACCTCGCGCGTCCAGGGAAAAATGCCCCCCGCGCCACACAAGGCCGTATTATCGGCGAGCATCTGCGTGCTTTTTAGCCAGCGGGGGAACTACAAGAGTCGGTCTGTGCCTCTGCTTTGCCACGACTCCCCGAACAGCGATCACCGCGCTTTTTATAGACTCTCAAATGAGCAGGAGCGGACAGTAAAGCATGCTCATTAAGTGCGTGCCGGAAAGCGAGCTTTGAGGCTCCCGATAAACTCTGTATCACACCATCCGTGACGTCTCCGTCATCTACTCAGCTCTGCATGATAGACTCCATATTCATTCAGAGCATGTCACAGACTTATATTATGGCAAGACCAAATTGATATGCAATAATAGCGTCGTGAGGGAAATTGATATGGTATGAAATATTGGTGTATTTAAACAGAATTTAATATAATTGCACATTAGTTAGATTTTAGAAGAAGCATAGCGCATGAGAAGAATCAAATCAACGACATCAGGATTGTAAAGATTAATGGTAGGATTAGGATTTAGAACGGCCTACTTTAATAGGTTGTCATATTAAAATCATGTAAAATGATGCAAAATAATAGCTTAATACAGTTGAGCAGAATATATGTCTACTTCTCTATAAATACACTGTAGGCCAAATGTTTAATAAATACCCTGTAGGCTAGGCTACACCTTTCTTATGATGCTACTGAGATAAATAAATAAAGTATGAGTGGACATAACCCCGCCTATGAAAGAGTGGTGAGGAGCACCTGTGACCCTAAACATACGCACACTCCTAATGCGCACGCACACACACACACACACACATACACGGAAAGGACACGTAGAAAGGAAAAGTGAAAACTTACCACTGCAAAACATTTTGCTTTCATGTCGGGTTTTTTCCCCAAATATTAGGCAACGCTGCATTTCTATTCAAAACCCTGTGGACGTAGCCCACTGAACACAAGACAAATGCACAAATGCGACCGTTAGCAAAAATACATTACAATAAATAATTGAAATAGGACTGATACCCAAAAAATCTTCAGCAACAGCTCCGTTCCTGAGTGTGTGTTCCTGATTGCGGAGTTTTACACGACTGAAACAGGAGAGATGTAAGATTTGTTTAAAGCCCCGCATTTCCATTTAAGAACGTGATTGTGTTTGCAAAGATCCCTTTCAATCTTCACAATCTCCCCCTCTCTACCCCTCAGCGTCTCAGAGGCTGCTTTGCAATTCATAGAATTGGTAATTTGCTATTGGGACAAAACGTGAAGAGAAAAGTAATCAGATCAGCCGGGAAAGCGGTGCGAAAAGAAGCCAAGGGAAAAACGCAAGATTTTTTGGAGTTGCGGTTTTTTTTTGTTTTTTTGTTTTGGGGGAGGGGGGTTGGATCTATATGAAATAACTGTAGCTCGGGTAACATTTGCGAGATTCAAACATTAAGAAACAGACGAGGATGACAAAGAAAAAGGAAAAAAATATGATCATGGAAAGCATACATTTATTCTGAACAATACTATGCAGAGTAGCAGGTGGAATGTCATCAGAAAATGACAGGTGAAAGACTACATTTGGAAAACTTATTAAACATCCTATAGCCAGAAAACCTTTGTGATCTTTTCGTGAACTTGAGACCGCGTGTACATTTACTGAAGTTCTATTAAAATAAATATATCATCATTTCTGTTGCCATTATATACATAATAATTGATTTGTATAGATACTGCAGCCTATTATTGCAATCAACATAAAAACACTTATGTCAACACTGTCAAGTGATTTGCATGAATCAAGTGAAGGGTTGCTAGAATACTTCAGAATACTAATGCGCTTAAAAGGAGAGCTACACTTACTAACAGTACTAATTTTAGTTGGTAAGGGGTGGGGGGACACCCCCCCGTACTAAAGAGCACGGCACTCCCCCACGTGGTCATTTGCAAAACAACCCACCAGCCAGTGATTTCCTACGGCTTTGCTGCTCGCCGTCTTGACTAGTGGGGAGAAGGAGAAGAAAGGGATTTCAAAAGAGAGAGAGAAAGCATTGTGAAAGCCGCCAATTGCGAGTAACTGGGATCGCGGCGGGAGACAGCCAACCAAGCAGCCCGCGCGAGGGGAAAACACTAAGCGTCAGTAGAGCTCGAGGCGGCCAGCAGCCAATACACGCGCAAGGGAGGCGTGTCCGCGCGCTGCTCCAGCGCCTCCCCGCGTGGGCTGTCGCGCTCGCGCTCTAAAAAGCTCTCTCACCTCCGGAGCGCGCGTCAGTTTTCGGAGTCGGAGCCATGGCGACGACAGCTCAGTATATCCCGCGGAATAACTCGTTGCCTTCCAACCCTCTCATGCACCCGGACTCGGACCGGATGCACCAGGGCACGACCTATCGAGAAGTGCAGAAAATGATGCACCACGAGTATCTTCAAGGGCTCGCGGCGTCCAACGCGGGCCACCCGATGAGCCTGACGCACCACCAGTGGCTGCCCACATCCGGCGCAGACTGGAGCAGCGGGACGCACCTCGGCCAGCAGCCTGAGCACAAGGCCAGCGTGCCTGCGAGCCGCGAAGAGCTGACCAGTGGTTACCACAGGTCGCATTTGGTGCACCAGGCTGCACAGAACGGCCACCATGGCTCGTGGGCGCCGAGCAGCACCACGCATCACCTTTCTCCGCTGTCGCCCGCTTCCGGGGGCCACCAGTCACTGGTCTATTCTCAGACGGGCTATGCTATGCTGAGCCCGCAACCGTCGCTGCATCACGGCATGCGCGAGCCGCTGCACGACGATGCCGGCGGTCATGAACATCAGCTCGAGTCGCCGCAGCAACCGTTTGGGCACCACCAGGACCACTCAGACGAGGACGCACCCAGTTCCGACGACCTTGAGCAGTTCGCCAAGCAGTTTAAGCAGCGGCGCATCAAACTCGGCTTCACGCAAGCGGACGTGGGGCTTGCGCTCGGCACGCTCTACGGCAACGTGTTCTCTCAGACCACTATCTGCAGGTTCGAGGCACTACAGCTCAGTTTCAAGAACATGTGCAAACTTAAGCCGCTTCTCAACAAATGGCTAGAGGAGACAGACTCGAACACAGGCAGCCCGACTAACTTGGACAAGATCGCGGCACAGGGCCGCAAGCGCAAGAAGAGGACCTCGATCGAGGTCGGGGTGAAAGGGGCGCTGGAGAACCACTTTCTGAAGTGCCCCAAGCCCTCGGCGCACGAGATCAGCACGTTGGCCGGCACGTTGCAGCTGGAGAAAGAGGTCGTGCGCGTGTGGTTTTGCAACAGGAGACAGAAAGAGAAAAGGATGACCCCGGTGGGGGTCGCGCATCCGAGCATGGAGGACGTTTACTCACAGGCGGAGACCCCTCCACTTCACCACACGCTACAAAGTCCCGTCCAGTGACTGTCCTCCTGACTGAAGCTCTTATTTCAGCTGAAACAAAACAAGAACATCGATAGAGAAAATGGGGGACTAGGGATTTCACAGTATTTAATTTAATTTTTTTTTTTTTTTTGCGTTTGTTATCCTGAGTGACAATGCACGCAGCAAAGTTGGGTGAAAAAGAGTTTCTCGCCGCAGACCGGAGACTGTGGCGCAACAACAGTAGACGGGACGCAAATGATAATGGGGAACAAAATGCATGAATGACTGCAGAGTCAAATTGATGTGCATTTTAGGGAAAACTGTTTTCACTAGAAACGTATTGATTTGAAGGCGTTCTGGTGGAGAAAAATAATAATTCGATTATTTCAGCGCTGCTCAAAAGGAGCCATATGCCACAAAAGAGATGTGTTTTTTTCCCTCATCGCTGTCGCAGGCTTAATCTGAGGTTGTGGTTGTTTGATCTGTTGTCAACAAAGGACACAGTCACGTTTTCTACTTTATAACAATTAACAGATTCACTGTTACGGTATAGTTGTCAGATCATTTTGTGATGTTTACTTTATTTGGGATGTTTTAACCTTTTACGTTTCAATGTTGTGTTTGTTTTACTGTTTTTGACCACTTTTGGACTTTTCGTGTATTTTTCGAGTACCGACAACCCAAACATTTTGTCAAAGCCACTGAGCCATAATTTGGAGATGTATCTTGTTTACAAATGTCCGATATATTAGCACCTGATTTCATGTAAACCATAGAAAAGAGGGTAGTGTCAATTAGCCTACATGATCTTAAACACACGAGTTTGTCATTTTGCGTTTTTTCCCTCTTTTTTATAAGCACTTATTCTTGCGTTAACATGGTCGCAATTATTTATAAAAAAAAAATAATAATAATAAAAAAAAGAAATTCCATGATAACTGAAGCGTGATAGTTTTGTGATAGGATGTACAACGAGATGTTTTCTTGTTTACAGTTTCCTTTACTCATCCAAATGACTGCGTTATCAAGAATCGATGGTGAATTTTTGTTTGTTTGTTTTTTGTTTGTTTTTCCGAAACAGGCTAAACCAGTTTTCAGCCAGTGAAAGGGCGAAAATGGAAATAAAAGTAATATCTCAGGTAAATTTCAGCGCCCGTATATTCTGCTGTACTCCTTTATTTATGTCTTATTATCATCAGCCCAGTCTGGTCGCGCTTTCTGCTGTGCCCGACTGAAACAGTCCAAGTTCGCATACTAATGTACTAAGTAGTATGTTAAAATAGTATACAACTATTTGGACGTACTATTTAGAACTGTAGTTTTTGGACGCGGCTGTGGTCGCTCGGATTTGTTCCCTACTGGCCTGTAAACGAATAGAGGAAGACGTTGTGCTGATGAAATTATTCGCTGTGGGATTATTTTATTGTTTTCTGAGAGCAGGACATGAAAGAGGGACCCTGAATAAAGTCGTGCGTTTCGTGTCGTTTCTCAAGGCATCTGTAATTGAGCAGCTTGGAGCAGGTGTTCATGTTTTTTGGGTTTTTTTGGCAATTCTGTTATTTGAAATCGTGTGGGATATACAACTTTTCCAAAAAAAAAGAAAAAAAAAGAAAAGATTTTAAATAAATAGTTGTCATTATTATTTCCAATATGTAAATATGTCCAATATGTAAACATATGTATTTGTTCTGAGTTTGTTTTGAATTTGTTTTCCTTTTTGTTCTTTCCGGGCAGTTTTGTACACTTACTAATTCCAAGAAGATATTTTAATATTTCATTTATGGATTTGACCATTTATATATCTATATATTTATTTCTTAAAGTTGTTCGGAGCTTTCTGTTTGGCTCTGTTAATTATGTTGCAGTGAATTACAAATGTTTTTGTTTACTACATTGGTTGTATGTTGGTTGCGAAATGTAGACTGCAAAGTCACGTTTATATTTATGTTATAGTAATATTTTATTACTTACATAAAACGTATATTCGAGAACATGGCTTCTGTCTTTTTTTAAGAACAAAATTTCCTCCTTTTCCCTCACTATTCTCATATTATGCTTATTACAAAATAATAATAAAAACAAATACACAATCATCTGCTAGATAACACATGTTCACGGTGCCGTTTAGTTTAATTCTCATTACCAGGCTCCACTTCCAGTATTTTACTTACTGTATTCGTTCAAGTGTGTTCTGTCATTTAAAACCTTGCCTCACATCGATGCGCATCATATTCAATCAAGAGATTAAAACAATTTCTCCATTTTGTAAATAAAAAATAGGTCCACCAACGTTGTACTCACCGTTTCTTTTCGCTTTGAAAACTCAGACAGAGCACACTCAAAACCTTAGCTTCTTATGTGAACTGCCATTTAATGGTGCTTTCTGATGGTAAACAACAATTCTGCATTTTGGGTGAATAATAAGGAAAGAACACGTGCAAATTCACCAATGTTAACACCAAAATGCGAAGGTAGCGAGGTAAGTCAAATGTAGATTGCTAATCTAACGTCGTAGACAGTTAATTTGCAGTGCACACAAGCACAAATAAACTTAAATAGGCTCTCATCCTGACCAACTCCATCTTCTATCTTTCCCGAAAAGAAGAACATTAATAATGTAGAGTAAGACAACCTAAGGAAGGAAGAATCATTTACAATTATTAAACTCTTTTCAAATAGTTACCTTATACCAACACATTTTGGCCATATTCTGTATATAAGAACTGTATCAAAGCCT
Organism: Stegophilus panzeri; assembly: GCA_024331685.1. Lineage (NCBI taxonomy): Eukaryota > Metazoa > Chordata > Actinopteri > Siluriformes > Trichomycteridae > Stegophilus > Stegophilus panzeri. The sequence continues at coordinate 21,907,337 of JANDJT010000001.1, read as the reverse complement.
GTTAAGATAGCCACGCTTACTGTCGGTAATGTTCATTTACGTTGGAACTGAGCATATGGCGCTGCGACTTGCACGCGATTTTAATGCAAAGCGCATAAGTGTGACGGATAAAAATGTGCTTTTAGCTGGAGATGTGGCCTTTCCAAATGTTTATTTCTAAAAATAAAAATAAAAATATAAAAACCGACATAAATGACGATTAAGAGCACATAAAAAATAAAACGAGCATAACTTAAAGAATTCAATTAGTCTACATTATTTCACGTGTTTTAGAAATGAAGTTTAATGAAGTTGCTTTAAGATGCGGTGGATGAAAAGTGGCGGTTACTGTGCGCGCGTGTCTAAAACTAACTCTCCCCCTAGAAGAAACAACTTTCACAAATTGTTAAGGTGTGGTTTGTTGAAAGGTTTCCTTTCTGAGCGGTATTTTGTTTAAGTGCGAGATTACTGCAATTACACACATGAAATCACATGAAACCACAGACAGACAGACAGACAGACAGACAGACAGGCACAATGACATATTCGTGGGAAATGGTTTGAGAAAAAAATATTTAAGAAAATGAATGAAAAAAGTAAGAATTAGCAGACGAGTAAGGCAAGAAGAAGAAGAAGAAGAAGAAGAAGAAGAAGAAGAAGATTAATTCAGTTTGTTGCTCATTACTGGGATTAGTATAGCAGTTCAATACCGATATTTGTACCACACATATAAACAGCATGGGTCTAAATACCAGACCATTCGATCCGCTCTTAAAATGCGATTTAAACGGCAGATTTGTATCTTTTTTTTTTTTTCTTTTTTTCTATTTTAATTCACCGTGATGTTTGTTACAGTGGGTTAAAACTCGTGCCATTAATTCAGTAAAACATTTCTCATATTGTCTGTGTCATTTGGAATAAAAGAAATTTCCCTTAAAACTTGCAAGCTATAAAGCAATGATGATCAATATATACTGTCTATATCACTGCAGTATATAGTATTGTTAATAAATACCTTTTAACTCTTCGGGTTGGATTCCACCTTTAAAGGTAAACCTGGTGAATTATTAGTAATTTGTAGCCTATTATTATGAATATTAGCTTATAATGAGATTAATGCCATCAAAATTTCAATTAAAAAAGGGGAAAATAGAAAAAAAGAAAGAAAAAATATTAATTTATTTCCATTTTAACAGAGTCAAATATTCTGTCATACGACTCTGGCATCCCAGTTCTCGTCAAGATCTTGAGAGGAATAGTAAGGCTAATGCGCCCCCTACCGGCCAAAAGATTCAATGCCGTTTCCCAAAAGCCCGTCTTGAAGACAGTCTTCAATGGCATGCCATTGAACCATGATCATTGCGCTCGTGGTGCTTCTGGGAAACGGAGCCTAGGTTTGATTTGGCCAAACAAAACGAAACAAAAGTATCTATTTAAATATTCTCTCTCTCTCTCTCTCTCTCTCTCTCTCTCTCTCTCTCTCTCTCTCTTTCTCTCTCTCTCTCTCTCCTTTCCATTCAGGCTATATAAGTGATTAATTATTAACTGTATTAACTGTATACTTTATTGTACAGCATAATGTAATACTAATGTCCATAATTACACACATCAACACTGGTACAAGTTAAAGATTAATGTGGTGGAAAATATCCATAATAAACACCCTGATACATGTCCTAAATCCATAACCTCACTTTTCTCATCATTAGAAAAAACTGGCTCCCATTCTACACCATTAATACAGTAGGATGATCGGTTGGAATGTGACATAAAACTTGGTTGTAACTCTATTTCTATACGTAGTTAAACAAGAGATTGTTCCCACATCTTATATTCCAATACATTTACCAATTCAAGAGCAGTTGGGACAATGCATGAACTGGGCTACACTGACTGCATGAAAGGTTTCTTACATCACATGTATGCAGTGGGAAAGTAAGATTCTGGTAAGTAAAGACAGTGCTGAAAGTAAGATGAGCTGGAGTGCAGACATACAAAAGAGCATTGAACATGGTGTTTAGAGCCTAATGTGCTTGACCTGAAGGGCAATATTTTGATCATTTGACCTTTGATCATTCCTGAGCAGAAAAAAAGTGGACTAGAGCAAGATGGGGAGAAAGAAAAAAACTTAGAGTGGACATAATTATGCCCCCAAATTAACATATATGTAAAAGTACACAGAACAGTTATGAATATCTATGGATTAATAAAATATTTCATTAACTATATGAAATATGTCCTTTTTTTTTGTTACTCCCTGATGTTTCAACCATAGCTTTTAGCTCTATTGCAATTCCAAAAAAAATAAAATAAATAAATCTAAAATATGAACAGTGAAATTACCCATAGATAAAATCTAAGCATCAGCATTGCTACCCCATTTTTCTACCAAGAACTTTTTGGATATTTTGTTAAATGACATGATTTTTACCAATGCACAATTTGAATGGAATATTTTATCATTTATATCCATTTTATCATTTCTTCAAACTGTATAGCAATTTTGAATATGCTGACACTTGTAACAGCTCTAGTCCTAAGTACACAATATAACTACAGCTATGCAGCTGAGAGGGAAAAATGCAAACATACTTTTACTTGTCAGTGAGCTATTTTTTAACTATTAATCCAACGCTGCTTATATAGAGTGCTTCTGTAAGCCTTTTACAACTGCATAAGAACAAGCCTAAGGTTAATACAGAATGAGTTCAGGGACTGTACATGGACATAATAAAAATGAAAAGGTGAAAAACAGAGCATGGGAATGGTCCATTGATTCTCCATGAAAAGCATAAAGCAGATGTGCATCTCTGCTGAGGAGTGCAGATTGGTTGTCTATGCATAATTATACTCAGCCATAGGCAGAGTCATTGTGGGAAACTAGTGCCATCAAGCTTCCATGGAAAGCAATGGGGTTGTTTCTCTCTCTCTCTATCTCTATCTCTCTCTATCTCTCTCTCTCTCCTCAACATATTATCCACTCCTGTCAGAGTCTGCACCGCCATATATCTGTGCTGCACTCGGGTGTTTGAGGTCTGACACCGCCTCCTTCATCAGGAGAATATCATCAAACTCAGGAGATGTGGATTAGTGATGATTAGCAGGGATTAGAGCTGGTTAATGGTGAGAAAATACATTAGGAACTATGGGCTCATGGAGGGGGAGGTTCGTTCACGCTAGCGGATTTGCATTGATCCACGGCAAATGAATGAGGATTAGTCGCATCTATCTGCCAACAGATAAATAACATTAAGCGCATTATTTGGGAGCACAGTATTATTAATGACATTACAAACACTACAACAATGCTGGTAATTATGCCTGAATAATGCATTTATTGCTATTTTTAAACTACTGTCTTTACTTTAAGAGTGTGAAGTGATGCTTAGGAGCCTGGTGAGCACACGTGAAACCCTTTAACATGCTGTATAAGCATCTAGCCACATAGCAAGAACACCCTGTACCTTCCATATTTCATTACTTTTAAGACCCAGACCAAAATCAATCAGCCCCACTTAAGACTAACCCAGACTAGCAATGATATAAAGACATCATTTAGATTCATATGCTCGTAATAGTTGATCCAATACACACCCACTGCCATATTGGATTACTACTCATGAGTAGCAATTCATCATATATGCATCATTCAGTCATTTATCTTCAGCAACACTTTATTCTGATCAGGGTTGCAGTGGATCCAAAGAATATCCAGGGCATACCAGGCACAAAGTAGAGGCACACCCTGGATAGAATGCCTGTCCATTGCAAGGTACCATACACACACTCATTTAAACACTCATTCACACCTAGGGGCAATTTAGTGTCATCACACCACCAAAAAGTGGTGGGAGGAAACCAGATAACCCAGTGGAAACCTACATGGACATGGGGTGAACATGTGAAACTCTGCACAGGCTCAGGTTCAAACTGGGGACTGTGGAGATGTCAGACCACAATGCTATCTGCTGCACCACCAAGAGAACCAGTTAAGATAATTACACATTCCACTACATACCAGTGGGTTTTTATAAGCAGGAACCCAAAGCATTTGAGATTAAAATGTTTATACAAGGTGCAGGGTTGTGGCAAGGTTTGCTCATAATACCTCAGAATATCTGTATGAAAAAGAAAAGGTCATGATTGTAATGTGTTGTAAGGCATTAAATAGTTAAGGAGGTAGATACAGTGAGACAGAGCAGTCGATTACCCATTAACAGTTTTATCTTCAGGTGGCTAAGCACTCACATCTCACACGCTATCAACCTCTGTCCATTTCTCCCTCTCATTTATCTAATAAATACATGACCCAGCAACGAGGGGCAGAGTAGGGGGTTGGAGGGGAGAGTAGAGGAAAAGGGTTCTCTTTTTTCATCGAAAATTCCGTCTTTTCTACACCTCAAGGTTTCCCCCCAGAGCTACATGAAAGATGGGCAACAATGTGGCTACACAGTGATCAACTATTTACCATATGAAAAGCTTCAACAGAGCACAGGAGAGAGAGATTGTTGTGTCATTTATGATACAGGACAGAGGCTATGTAGGCAGAGGCTTCTTAGGTTCCAAGGTGTGGACCTAAACACAGGGGTTTCAAGTGATGGTTTGGAAAGCTCACTAAACATTCCTCTGTTTCTGTCTTTCATCTTTAATAAACCATGCATTGTACCAGGCACAATGACATTTAAACTGTTTTCATTCAAGCTGTCACCTTGATACCTATGAATGACAAAAATATATGTAGTGAGTTGAGTTTTGGTACATCTTACCGAAAGTAGCTCTATTCTATTTGATGGCTCTGAGCTAGATAATGAAGTATGGCTGGATTTTAGATAACAGCTTGAAAAATACAAACACATTCTGTTTTAAAATCACAGTAAATGTAAACCAAAATACTGCATATCTTCCATTTGAAAAGTGAAATATGTTTTTGTAACTACAAATTATTCCCATTGAGATGAGACAATCATAATGACACAGTTTAGGTACTAATACAGAAATATGCTGAATTACATTAGATATCATATTATATACTATATACAATGTATCATGTACAGGTATTATATACCTACCAGTTAGTACAAAGAGAAAATGCACAAGTTATCAATGTACAGACAAAAATCCTTTCATATATGTTTCAGAACCATAATCAGCTTTATTGGCCAAGTATGCCTGAGTGTACAAGGTACTTGTTGCCGGTTTAAAGTGTTCCTACAGTGGACACTTACACACTTACACATACAAACACTACACCGCAGTGCTGAACTTAAACAAGACATAGATTAATACAAAAACCTAATCACAGCTACCCATGATAGTTTACAGAGTAAATATAATACAATCTAGATGACCACTCACGCAGAACATATATCACATTTGCACATGACAGTAAAGTGATAATACAGTGCAGTGATTTTTCCAGTTTGTTAGAAAGTGTATATGTATTGCATAGTAAATAAGTATATTGCACATGGTACTGGTATTGCACTTTTTTTTTCTTTTTTTGCTGACATATTTGGTATCTAACTTTTTTACTGTGAATTTGCATAGCTTGCACTGTGATCTTCCACCACTTTCCAGCATTGGCCTCCTCTAGGAAATTGCTCAAGGCTGCAAAGTTAATACCTCATCCATAAGGCCAAAATCTTAAAAATAATGTGAAGTCAATGCCATAGGCTGCCCACTGCTTCACCTTCAAACCTTGCCTTTGTATGGCGGTCAGCCTTGGGGACTGCTCTTTCAACATTTAAATCACAAGGTTGACTCTTGAATGAAGAAAGGACAATATAAACTGCCAAAAGCATCTGAAGGAATAAAATGCTAGACAGTGGGACTGGTTGTAAGCATTTGGATATATTCAAGGTCTTTCCATCAATGTCAGAAAAGTGTATTATTTATTATCATTTTCACAATTTGTATGCACCTCAGTTAAATTAAGACCTATTTTTTATATTATTTGTAAGAGGTTCTTGATACGTAGTAAAGAAAAAAAGCAAAACAGCAGAAATTATTGCTAATAGCAATGATTGTTCGGGTTTTTTTTTGTTGTTGTTTTTTTTTTAACGGTTAAGGCGACAAACATTTCAGTACATCTAGTGTAACTACCACAAACTGATGACATCAACCATCTTTAGCATCTACATGCATATGCTTCATATTCATTCCTTACTTTATTTTTTTTTCACTTAACAAAACAATTGATGTTCAAAGCAGTGCAGCAGCATCAGAACACTGATTATGAGATCCAAGAATAATTTATAAATGAAACTCATTAAGAACAGCAGACTTCTTGTGCATCTGTAATAACCATCATATCCTTTACTGCAAATCATCATAGAATTTCTATTATTTTTTTCATCCTATATGCATACTGTTGTATGAGATGTATGCATCTCTGCCGCATTTGATGTTAAATTTATTGCGCAGTATTAACTGTGCTTTTATTCTACATTTGTCATGGATATTCTTGTATTTAGTCTATACATAAAATCCTATTATACACTGAGGCAATAGAAAACAGGTGCGTAAAGCAAATACAACGTATTTTACTCAAACAGGACATTTTACATTCTGGGATAATCTGAGTCTCAGAGTTAGTTTTTTGTCTGGGCCACCTGCCCTGCCTTCTCTTACACTGTCACTGGAGAGAAGAGACAAGTGCAAATGAGCCCTTTGACTCACAACAGCCAAAATAACAACAACAAAAAAGAAATAAATAAGGAAGATGAAATGAGAGAAGGCGGGAGAGAGATGGTGCGAGATGAAATGGAGACCTGCCGCTGAGCTCAAGGACGTGGCGCACGACTGCGTAATTAGAAATGTACACAGATGATTTAGATGCGGAGATCTGATTAGGGAAAGCAGCCCAGTCTTAATCTTAATCAGCTCACTTCTGAGAGGCACTCATACACGCAGGGGGTGGGAGTGAAGCTGAGAAGGGGAGCACACACACTCTCCTCAAACATAGTGAGACACTCAGAGAGAGTGGGAGACAGACAGACAGAGAGACAGACAGACAGACAGACAGGTTCGCAGAAAATAAATAGAAGAAGAATCAGGAAGATGTGCTAATGGACAGAGGAAGTTGGTGAACACCCAGAGACAGAGACACAGACAGATACATAAAAGACATAAAATAAATAGCTGAAAAACTAGTCTCTAATAAATGCAACTCAAAATAGGCATGAACTTGGAATATTTTATTTAGCTGGAAAATCATGTAACAGAAACCAAAACCCTTTTTATAGTATAAATTGTAAATGGTCTGCACTTATATAGCGCTTTTTTAACCTTAGCGGTTCTACAAAGCGCTTTACACTGTGTCTCATTCATCCATTCACACACACACTCACACACCAATGGTAGCAGAGCTGCCATGCAAGGCGCTAACTTGCCATCAGGAGCAACTTGGGGTTCAGTGTCTTGCGCAAGGACACTTCAGTATGTGGAGTCATGTGGGCCAAGAATCGAACCGCCAACCCTAGTAGACATTATTGGACAACCTACTCAAGTATAAAAATTTTGTCATTAAGCATATTACAAAAGGATTTTTGTTATTTGAACTTTTTATATGAAAACGTGTTCAGTTGACTGACACATGGACACAGAAGTTGAAGGTGAGATTTAGGAGGTGCAGAAGCCCTACTTCTTTCATGGGTGTCAAAAATGTGGAAACAGCACAGTTGGCAAAAAGTTTGTGTAAACATGACCATCATACCCATATGTGCTTGTTGATCATCTCATTTCAGAGTTGGTCCACCATTTGCTGTTATAATAACCTCCACTCTTCTGGGAAGGCTTTCCACTAGATTGGAGCATAGCTGTGGGAAGTTTTGCCAGTTCAGCCAACAGTAGCATTAGTGAGGTTCAGGTTTGGTGCTGGAACAGGTTTTGGCCCCTTAGTTTCAGTGAAGGGAAATCAAAATGCTACAGCATGGAAAGACATATTATGCAATTTTGAGGTAACTTCCAACTTTGTGGTAACAGTCTGGGGAAGAACCAAATATGAGTGTGATAGTCCGGTGTCTACAAACTTTAGGCCATACAGTGCAATTTTTTTGTTATTATCTGGAGCTTTCAACACTGATAGTAGAGATGGCAGTTATCCATTACCCAGGATCAAGAATATTCAGTGTATTAATATTGGTTGATTCTCAAGGCTTCAGTATCAAAGATATGCATGGTAGGCTGACTGGCATGTCCAAAGTGTCCGTAGTGTATGAATGAGTGTGTGAGTGCATATGTGATTGTACTCTGCAATGGATTGGCACCCCATCCAGGGTGTACCCCGCCTTGTGCCCCATGCTCCCTGGGATAGACTTCAGGTTCCCCGCGACCTAGTAGGATAAGCGGTATAGAAGATGGATTATTATTATTAATATTATTATTATGATGATGATGATGATGATGATGCTAGACTTACATTTCTATCCATCCAGTTATAGTAGGACCTCATCTCTGCTTGCCATTCACATCAACCAAATGTGCACTGCTCCTTTGCACTCACGTCCAATATAACCGCTGCTTGTAAGTACAACCATATGTCACATTTTTATTAACATTTTAAGAAACCAGTAAACCAGTGCTATAAAACAAAAAAAACAAAAAAAACACTAATAAATCAGTAAATCAGTGGAAGGTGAAAGAGTGGACAGAGGGGAGAACAGCAAAGGCACAAAGAAAGCATCGAAACACAAACAGCTGTGACAGTCCACCATCCAGTGCCTGCATCTACCCACTGCACCACCTTCTCGCCAGTGAAAGGGACCAAACTCTGCTTGCAACTTACTAATGCACAAAAGAAGAGAACAGACACAAAGCGACCAGTAATGAGCAAAGCAATTAAAAAAATACCAAGCTTCCTCCTCCCTGCTCCCTCCCACATTCCCTCTCTCCTCTTCACCAGCCTTGTTATTGATCACCTTTAACCTCTACATTCAGCGATGTCACAGTTACCATTTAGACCCTCCCTAGGGCTGAGCAGCCATCGATGGCACCCCTGCCCCATAAATCATTACAGGGCCTGCCATGTCTGCGCCCAGGGGGCTGACATTCAGGGCCATGGGCCCACTGTTCCCCCACAGCACGCCCCCAAGGGTCAGAGGTCATTCAGACGCCCCCAATGCCCAGCACTCCCTTGGCCCACTGCTGCCACCTCTTTGATTTTTAGATCAGAACAAAGGTCAGTAGAAGCTGCGTCTTGCTCTGAGCTCAGTGTGTGTGTGTGTGTGTGTGTGTGTGTGTGTGTGTGTTTGTGTGTGAGAGAGAGTCACAGTCCCCCATTAATGTTTCTAATCTCATTCAAAGTCAACTGGACCAAATGTTACAGCAGGAGGAGAAAGGGAGGCAAGTAATGTCAGAAGTGATAAGACCAAGCACTTGGGTATTGCTATGATGCAAATATTTGGAGCATTAACAGACAATAAGTTACTAAATAAAATACTTTTATATCTTTATAGAAATAGGTGTTTTATATAAGCAAAATTATAAAATGGAAAAACACAATTACAACCTTGAAATGAGAGAAATGTCTAAAACTGGCTAAATAATGAAATCATTGCTTTGTTTCTTATATAATAATAATAATCTATTAATGAAAATTGTTAGATATCTTTGCCTCTATTCAAGACGTTTCCACTTGTTAGGATATAAAATTTTCTGTTTCATGTGTGCAACACTAACAATAAGGCTGATGATTGCACAAGATAGAAAACAACCTCAGTTTTCCCCACTCTTGCATTAGAAGTTTATTAAATTATTTTTCCTCTGCTTTTACCATCATAAACATACACACACACACACACACACACACACTCAAGAAGTGTCTGGTTGACCTAAAGGTGACTCCCATAATGATTCTGTGGATAAAAAATGTTTTATGTGACAGGCCACAGCATGTCATTGTAAATGGTTCAACAAATGTTAAATACAGGTGTCCCTCAAGGTTGTGTCCTGTCTTCGGTTCTGTTTTAGAACAATAAAACAATGCAAAATAGCAATAATTGATCACTATTTATTAAATATTAAGACAATGTGAGATGACTAGAGAGCTGAAAGTCCATAGTTATTTTTTTTAAAAAACAAGTACAGCTGAAAAAGGTTTGAGAAGGTGCAGTTTTAAAACACTGAGCATGGAAATCAACTTTACCTTCTCTAAACCTGCAGACAATGCTATTTAAACATATAAATAAGGAGCTTTAATGGAAATAATGACATTTTAATAGCTGTCTCAGAATCATTACCTGATTCTGTGCTCACCATCAAAAATATATTCTGGTTTAGCTTCCCATCTCTCAAAAGAAAAAAATAAAACATCAACGATCATTTTCCAAGCAGGAAAAACAAATATAATTATCTTATCTACATATTCAGTCTCATTCTGCAGCAGACCTTTCTCCTCCACTGCACACATTTCAGTTACTGTCTTCAAGATGCTATTTTCAGATACCTCATGCAGAACATTTTTTAAAAAAGATATATATTTTTAAATGACTTTCATGCCAATTACAGTCACTTTAATCAAGCAAATACCCAATCAAGCTGATTTTACTATTTCAAAGGTTGAAAATGGTGTTTTTATTCATTTGGGACCTAACATGTCACCATTAACATGCTCCCTGCACATTTTTTAAACTCTGAAACTTTACAAAATGTTACAAATATTGAACATAATTACAATCCTTGAAATCCACATTAAACAAGAGACTTGCAAAAACATTTCCTGTTATTCATTCAAATGTGTTTTCCACTTATTTTTTTTCCAGTAACGATACAAAAAAAAAATAATAATCATTTTGGTGTTTTTTTTTTTTTTCATTTAATACTATTTTATTTTATTTTATATTGAGTGTCTTTAATAACTGACAGAACGAAAAAGCTGACTGGGTGTGAATACAGAGTACACACATATTGTAATATATTAAAAAGTTACAGTGAAAAATATGTTACCCTTCATCTGTTTGACAAGACTGATTCCCTCTGCAAGCTGCATGATGTTCCTCATAATGTTGCCCCCTTTACACACACACACACACACACACAGAATACACATACACACACACACACACACACACACACACACACTCTCCAAAGCTATGAGATGTGTGCATATGAATTGTTTGTCACTACAACCTTGCTGAGCAGCACACAAATACCAGTGCATGTGTGTACAGACGTTCCATCCATTTAATAAACTTGTAAATACTTTAACAGAAAATCCTCAGGGAAATATACGTCTCCTGTAATTTAATGTAATCCTGATTTAAATTCATTAAACAGTATCATTATCATTCCAAAGGATGTACTTAGGTAATTTCTCTAATATCATTACTCAGATATATAGCACAATATCACAGAAGTAGCTTTTTTTAATGTATAGGCACATCAATGAATTGGTGGCCCTAAGCCCTAATAAGCATTAGTATATAGATGTGAACTGGGGATATATATGCTTGACATGCAGTTAACCATTTGGAGTGAGTGACAGTGGATCACTGTATGTCTAGTTGGTAAGACTGACAACTGGGCTCAGTGGAAGGACCTAGGGCAGCTGAGTAAAACAGGCTTCAATTGCCTACTGGGTCTACTTATATGGAGAGGAAAAAAGCAACAAATGCACCCTGAAAAAGACATCATGTGTTTTAAGTGTGCATTTGCCAGGAGGAGAAGTTTTGTGGGGGTGGGCTGACAGGTTTCACATCTTTCTCTCTCTCCTCTTCACTTTCTTTTTTTCCATCGCTTCCACTCCCTCAAGCCGTCAATTAGTGAGGTTTTGCTTCTACAGGCCCGGTTTTTCCTCACATGTGCCTTTGTTGCCATGCCACTGGCTGCCTCAGTCTGGCTCCGTGTTTGAAGGCTAGGATAAGACAGCAGCCAGGTTATCCACAGGTCCCCCTGGGGGACTGTGTGCCTCCCAGGATAAACAGATTGTAAAGGAGGGAGGCTAAAGGCTCTTTCAACCACCCAGGCCTGCTTACACACCAGAGGGACTTGACTTGTGGCCAGTGAATGAGCTCTCAGAAGGTTCTTCAAGTGATCTTCAAAAGAGCCATTGAGTGGAGGGCTGTCCAGCAACAGAAATTGGACTGGAGAGTACTTAGTCTAAAGTCAGATCCAGTACCAAATATAAGCCATCAATTAACAAATAATGGTTACACCTATTCACTACAGGTATAAGGCAAAGATCATGCTTGTGTTCAAGAGACACCATGCAGTCTGATAAAACAATAAACTTGACGCTGATCACCATCATGATAATTAGTGTGAGATTTAGCCAACAGCAGACAGCCCTAAAAGCTGTGTGCTCGAACAAGTTGAGAGAGAACCATCACTCCTCCCATTCCTCCGTCTTGTACACCCAGGCTGACTCAGGAGATTCATACTAGGGTTCCATCCATCTGAGCAGGTGCCTAACTGCCTACTGTGCTGGAACTCAAGCACTTATAGCTTTGTTTTGATATGTCCGCCTTCAGACCAACTGCACTTGTTTGCGCCATTCCAGTGTGCTCATGTCATCCAACCACTGATCCATTCTCTGTCACCACTCCTCCTTTTCCATCCATCAATCATGCCAGGTTCGATAGATGAGCAGCTTTTCAACAGCCTCCTGTGCGCTCTCTCTCCACTAGTAGTTGAAAGGCCAAAAAAGCCCAAAAGGGACCAATCAGAGAAAATTGACGGCATGGTGATGGCATTTTGAAAGAGCAAGTGATATATTAAGTGAGTATTAAGTCTAGTGTTCTTTTTAGGCACAATCTCAGATTTACTCCAAAATAATTGCAAAGCAAAATGTTTAGGTAATGTAATTACATAATGAAGTGCTTAAGAGTAGAATCTGGCTTGATTGCTTACAATGTTACAGCATTCTGTATGTTATTTGGTAATTGCTGTAAAACTGTAAAACAACTGCCTGGGATTATCGTCAATTTTGATAATTGCTCCTACTCAGCACTGGATTAAAAACCCATATCCCTATGCCTATTCCAGCAGAATGAAAGTCCATGCTTAATTACCCCTTCTACTGCCTGCACTCTTAGAAGGAGGGTTTTTAATGGTTTCTGGATGGAAAAGAGTTCCATATTTGTAAAGATGTTGTATTTGGAACCTGAAAGAGAAACCCTCTGTTGAATAGATTTAAGGGTTACCCCAGAGGGATGTTAGTTACAACTGTTTTTTTCTAAGAGTGTATGAGCACAGTGAGTTATAAAGTACAAATGGCAAGAAAACTATTTTATATACATTTAAGACTTAAGAATTTATATGCAAGCCAATAAGTCATTATATTGGTTACATAATATCTGGGATCAGCAGATTTACTAAAATGATAGTGCACCTCTGGAACAATGGACACACAAGAGCTCTCCCTGGGGTTCAGAGGCCGAGCAGCCCACCCACGTCACCACACAACAAGGAGAGTCAGAGGAATGCTAGGGGTCAGCACTTAGCTCCAAATCCCCACACAGCTTTGCCCTATCACGCCCCCATCAGCAGGCTGCAAGGCTCCCCGCCCCACTCAACCTTCAACCCAGTTAACGCACACTGGGTTTGGGCATACGCACACAACAGGCATATCTACTGTCTTTAGGCTTGTCTTGGCAGCGATATAGCTTCTGGTTGGACATACAATGGTGACATAGTATGTATGTGAGTTTGTATGTGTTGTGGGGAGGGTATCGAGCGATTGGGTGCAGATGTCCTATGCCAGTGCCATTTCAATGTGTCTCTTGTAAGTTCAGCGGGGAAATGCGTTGGAGTTCAGGCCTACGCAGGCCTGCCATCTGAATGGTTGGAATTCAAGATGGCAGGACGTACGAGCTGAGCATGTGCACTCAAAACAATGCCCCTCTTTCTCTCTCATTCTCTCTCTCTATCCATTACAGTGGCTTTTGTCATTATTCTCTTCCCCATTCTCTTTGCTTTGGGGTGTCCCCTGTGCCATTTTCATTGTGACAGAGAGCGATCCTGAGTTCTTTGCTGCAAAAATTTATCAGGCATTCGCATTTCAACTTACTACTACTGAGAGGCCTTCAGATGTATTGAAAATCATAGTGGGAATTCATATTTTATGATAAAGTTGCTGGGATTGAAGAGATGAATGTCTGAACAGTGTTCCTGCTCTGATTGGCATGTGCATTATTCGAAGTCTGTGTTCCAGCAACCCCACTTATTTCACTATGGCATCAAACATAAAGAAAACTTATGAGTGACAGAACACTGGTCTGTTTAACACACAGAGGAAACCACTTCCAATAGCATGGGATGATTGATCCATTGATTATGTGCCCATCACTCTTCTGCATGTTAACAGAAGACACATGGCATTACTCAGGGGACAAGGACCAGACAGCCAGCACTTCCCAATGCACATGTTTAATAGAAAAATGTTTGGAGCAGGCAAGGGAGAGAATAGTATCCACTATGCAAAAGGATACTCATTCTGACCAGTATATAGTGTTTTCATGTCTCATCTTGAAAATACTTTGAAATTAACACTTGAGACCAGGCTAACAGAGATGTATGCAGGTTAAAACAATACTGAGGTTTATTAAAAAAAATTACACAATGCAAACAGAAAAAACACAAGGTAATAGGATCAAAACTGTTAACGGAAGGGCTCCCGAGTGGCGCAACAGAAAAGTGTTTGTCCTGTAGGGAGATCCGCAAGTTCTTTTCCTATCCATGGCTGTGAGTCCTACAGAGGAAACCTGGCTGTGCTCTCTGGGTATGAAGGATGGCATACTCTCTCTCCTCTGTCAGTCAGCGTGACACTAGCCAATTGTGGGCGTCTGTAAGCTCATACATACAGAAGAGGACAGATAATGCTTTCCTCCAAGTGTTTTACGCTGACCTGTTATGCAGCATGAGATGTGGAGGTTGGCTTCACATATCTCAGAGGAAGCACGTGCTTGTCCCACCCTCCCCTATGTGATGGGGAGAGTTAGCTAGTGGCTTGGAATTGGCAAGATTCCCAGTTGGGGGGGAAACAGAGCATGAGTCAAATGTTGAAGCAAAAAGTGGTAAAAGAGAGAACAAAAAAAACAGTTAATGAAAGCTGAATCATACACAAAAGCACACACATGACCATGAGTGACTAAAGGCTTAGCAATATAAGAAGAGACAAAGGAGATTCAGGAAAGACCATGTGAACCTGAGGTATACACATACACAAAGTTAAATGAGACACAGAAGAACCTAATGAAACTAAAACCAGTGAGCTAGTGGGATTATAGTTGATAGAGATAAGGGAAGTGAGTATGGTTTAAAACTGGGAATTCTGGAAATGGAGTTCCCAGTATACTTGGAGCTTGTGACAGTTTGATCTAAACAAAACTAGGTTCTAATAAAAAGAATGTAATAGACTACTAAAATGGTAATCACTATATCATTTCATCTTAGACAATATATCTGCTTGGTCAGCTGGTATAAATGGGGTAACAGGGGTAACAGTATGTAAAAAGCATGGTAAAATTTTTTGGCATCCATGTTATCTTACAAATGTTACAAAATGGCTTAAAGTGGATTATTTTTTACTTCTGTGGAACCAACAACAATAGCACCATCAATTGTAAGTAAACATCCACAGAATGGTCGTATGACATAGGCTGTGGCTAATTTCATTCTGGCCCAGACTGTAGATTCAGGCATCCTACAGTATCAATGACAGTAATGTCAGGTGTTTACACAGAGTGAAACACCTATATTTTGTATGCATTTGGTGCTAGTTTAAAAATAACACAATGGTTTGTCTATAAAAAAAAAATGTGTATGAAATGTTTATGTAAGAAATTATGCAGCAGTATCTTAATTATGTATTATCCATCTACATTAGTTGTATTCACATACTGGGGGTTGGGGGGGGGTCTTTCCAGGAGTACATTAAATGACAGCTTGATTTCTGTTTTTGTTTGGTTTTTTTTGTTTTTTGTTTTTGTTTTTGTTTTTTTTGTTTATTTGATATATTATATTAAACATAACATGTCGCAATTTAGCCTTTATAGACATAGTGTTTCTCTTGAGTAATGAAAACACTGTACTTATTCAAACAACCAGTTCTTTATTTACCCTTAATATCAGTGTTTGCGAGCTGTCTATGGTGTGCGCAGCAGTTCATTCAGGATGGAGGAGGGGTGGAGCTATGAGGTTTACTGACAGTTTGATGATCCAATAGAGTTATGAGTCACAAGATTTTTTAATACTTCTCATTAGTTAAATATTTATTTAAAAAGAAAAAAACAGAGATAGATATAAAGGGTGACCAATATTGATTTATGAAAAAAAAAAATTATTTCTTTATTTATTTATTTATTTTTAAGTAGCTAGGCTACAGTATGTTGTGAGCTAAAATTAGCTGGCTGGCTAGTTAGTTAACATAGTTTAGTATTATTATAGTATTATATTTAATTGCTTTAGATTAAAGTTTTTGTCTTCTGTGTAAAAAATAACTGGGTATATGTTTTTGTAATAAAAATAAGCATCTGTTCCATAAGCTTGGTAATGATAACAGCTTAACATTATTTACATTAGCCTACCATTTTGGGGTCTTTGCTGTTATATTCCAATATCATTATGCCTCAATTAGCTAGTTATAAATTGAGAGTTGTTGTTTTAGGTGTACATATGGCTTGCTGCTGTGTATAATAATTTATGTTGTTATGTACTCTTATGAAACTTCCCTTAGTTCCCTAGGAGCATTGTTGAGATATTTTGGAGATGGGGCACAATCAACGCCACCTGCCCCAAGTGCCATTGCTACAGGTGATGATGATACAGCAGCTGAGTTTTCACCAATCCCAGATCAATATATTTGTTCTGCACTTTTGCACATTGCTTTTTTTTTTTTTATCCAAAAGCAATTAAAGTGGTTAACTTGTTTACAGTAAATGCGCTGTCTGCTGGTTTATTTTGCTACTTTTCAGTACACACATTAAGTATGCCACTTAGTACTGTAATATTAAATATTTGAATATTAAATAATATTAAAGTCTAAATTAATATCTGACAACTCTTGTGGGTTTGTTACTGTTACAAGTAAAAACTGTAGAACGTTAAAAACATGCCAGGGAGACATTGGTATGATGTAAGCAACACAGCTACAACTAATAAAATTGATAATGGGTGTGTTAGATTTATAGTGCGAATAATCAAGCATTGACAATAGTCAATTGTATTGGCAACACAGAGGGGCCCCCAAATCAAATTCTGATTAGGACCCCATAAAGGCTTGGGCCGGCCATGATCATAAGCTTATTTCAATGCTTATATTGAAGCAACTGTACTTATGTACAACAACTTTTCAGCAGTTTGGTTTTAAAAGCACTCTAAACCTTCTACTAGAGTTTTTTTTATATTAACAATATGAAGTAAGAGCGAGAGTGTGAGAAGAAAAAAAGAAAATATTGTTAATGATGTAGATGTACATAGAATTTACAGTGAAAAAGAATTTGAGAAAAGAAGAAAAAGAAGAAGAAGAATCCTCATTGAGCAGTTCTTTGTTCTCCAGGGTCCTGGCTGTGGGAGGACAGTCCCAGACGAGACAGAAACATTATCTCTTGGAGCAGAACCAGAGCACTGTCCCCAGCAGGGCTGTGCTGGCATGGGCCAAACTTTCCTCTAGGTAATTTATTCTCTGAGTGGCTCTTGTCCCTCAGGAACAAAGTGGCTGCTTGTTGGGGTAGAACACTCCAAGGCCAAAGCCTATCTTGCCACTATGCTTTCAGACACAACGCAGAGCTACAACAGTTCAAGCCTAGCCACGCGTTGGTTATTTCGCTCCCACAAAGAACTGCTTCATCTCAAAATATTGAGTCCCATAAAAACATTATTGTCCAGCATTGGGGATCATTTGTCCACTCCACAAAAGAATCAAAAACCAAAATGTTGACCTCTCCAGTCTTTCAGGGTGCATTTTTCAAATTCTGTCCCCCCTCTCCAGCGCTTTTGCGCCCACTCTGACGTCTTTTGCTGCAGTCCCTGCAGTGCTCCTACGCAGTGAAAGTCAGAACAAAGGTATTTCAAAGGTTGCATGGTCAAAGTCTCAACCATAGAGCCATTTTCTGTTTTGGTTCACAAATACAGCTGAACAGACGATGCTCTGTCTTATGTTTACGTCCATTCACTGCTTTTTTACGTCCTAGCTTCTTACTCCGTTGGCCTCAAATCCATATTTCTGTAGACATCCCATAGTGGCTCTGTTCTCCACCACTCCATGATAGCCATGAATCTACTGGCTTCACCATTAACATTCTAAATATGGCCACTCCACATGGCTCCACTATTGCGCACTGCATTCCTGCCAAGCAAATGGGCAAGGTCAGATCAGTCTATTAACCATATTAAAATGTTGCAATCATGGTAATTGGCATCGTCTAATGTGAGTTTAGGTAGCTTTGCTCTAGGCAATTAATCATAATGGATTAGATGATGACAGGGGGATAAGAGGTACAGGTCACATGTTTTCAAGGTTCTGCAGGCCAGACCAAGAATGACCATGGCTGTGCTCACTCAAGCCACATCAGCATTCATCTAATCTACTAGAATTAAAATCAGAATGTCGTTCATCTTACAGTTTATCTAGTAAGTGGCTTTTAGCTTGATGTTTTCCTTCACTGCTAAGTGGTGGTAAGTGTATATACTACTCATTTTACAATTATGTTGTGTACAATTTACAAAAAAGTCACAATTTTATTCTGTATTTACTATCTAGGAAAAATGTTAACTTAGGAACCAAGTGAAATAGTCTGGTAGCTAGGGGAGTATTGTTTCAGGTCTGAAATAAAATCCTCTGCCAGTCCTTGTTCTCCTGTACACCTCCCTCCATTCTCCTTCCCCCTTTTCTCCAAGCAGCCCTGGCTGGGTCGCTCTGGGAGAAGAGCGCATTCTCCTTTCATCCCCTCTTAGAGGACAAACATCAGTCCCATCTCACCAGCCATCCATATTCATGAGCCTCTTATAAATATCTGATAGCGGCCGATCTACAGCTGTTTAGCTCTGAGAGCAATGCTAAGCCTTTACACACACGCACGCACACAGTCTCACACACACACATGCACACAGATTCTGGTGTAAGCACTTACTGGTTTGAGCCCAATCTCAGCCCCTCATCTCGCTGTGTGCCCTGACTGCCCCGATACCATCGGCACATTGCTGGGGTATCGCTCTCAGCTTAATTAAAGCCTAAGTGTGACCGCTAAATGAGAGAAGAATCCTTAAGAGCTTTATTTGCTTCTTCCTGACAGCACACTGCTTATCTCTGAATAAGAGAGAAAAAGAACAAGAGAGAGAGAAAGGGGAAAAAGAGAGAGGGAGAGCTGTAAGGGTCCTTCCATAATTGTCACATTTAAACTAGGGTTTAAAGGGCCCATATCAAGGAGAAATGGATTTTCTTTGCTTTTGTTTTGAATAAAAGGCCTTGATGTGCTTCAGTGTAACATTCCTTATACAGTCCATATAAACATTAGTAGTGATGTCACTACCACAGGAACATTTAGTGGATATATTCAGTCTCCGGATACTTGATCCCTCCAGTTATGTTTTCTGTTACTGCCATCTGTAGCAAAACTATTAGAGCAGAAGACTAAGAATATATTGAAGAAAATATACCTTAGCATGGCCATTCAGAGTGACTTAAGAGCTATGAGTTAGATAAGGAACATCCTCCGTTGCTTGACTCAGAATCAGCCCTAAAAAAAATGTGGCAAGACATAAATTTCAGACATTAATAACCAGTCTACCTGCAACTTTACACCACTACTTGGAGTGCTAGAATAGTTTAACTAATTTAGTAACTTTAGTACTTTATCTGAGGAGATAAAAGCTAGTACAATATGTGATAGGCAACTGTTATTGCACCATAAAGTATGAAAGGTGTATCTTGCCATTACACCTATAACTATGAAAAGATAGATATGTCAAAGTTTAGTTCACTGACTAGACTTAAAAGGAAAGATTTTTTTTCCAAACATGATAGCATGACAACATGAGAATGTATGAAATGCCAACAACAAGAGAACAAGGGATTACTTTTCACATGTGAAAACTTCTGACAATGTATGTGTTTTCATTTTAGGGCAGGGTTACAGAAGCTGGCCAAGTGAATTTACAGTCTTGACTCCTGTTTAATGTTGTTCATCTACAACCCCATTTCCAAAAAAGTTGGGACACTGTGTAAAATGTAAATAAAAACAGAATGCGATGATTCGCAAATCTCATAAACCCATATGCTATTCGCAATAGAATATCTAACACATATCAAATGTTTAAACTGAGGAAATTTAGCATTTTAAGATAAAAATAAGGTAATATTGAATTTGGTGGCCGCAACATGTTTCAAAAAAGTTGGGACGGGGCAACAAAAGGCTGGAAAAGTAAGTGTTACTAAAAAAAACAGATGGAGGAAAATTTTGCAACTAATTAGATTAATTGGCAACAGGTCAGTAACATGATTGAGTATCAAATTCAAAATTACCTTGTTTTTTTCTTTAAATGGTTTATGAGATTTGCAAATCAATGCATTCTGTTTTTATTTACATTTATTTACATTTTACACAGTGTCCCAACTTTTTGGGAATTGAGGTTGTATGTCATCAGTTTTCAATAATTAGGTCTAATGATAGATCTCTCCATAGACTTGCACTGGCTTAATTGCAGGCCTTATTTCAGATATACAGTATTCTCAAATCATTTCTATTTAGTTAACATTAGCTCACTAGTAGCTACAGTATGCTGTATACCTCACATTATACCACAATTAGTTCTGGTCCGCTAATTTGTTTGGTCGAGTGGCGTTCTACTAATCGAGTGATTAGTATAATCGCACTGGGACATTTCACCGTGTGTATCATTCCGCAGGTTTGTGTACACCTCATAGAATTCCACCTCTTTGTTACTACAATAGAGTTAACAACAGCATCAGGAAAACAATACATTTTAACTGAATATAGCCTTTGACTTAAAATATGAAAGCTTGTCAGATAAAGATGAAAAGGAAGAAGGGGCACCAATTTCACCGGAAGTACCTTTAACAGGAATGTACAAATCAATGTGAGCTAGCTAGCCAGCTAGCTGACGGGCTATAAAGTGAGTGTGCCTTCTTCGGGATCTGTTTCCACTAGCAGAGCAAAAAAAAAAACTTATAAAACTATTATAACAGTGATATTTCATTCGCAATCATGCTGTTGTACTGAAGATCGGCACGGGTGTCGTTAGCTACGGCACAAAGCCTGTTGGCTCGTGCCTACACCAAATCACAGCTGTGTCGATATTCAGTATAACTGTCTCATACAACATTGCTAAATTAAACTTGGACTAACTACATGATTAGGTACTAAAGGTGCATGATTATGGACAGAAGCAAATTGCCATTACAGTATATGACTATACATTGTGCTAGCAATATGCCATGCAATGTCACTGTATGTCAGTGTCTTTGGCTCACACCAATGGCACAAAACTCTGCTAGAGCTGAAGTCACACTATACATTTTAAAGCATCTTCTTGCAAAATGGGAGCAAAAGAGAAGTTCCTTAGCTTCACATTAGAGAATTAATAATAAATAATTTATAATAATATTTTTTTTTATCAATTCCACAAATGTATTTCAGCTTTCCTAAATGAACTTGTGGTATTATGCCAAGTTGGTAAATGGTCTGCACTTATATAGTGCTTTTTTAACCCAAAGCTCTTTACACTGTGTCTCATTCACCCATTCACACAGACACACTCACACACCAATGGTAGCAGAGCTGCCATTCAAGGCGCTAACTTGCCATCAGGAGCAACTTCCATACCATTGTTCATGGCAAATTTGTTTGAAATAAATGCAATTTTGCCTGAGGAATTTCACAGACAAAACAGTTAGTGTGACTAGATCTGAGATTGTAACATTTTGTTCTATGAGTTATTATTTGTATATTGCTAGCTTGTTAGATTGTGCACTCATATTAGTGACCCTAAATTAGTTGGCAAGTCCTGACTTGCATACAGGGGCATAGTGTGTCTCATTTCACATGCAAAGAGATGAGCTATTCAGAACAGAGGTCATTTACATATAATCAGTCTTTAAGGCCCAGTAACAAAAATAGCCTGGAATGGAAAATGTAATGTAAATGATGTAAATGATCTTTTACATGTAAATGAATTATTATTTACTTGTAGCACATAAAACCACGAAAACATTTATTTAAATAATTACATACAGAATTAAATATAAGAAAGTGTACAAACCCTCTCATATCAGTATGAATGAATGTATTTTACTGACCAGCAAGCAGCCCATCCACAAGTTTTCAAGATCTACATACAATTCTTTCAGATGAGATGTTAAAACTCCTGACTCTCTGTAGTAGTTAAAAATCCCAGGACACTTATTGTAAAAGAGTAGGGGTAAACCCCGGTGTCCTGGCGAAATTCCCCCATTGGCCCTATCAAGGCCCCCTAATAATTCCCATCCCTGAACTGGCTACGTCACTCTCTCCTCTCCACTAATGGCGTTCTGGCATTCTGGCGTTCTCTCCTCTCCACTAATGGCGCCCCCCAAAATGCTATGTAAAGCACTTTGATTATATATAAAAGCTCTATATACATGTATCTGTGTAACTAAGTCAGTTTTAGAATCTTGACTTAATTATGTTTCCTAATTTTACTATTTTTTTTATTAGAACTTATTAGAAGTATGATTCTGACTGGTAGTTTGATGTATGTAAAATCCACACATCTAAAATATACGAGAGGAATCTCTTAAATTGATGGTAAAATAAATCATTTGAAAAATTATGAAATGCTTTTACACATAACAACATTATATACATAACAAGTAAAGAATCAACAGAACATTACAGTTGAGTGCAAAAACAACATAGCTAGCTCAAACATTTCATTAGCATTGTGACCCACAGATTAATTTGGCATGCAGTTTAAATTATGCTAATTATTTCCTTTGGTACTCCCACAGCTGAAGAACTGAAGAAGCAAGCTGTGAACACCAATCCAATGTTGAATTTTCCATTTGTGCAAAATCCATGTAAAAAAAAAATGGTCCAAAAATGGTCATTGTATACAGTGTAAAACGAAAATGATTAGATATTTGGACCCAAACAACACTATGTAATCTATTATATTTTAATGTAGCATGCATCCCTAAGCATCACCCATTTTATTCCAAAGCAGAGATAAATGTCTGATGTGCACCACCTCACTGATCAGCTGCTGGAGTTTGGGTGACATTGCTATTATACAAGTATTGGAGAGGGGTTGGGTTTCCACCACAGGGTTATAGAGTACTGCACTTCTAAGGAGTTTAAATTTATTTATTTATTTTGGGGGGTGGGGGGTGTAACGCTCCTAGCACTTTTCCTCCAACTCCTTGGGATAATTAGAAGTGCTGATACAGGCAAGAAAAAGCATTTTGCTTCGCTCTCCAAAAAAGCTTTGTTCTGTTTCCAAAACAAATAGCAGGGAATTTCAGTATTTCTCTTGTTTTGTGTGGGTGCTTGCACATGCATATGATATAAGGAGTTTCTGAGACAGACACTAGAGGTGGAGGTATTGTGGTGTCCAGTGATATGGATGATGCTTGATTTTTGGCATCAGAAAATACAGGTGGAGTGCAAGAGATTAAATCAAATGGGAATGACTTAGAAAATACAAAAAGGATTGTAGAAAAGCAGGAAGAGGACAGAAATCTTGGATTTGTACAACAGCAGACAGCAAAGATGCTGAAGAGTTCAAATTGAAATTAATCTAGAATAGAGAATAAAATGGGAAAATTAAAGGTAGTTGCATGAGGGTGAGATGGAAATACAGAGGTTTGCTGGGACTAAAAGAGACAGGATGAGGGAAGTTGCAGAAGAGGAGGGGGTATATCTGTAGCACTCATTAGCCATGCAGAGTGCTCTGGATTCTCTCCCACACCTTCTGCCTCATTCTAGTCTCAGAGCCATAGCTGGCAGCACAGCCCCCTCCTTCCCTCCACCTTCCCTCCCCAAACCCCGACAATCATGCTCGCAATCACAGGCTCTAATTAGGTTAATTAATTTGTATCAGCCCTTGTAGGGACTTGGCTGATGAGGCTGCCGTCATAGCGTTGGTGCTTGGACTCCTTATTAAAAAGAAGAAGAAGAAGAAGAAGAAGAAGAAGAGAAAGTAGAGGGGAGAGAAAATGTTGTCAATCACAAACGCCTTCTCCTCTGCCAAGAGAGGACCATAAAGCTTGGCTTTGCCCATGCCCATCCTACAAACACCCACTTCTCATTTTTTTCTCGTCCAGTTCTAAAAGTAATGTCATTGGCATAGATGTGCCACTGTTCGGTGGTGTGTAGACAAGAAAAGATGAGTATGAAGAGGAGGGGTGCCATTGAGACAGAGGCACCACATTACAATCAGCAAGGGCCGCTCATCAGGACACTGACGAACACACTCTGATTAACTGAGTGATCTGATTACAGTAATCACACAGCCTTCTACGACCAGTCAAAGAGGGAATGTGAGCAAGAGAGACAGAAATGTGAATACTGAGAAGCTAAATGCCAAGAAAAGACTAAATTATAGAGTAAACAATCGCTACATCAAACAATCAACAACCTTCTTTCAAGCTAGACTCCATACAGCTGTGTACGCAGCTCAGTCAGGACTGTGTGAACTGTGTGTAAGTGTGTTGAGGTAAAATGAGTGTGAGTCACTACAGACACAGAGAGACAGACACAGTCTGTGGTGGGAGACAAGGTTAGACACACACACACACACACACACCCCTTTTGTTAAAGCATAATGAACATGTCCAAAAAAGTGAAGATAGGTCCTCGTTAGTAAAGTGTTCAGTATTTCCACCTGTCATGTGGAAGACTGGGGTTTGATTCCCAGATGGGGAGTCTCTGCTTGACTAAACATATTGCTGCTACCCTACCAATATCGGTGTCATAACATTTCATCCTACCCGTCAGATTGTTCTACCAGGGCTTACTGCACATGCGCACATCATCCATCCATCCATCCATCTTCTATACTGCTTATCCTTTTCAGGGTCATGGGGAACCTGGAGCCTATCCCAGGGAGCATCGGGCACAAGGCGGGGTACACCCTGG
>JANDJT010000001.1:21857676-21871823 GCA_024331685.1 Stegophilus panzeri | reverse complement strand
TATGGCATGTTCACACAGGTGAGCAGGAACCCTAGGCATCTTTCTTCTGGTGTTTTTCAGAGTCAGTAGAAAGGTCTGTTTAGTGTCCTAAGTTATTGTAACTGTGACATTAATTGCCTACCACCTGTAAACTGTCCGTGTCTTAAGGACTGTTCCACAGGCATGTGCAATAATTGTTTATGGTTCATTGAACAAGCATGAAAAACATTGTTTAAACCCTTTCCAATAAACATCAGTAAAGCTTATTTGGATATTACAAAATTATCTTTAAAATATAGTCTCCTGAAAAAGGGATGTTTCTTTTTTTTTTTTTGCTGAGTATAGTAACTGACCACTCTTAACTGTGCTGATATGAGCTACGACCAAGTGCCAGCTTTACCTTAGACTCGGCCACCCTCTTCATTTCCACATATCCAATGTCCTGAGTCCTCATGATTTTCTTCTGTTCCTCGGTCAGCTGTTCCTCTTTCTGTTTAATCACATGCTCTCCATCCTAAAAATGGATAAACTGAACATTAGGCATACTCATTTCAGCATTAGTCTGATTAGCATTCTTTCGAAAAGTTTAACAACACAACATTTTTATACATCTGATCACAATAATACTACAAAACTAGGTCAAATTTCTTATACCAACTGGCACTTGCAGAAAGAGAGAGTTCAGAAGAGAACAGAAAATGAGTTACAAAACACCACACATCCCACAGATGTAACGATACATGGAAGAACTGATGCTGCTAAAGACAAACATTTTTCATTAGTTGCATGGCACAGTATGGAACGTGTTGGAATGTGTATCAGCTAATCAGCAGCAGACAGAAGACGCAGGCGATAAACTATTTCACATGCGTACATCCTGTGTAATGGATCTTACATGACAAATGGGAATGCATGCTTCTCAATAAATATCATGTGAAGGCTGCTAATTAAAACAATACAAAACTTGAATATCAGTAAATATATGCCTAGTTTTGAGTATTAAAAACACTGCAAGTTCCTGACTGCACATGTGACTTACTTTCTGCTTTCAGTGGATGGTCCTACCCTAATGATTTGCACTTTCCAAAAACAGTTTATGCCCAAGTCTCACCCTTGAGTCAGTGCATAGTCTTACCAGGATCCTGTATACTTGCACCTTCTAAGAACTGTTGCTGTAATCATAAAGACTGCCCTGTGCTCATTCACATCCCAGGACTCATTCACAGTACACTCATACTGAACATCCTTTCAACACACTTTTACTGTTTGTCTTTACTTTTCTACACCTTTATACTGTAATGATTTATAACCCCACTATCCCGTGTCACACAGAAGAGGAGGAGTTCCTTTTGGAGTCTGGTTCCTCTCAAAGTTTCTTTCGCATGTCTTCTCAGGGAGTTTTTCCCTTGCCACCATCTCCTCTGGCTTGCTCATTACAGATCGAAATCTACATATGGGTTTCTGTAAAGCTGCATTGTGACAATATCTATTGTTAAAAGCGCTGGATAAATAAAATGTCATTTAACTTCAAACTTTGACTTCTCTGTATGAATGTGAAACAATAGCCAGGCTGGTATATAAGTATTGGAAGGAAAAGGGAAAAAAAAAAACAACAAAAAAAACCATACCTTTAATTGAGTGTTTATCATTTTGTAGTAGAATTCATCTGGGTTCTTGTCCAGCGCCTTCTTGCGCAAGGCATTAAGGGTTTTCTGTTTTCGATGGTAGTCACTACATACAAACGACAAGCACAAAATAGCATTCCTCGGTTGTTCATTTCTGGCTATCAGCAACAGCAGTGACATTGCTGCAATCATGTCATATTGATCAGAATCCATCATACACATAGCATACAGACCCAGACAACAAGTCGATGTCAATAAATGACATATTGACAAATGACAGTAAATGGCCTGCACTTATAGAGCGCCTTTTAGCCTTAGCGGTTCTACAAAGCGCTTTACACTGTGTCTCAGTCACCCAAGACAGTCTTGCCCAAGGACTTTGGCATGTGGAGTCATGTGGGCCAGGAATCAAACCACCGACCCTGCGATTACTGGACAACCCGCTCTACAACCTGAGCCACAGCTGCCCCATATGTAGCCACAGATATAGCCACTTTATAGGATGAACATTTATGAATAGCGTGTCACAAGAAAAATAAACATATTTCCTCTTAGAATAGCAGCCACATCATTAGCCTTTTTACATTTTAAACTGTAGTCCTACAATTAATTAGTTTTGCCTATAGTACTAACAAACTTAAATGGTCATAAATATGAATTAACTACAGCAATAAGCAAAAATATATACACTACATGGCCAAACATTCACCATAACACCTGCCCATATCACTCAGATGTGCTTTTTTAACATCCCATTCTGGATTTAGTCCTCCCTTTGCTGTTATAATAACCTCCACTCTTCTGGGAAGGCTTTCCACTAGATTTTGGAGCATGGCTGTGGGGATTTGTGCTCATTCAGCCACATTATTGAGCTTAGGCACTGATGTCAGGTGAGGAGGTCTGGGGTGCAGTTGGTGTTCCAGTTCATCCCAAATGTGTTCAATGGGGTTGAGGGCAGGGTTCTGTGAAGGCCACTCGAGTTCCTCTACTCCAATTTTAGCAAACCATGTCTTCATTATTCCCTGCTTTGTGCACAGGGCAATGTCATGCTGGAACAGGTTTGGCTTCCAGTGAAGGAAAATGCTAAAGCATACAAATTCATCCTATACAACTGTGTGCTTCTAACTCTGAGCAACAATTTGGCCATATAGTGTATTCATGGTTACAAACAAAGCTGTCTCACTCTGCACGGAGTTTGTAGTCCTTCTTCTTCTCTAGGAGTCCTAAATGTTTCCTGGATCCAGGCTGTGTAGAAAAGAGACAGAATTAGCAGATTGGCCAAGTCGTGGTTAATGAATTAAATGTACACTTTAAATGACAGCTTTGCTTTTTTACAGCTTTTGATAGCTATCTAGCCAAGCCACTGCCATAACTCTATGCAGCTGTGTAGTAGAGCAGCACTGCATTCTGGAGCTTCCTGTAACTAATCTTCCCTACTTTTATGCTGGACTTTTCATTACTATGACATTCATTAATAATATGACGTTGACCATCCTTGTAACATGGGGAGTGAGAAAATAAACTGTTGCTCTTTTGTTTTTAAGAGTGAACAGTAGGGCTGGGTAAAAAATATAGATTCTCAGATTTTAATTGATCTTCAAGTTAATGAAACAATATTGATTCTTAAAGTGCACCTATGAAGTTTTTTCAAGTATTACCTTTCATGTAGTGTGTTATAGAGTTGTCTGTGAATGTAAACAGTCTGCAAAGTTTTTAAAAAAAAATCAAAGCACACGACAAATGGGGTTATTGACTCCCAAAAGAAGGAACAGATTCTGAACAGCTGAAACGAGTCGTTAGTAATTCCAGCCTTACTTCCCGCACAAACCTACATAGGTTTGTAACAAAAAACCCCACCTCTGGTCTTCAATGGCTGCTCGCTGACAGCAGTAGACCAATCACAACAGACTGGGATATCTGACCAATCAGAGCAGAGTATGCTATCTGAAAGGGGGAGTTTAGAACGAATGGGGGGGTAATGCTGCAATTTAAATTATGAGCACATTATAGTGATTTTTGACCTTGGATGCATATAAAGCTATCGTATGAGACCTTTAAAGCAAAATTTGGCACGTTTCAAAACCATAACAGGTGGACTTTAATGCGCGTGCTTTACTTGAGAGGATGTGAATATTATCTGTAGTTCGCCTCTCGTCCTGAAGATGTCGCCATCTTTCATGTTTTGAAAACGGTTTTATTTCTTAAACATGTTTCAAGTTGTTAATGAATTTCACTGTTGCACATTTACAACGTTTTTATTTTATGTTTTACAGTAATGTGCATTGTGCATTTTGTGCTTGCCTTGTATGCACATATTTATGATTTCTTGTTATTATGGTTTGTTACTCAAGGTAAAAAGTAATTAAAAATAGTTGTGTGGGGCCTATTGTTAGTGTAAATGTGCGTTGTGTAGGACGGTTTCAGTTACCAGCATTTATATTAAAACATTGATTCCATGTCTGCAAAACTAACATTTTAAATAAAATACTGATAACTAATCGATATTGAATCTAATCGAATTCATATAAATACGAATCAAATTGCCAAATTGGTCGCAGTTCCCAGCCCTAGCGAACAGTGAAACCTGACTGTGTATCAATTATTTCTGAGATGGCCTTTGTAACTGCGCTAGAAATGCCCCCCTCGTGACGTCAGCATAGCACACATCCGCTAGTTATCGTGGGAATAATGAAAATACAGCACCTACCAACAAATTAGCACCAGAACTGCTAAACACACAACAATTGTGATATAAATATAATTAATGTGTTTCAGGGTGGGGTTTTCCTTTAAAACAAAGTGCCTACATTGATCCATTTAACAAGCTGGTCGAGCTTCGTAGTGCTTATTTAGCTGATAGCAGCAGCTAGCGAATATTAGACACCTCTAATACCGCTTTGTTAAACGTTAACCCTTAATGTTATCATGCTACAGCTTGATGTTTGGTCGCAGCTTGGTCGAGACTACGTAGCTAGCAACCTGGCTCATTAGCATGTTGTCCAACTAAGCGAGCTAACACAACAAAACAACTAAGTATTACCTGAGATCGCTCTTTATGATCCCTCTGTTTGGATTTCAGGGCTTTTCTAAATGAAGACATGTCTGTCAGGGTTAATACACGAGATTACAGCCGTGAACTGTAACAACACACTCGTGTGCGTCTTTCTTCTTCGGGATATAGCACTTGGCATGTAACGGGAAAAGCGTATTGCCGCCATCTAGTGGACTGGGGGTGTGAATAGAGAAGTCACAGACTTATTCTACTGAGTAACTTATTTACACTGACTGCTGAAAAAAAAACAATAAAAACCATCATCGAAATGCTAATGGTTTCCACTATAAACACCATTACAAACCATCAGCTAATCATTAAAACCATTACTATTACCATAATTGGTCCTTGATGGTATCCACTAGACATAACATGATACCAAAAGAAGGCAACAAATTACCAGGGACCATTACAGTTTCCATTAAAACCAATACAATTCCCATTATAACCATTAAAACCATTACAAATTCTATGAGGGTTCTGTTGTTTTTTTTAATATTTTTTCTTCAGCAGGGTGGTCAGGGTCAGGTTTCTGGATCAGGAGCCTGTGCTGGGAAACACTGGGCCTGAGGTGGGAATACACCAGGGTTGCGACGCTAATCCAGTGTAGGGCACCATGTACACATTCTCCTTCATGCACACATTCATTCACACACTTATTCACACATAGGAGCATTTATCTTAGCCTATCTGCCTACTGGAATATTTTTGGCAGGTGGGAGGAAAATAGAGAACCTAGAGGAAACACAAAGACACAGGGAGAACCTATACAGAAACACCACATAGACGGTCACTCCACACAGGACTGAATCCAGGACCCTGAAACTGTGAGGTTCCTGAGGCACTTAGGAAATTTGAAATTGTATTGTTTGTTAGTCAGAAACAATTTTCTACACCTATTAGCCATAACATTAACATCACTTGCCTAATATTGTGTAGGTCCCCCTTGTGCTGCCAAAACAGCTCTGACCCGTAGAGGCCTGGACTCCACAAGACCTCTGAAGGTGTGCTGTGGTATCTGGCACCAAGACATTAGCAGCAGATCCTTTAAGACCTGTAAGTTGCAAGGTGTGGCCTCCATGGATCGGACTTGTTTATCCAGCACATCCCACAGATGCTTGATTGGATTAAGATCTGGGGAATTTGGAGGCTAAGTCAACACCTTGAACTCTTTGTCATGTTTGTCAGTGTGGCAGAAGGCATTATCCTATTGAAAGAGGCTACTGCTGTTAGGGAATACGGTTGCCATGAAGGGGTGTACTTGGTCTGCAACAAT
Organism: Stegophilus panzeri; assembly: GCA_024331685.1. Classification (NCBI taxonomy): domain Eukaryota; kingdom Metazoa; phylum Chordata; class Actinopteri; order Siluriformes; family Trichomycteridae; genus Stegophilus; species Stegophilus panzeri. The sequence goes on along the minus strand of JANDJT010000001.1, from coordinate 21,865,891 downwards.
GCATCACACTGCATCTGCCAGCTTGCCTTCTTCCCATAGTGCATCCTGGTGCCATCTCTTCCACAGGTAAGCAATGTATACACATCCGGCCGTCCACAGGCCACCTTTTTCCATTGTTCCTTGCTCATATGCTGATGCTCATATCCAGTCATCTTATTCATTAATGTATAAGCAATGCAGTTCTGTAACCTGAACAGCAGGGGGCATAAACCTCAAAGCTTAAACCTCTATGCATAAGCTATGCGTAAAGAACGAGAGAGAGAGAACGCATTCATTTAGTTTGATTCACAGCTACCATGTATGGACAGTAAAACTGTATATAAAGCCTTAGCTTTCTCACTGTCTCACATTTTGATTTAATCCTGCTGCAGCTGCTGTGATTCATCTCTCTCCAAATGTCTATATCTCAACAGGACACTCGGACACTAAGCATGCACCAGCACATTCACTTTATATGGCCATTTGGTCAGTAGCATTCATCACAAGAATTTACTTTCTCAGCTGTGTTGCATAAACTGGAGCCTGGGGAAGCACTCCATAACAAACACTGAGTGTTGAGCCACTCAGTTTATATGTCTTGGCTGCAGTGTTGACACTCCAGAGTCACTTTGGTCACAGTAATGAAGGCCTACATCTGCCACAGAGATTGGTTAACACTAACATATAATAATTTTGTTTTTCTCAAAAGGATTTCTTTTCTGTATCCTGTGGCTCCGACCCCCTAACCCAGCACGGACAGCTTGCACATATCATTGTGAGCAACCTCAGAGACAACACATACCTGTACAGATCTCAGGGTCTTTACACTCATTCATTCCACTTCCACTTCCTGGAATGACTAGAAAAACATGGAAAATTATTGTCTGGTGTCAAAACATGCTGGAAAAGTACATTAGCAGAAATACAACAGCTCTTCTTTCCTTTCTTATCAAAGTAAGACCTACCATGTGAATTTCTTTCATTAATGTCAACAATTGCAGCTAGATATTTTGCACAGACATCCTGCAGAATAGGCTGCAGGAAAAATGGCACACTGCAGTCCAGATGTGCACCCAGCGAAGTATTTCAGTGAACCAAAAGTAACTGAAAAAATAGCAGCGCCATTAAACATTTGAAGAAAAAAAAACAACAACAACAACAACTGTCCATAGCTGTGCTATCCATATTATCCATAACAACTCAATTTGTCTAGAAATGAACTTATGCAGCTTGTGTAACAGACACTCTGTTGTGGCCAATCGCATGCATTTATGTAAAGAATTGAGCTGAATTTCAATGAACACGAGACTAGCTACAAGGCTAGAGACACTAGGTCAAAAGGGGGAGAATATTTACATTTATACATTTAAATGTATTCATTTAGCAGACGCTTTTATCCAAAGGCACTTACAAATGAAGAAATACAAGCAAAGTGGTATATAAAGAAGAGAACAATACAAGTAGTGCTACCATACAAGATCTTTTAATTGAGTTCTAGAAAAGCAAAGTGCGCAGAGTAGAGGTTTAAGAGTCAGAGTAAGGTTTTTGTTTGTTTTTTTTTTTAGGATAATAAAGGATAATGTGGGACCTTTACAGACCTTTATAGATTTTCCATTTTATTTACCTTCCCTGGTGTGATTAGCAAACTGACAAAAAAGGTTTACAAAAGCTGATGACAAAAACAATGTTTAAATTTGATTGGACAAAGAAGTATGCATTTTTTTTCTCCCTGTATCCTATTCAAAGCTAATTTCTCATCTGTTCTGAGTCCATGGCATTAGCCAAGTGGTAACATGAAATGCCACTACAAAAATAACACATAGCCATTTCAAATTGTTTTATTAATAGCCATGAAATAATCATTAATGATTAAGTACTAAAAGGTAACTGTTGTCACCATTCACTCATGTTAGCTGCATATCTAGACTTTTGTAAGCACTGAATTTTATGTAGCTGGATCTTTACAAATTTCCGTTATACCTCTGATCTACAACAATTCTTCTAACTTGCAACCATGTCTATAACCAGACCAGAAAACAAAAGCAAACAAATAGAAAAATATACACATTTCATCTCTGGGCTTTCCCCTCTCTTTTCCAGACAACACTTTTCATAGATGACAAGAATTAGTTTTATATTTGTAAGGATTGCACAGCATGCAGAATGTTCTGTGGCGAGAGAAACCCTGACTGGGTCACTTTTTCCATCCTATGACAGCCTGTTTTATAAATGATTGACTAGGGGTTTGTAGGGTTTCCACTCCCAAAATACTTCTTAAGACACATGAAACCAAACATCCTTGTTGACCATCCTTTGGTTAGCCATGCTACAATGGTTTAAGTAAACATTATGTCTAAACAGTTGTGTATGACATGCTGGCCTTTCCAGCAGTAATTTTTTAGCCAGGTGAAAGATGAATTAAGCATAAGTGTTGAACAAATGCCGAATGAAACAATAATGTTGTTTGAGTTAGGGGTCATACGTTTGTGAACGGTCAGAGTTCCTGGAATGCATTCACTTGACGGATATATTGCGGTTTGAGTTCTTTAATAGAAGTCTGAGAAAATAACACAAATGACATAATGCTGTTGGGCAGTAGCTGAGCTCATGGCACTGGAATGTATCTGTTGGCCACAGAAATGTTCCTTCTGCCCCCAACCCAGAGGGGAAGAGCATTATCATCACAGGGTCCTCATCTCTCACATTCCCCCTGTCTGCGGTATAGGCTTTTGAATAAGTCACTCTAACTCATATGCTCATGCTTATTTCCATTTTATTTCCATTAAAGTGTCTATGGTATTAATCTGGTGTAACAGGACTTCAGATATAGTCGAGATGAGTAGGATATGTGGGTGATTCCATGATTGGTGCCATTTGTTTCCCACAGTTATAAATATCTATATAAAGTAAAGATAAATGATATTTTAAATATAGGCATGCACATGTTTCAAATAAATAATGTAAAACCTTAATTACAAAAACTGTCTACAGTGTTTCTGCCTGTCTCAACCCACTCTAACTACTCACTCACTATTTACCTTGGAATGTAATCATTAAAATAGTTCCAAATTTGTATTATTTTTCCATTAATGTGTCAGTCCAATTAAGTTGTGAAAAGTGTGCATTTTAGTTGCATCCCACAACATTCACTCAGCTCTCTTACCTGAACAAACTCACCACTACACATCACCAACATTTGCTGAAATACATGTGGTATCGTTAGAAAGATAAGCATCTTTATTTTCAGTAGTACTGTGATATTGACTGATGTGATCACATTGAAAGTACAAGCCTGTTACCCAAATTATCTATAAAAATTTAAATATTAATAAAAAATAATAATAATTAAATTATTAGAAGGCCCTTAATGTCCTCATTCCATTAGCATGGTTGTGAGTTAATCACACAAAAAAACTCAACCCTGTTACTTTCAAACCTGGTAATCATTTAAGAGCAAAATTCAGCCATTGTCATCAAAGAAATCTTGGTTAAAAAAAGAATAATAAATTAACAACAACAACAACAACAACAGTATTAATAATAGACATTGGGGGATCATGATGGCTTAGTGGTTAGTATGCTTGCCTCACACCTCCAGGGTTGGGGGTTCAAATCCCACCTCTGCCCTGTGTGTGCGGAGCTTCCATGTTCTCCCCATGCTTTCAGGGGGTTTCCTCCTCCAGTCAAAAGACAACAAAAGTATTACACAGTATTTTACAATTTACCAAAGGGACATCAGTTGATAAAAGTGATATTAGCAATTCCGTGGATAATGATAATACTAAGGAATCAAGTAATTATATATCTCTTCTACTGATGTCATTACAGTGTATATTTCTCTTTGTGTTAGTGAGAGTTCATCATCAGCTACAAGATAGTAGCACCTTTGCCTAGCTAGCATCCAAGTTCAATAACTGGCAAAAAGGTTGAGGAATAATAGAGGACTTGACCTATCATGAAATATTTGAAACAACAGTAATGGTTCTTGCAACATCTGGGGCCAAAATGAGTCAGTCAGCACATTGCTACCTCCATTTCCTGCCCGTCAGGCAGGCATTTGTAAATAGCTGTGTCATTCCTGAACTATTTACAAAAGCTGTTGATGTGTTTGTGGGCTGCAGAGAATTTCTAGATGTAGTGCAAATCAAAAATTCTACTAGAATCACAAATGTTAGTTTACATATCACCACAGAAAGGATTTTCTGAAAATACAAAAAAAAAAAAAAAATACACAATAGAACACCTTTTGATATAAAGACTTGCCAATTTTTGTTCCACAACTATGAAATCTAAATTACAAAATAGTGTTTTAAATTTCAGATATATATCAGAAAGACAGCCCATACCTGTGAGCATTTACAGTTAGAAAATGTCAATTTTTATGTGATTTATCTTTTATCAGCTACTACTAACTGATTCAGTTTGAATGCTAGATCTCTTTTTGTTTGGCCTGTGAGTCCACATAAGGTCTAAAGAGGGGAAATAATTATTGTGTGTATGGTGTCATATTATTTACTATACTATATCCTATATAGCTACTAGGCTATACAGTATATTTATATTGCTTTTTATTTGTGTAGTGTCACTGTGCACTTTTTCTTGTCTTTGTTATGTAATTCACAAACTTTTATAATGATCTGTCTTCTATTGTGTACCATGCTTTTGATGTATTTATTTATTCTTCCTTTAATTTATTGACTTCATTCTACCTCACTGTACAGTTCTTTGGTCAAGCACTTGTTTTCAAATGAACTTGACTTGGACCCACTCACATTTCAACATTTCTCTTCTATGTCCTGGTTTCTTTCAAGGTTCCTTCCTTGTGCCGTCCCAGGGAGTATTTCCTTGGCACTGTCACCTCTGGCTTGTTCATTACAGATCTAGTTGTACATCCAGATTTCTGTAAAACTGCTTTGTGACAATGTCTATTGTTAAAAAGGTTGTACAAATAATATTGAATTGAACTGGAATTTAATGGCACTCCGGGTGGAAATAACTTCCCCTGGCTTTCCATACAGCTGAGTCACTAGCTATTCTCAGACAAGGGCTGAAAAGCCAAACCTTCACTACACACTGAAGTGTGCACTGAACCTACATCCAACGTGTACTCTGTTTTCATAGCTGTACTAACTCCTCTCTAACAAGGATTTTGTGATATTTGTAGGTCTTGGCCTGTTTGTACTCGCGTGGGGATATGTTTTTTAAATGGAGAGTACAAAGCATTTTATAAGCTGGTCCGAATAAGGGCACCTGCCAAATGCTACAGTATAGCTGTAAATATAAATGTAATTGAGTGTGGGTTTATGAGTAACTGCAGCCAGTTCTATTAATGTAAAATACCAGGCCTTTATCACACTTCCACGTTTGCAAAGCGGAAGCTGCAAATAATAGCGAAAACTTCTGCTCTAGTCTGTATTAAAGGCGGCGAGCACAGCGAGGAATTGTTGTTGTGTCCCTAAATGCTCTAATAGTTCCACTAAACAACCCTATCTTAGCTTTCATTCTTTTCTAACTGACGAAGAAAAGGTGGATTCGTGTTATTCGGCGGGATGAAGGCAAAGGTTTTGCGGTTTTAAAAGGGAGTACATACATGTGCACCCAGCACTACTTGTCAACCTGAGGGTTCTCACCGGCTTTAAATGAAATCTAAATAAATAAAACCACATTCTGTACATCACTATCCTGAACAGGTAACCTGCAGAGAGCGTGGCCTAAAATGTGAAATGTACTTCTTAATGTAGTAAATATCATAAACCCTGCTGATATGGATTTTATTTTTATTTTTATTTTTAGTAATTAAAATGATTTTTTTTTTTACAAGAACAGAGCTGTGTTAAGAAATTAGTTTGATGTCATTCACAGACAGATTAAAAGCAGTAATAAAGCATGAAGCTTGTTGTTATGACATGCTGCTTCTCTGTACTCTCTCAGTCTATATAACTGTGGGAGAGAGACATCAAATTATTGAAATGTCAACTCGAACTGGAGGACACAAAATAGTGATACGATAACAAAACAGGTTCATTTGTATTTTCATACACTTGTAATATAATAAAAGTTCTACATATACTTCTATATCTCTAAAACCATTTTTTGAAAGGAAATTATTTGAGGTGCTGATGACATGAAATAAAAATATATTAAATGGCAAGATGTAATAGTGGTATTTTTTGTTACATTTATGTTGCAATTGGTTTGTGAAGGTTAAAATATTAATTTAACAGCTCAGTGTTGAGTTTACAATTGCAGTTTCAAATCTTTTTTCGATTTAATTACTTTCTGGACTCGGCCGGACTCGACCATTAAGGACTCGGACTTAAGTCCAACTCGGACCCTTTTGGACTCGGACTCGATTGGTTAAGGACTTGGTCTCGACTCGGATTCGACAAAGGTGGACTCAGACACAACACAAATACAGGGTGTCCCAAAAGTCTCCATACATAGGGAAAATTAACACTTTTCAGCAAAATGTCTTCCAAACCTTTTCATACTTAGTTTGAATTATATATATATATATGTGTGTGTGTGTGTGTGTGTGTGTGGGTGTGTGTGTGTATATATATATATATATTTTTTTTTCAGATAGCCTTTAAGAATGCCCTTGAAAATGAAGAATGTATTGAAATGCGTTGAAATGAAGATGCCAGTGATCCTGACCCTATCTGCACTCCGGACCTGCCTGATCCATCCGGATGCCCTACCTCTGGATGGAGCTCTCATCAAGTGGATGCTACAGCCTGGAGATTGCTGAAGATGGTACCGCTTGAAATACCCTGAAATAGTTTTGGACCTCAATTCCACATGGACATTCTTGCTGTGGTTGCTGGGACTATGGTTGCTGCTATGGCCTTGAGACTGCAATTACCACATACAATTTTGCACTCAGGTCTTCTTTTGTTAACAGTGGACTAGTTCAACAAAGATTTCATGTAAAAACCATAATGAACTTTCTTTTACTTTTACACTATCCGTTGTTACCCAGATGAGGATGGGTTCCCTTCTGAGTCTGGATCCTCTCAAGATTTCTTCCTCATGTCATCTTAGGGAGTTTTTCCTTGCCACTGTCACCACCTGCTTGCTCAATAGGGATAAATTTACACACTTAAAATCTGTATCCTGTGTTTATATATTTCTGTAAAGCTGCTGTGAGACAATGTCCATTGTTAAAAAGTGCTATACAAATAAAATTGAATTGAATTGAATTGAAATCATTATCATAGCTAGATCAGGAAGCTGTCATAAGGTTGTAATGGACTTTAACAGGAAACATGGCAAGCACATCATATGCGACACTTTTGCCAAAATAATTAACAAATTCAAAAAGACTGGAAGTGTTGGGGACCAACCAAGAAGTGGACGTTCGCAAACATCCAGTGATGAAGGCACAATCAATGTGGTGCTGGCAAACATAGTTCCTTATGTATGGAGACTCTTGTGCACCTGTGCTCTTACTAGAAAGTACACTTTCAGATTACATGCAATCATACAGTATATGCTCCCTAACACATAAGCTATATAGCCAAGAGTATGTGGACACCTGACCATCACACCATGTGCCTATTCCAAAACCATGGGCATTAACAGAACCAGAGTTGGTTCCCGCTTTGCTTTTATAACAGTCTCCACTCTTCTGGGAAGGCTTTTCACTAGATTTTGCAAAGTGGCTGTGGGAATTTGTGCCCATTCAACCACAAGAATATTAGTGAGGTTGGACGCTGATGTCAAATGAGAAGGCCTGGGGCACAGTCAGCGTTCCAGTTCATCCCAAAGGTGTTCAGTGGGGTTGAGGTCAAAGCTTGGGTCCCTTGATTTCTTCTTTATCAACCTTGGCAAATCATGTCCTTATTCACCTCGTTTTGTGCTCATGGGCATTGTCATGATGAAACAGGTTTGGGTCCCTTAATTCCAGTGAAGGAAAATCATAATGCTACAGCATGCAAAGACATTCTAGACAATTGTGTACTTCCAAAATTGGGGCAAAAGTTTGGGGAAAGCCCACATGTGGTCAGATTATGTAGAGGTGTCCACACACCTTTAGCAAAGTAGGTTTGAAAGTTACTATCACACATGCCTGATGACACCTTGCATTTAAACCACACTGTACGTATTTAATGTTTTCCCGACTCCAAAGAGTTGTGTGTGTCTGTGTGATGCCTTGCAATGCACTGGTGTCTTGTCCAAGGTGTAGTCCAGACTTCTGCCCAGTTTATACCCAGATGAGGATAATTATATATAT
>JANDJT010000001.1:21835363-21857576 GCA_024331685.1 Stegophilus panzeri | reverse complement strand
TGAAATAGTTCAACACAATGAATGCTTCAAGTGGTTTCCCCAAATTCAACTGAAAATGCCACTTGTAATGATTTCTCCAGTTTCAAAATTATTCAACCCCTACATGGCAAGTGTCTTTGTTTTAAAAAGGAAATCACATCAGATTCTCGTTATCTCTAGTATACTCTAATTTAGTTGGCCAATAAAGCAGAATTCTGATTGAAATGTCTTCCTGACAGGTTCTACTTCTTACTAAAAGTATAGTCATGTGGCCTTGATTTCTAAGTTATCTTAAGGGTTGTTTAAGAAACGTTAAGGTGTTGGATTACTGATGGGAAGGTTGTGAGTTGGTATACCAGCACTGCCAAACTGCCACTGCTGGGTCCTTGAGCAGGGCCTATAACCTCAACTGCTCAGTTGTATAAATGAGTTCAATGTAAGTTACTCTGGATAACGGTGTCTGAGAAATGCAAATGTAAATGTAAAAACGGCACCGGAACGTACTTGCTGATGAGGAATCAGCCAAGGACAAATGGCTTAGGCAAGCTGACATGGATATGCTAAAAACAGAACTGTAACTGGGCCTAGCAGACATCCTCATATACACTTTTAGGAATTTTAAGCAACTTGGTCTTTTTGCTGGAAGTCACATTGATGATTTCAGCAACACTACCCATTTACTCTCTTAAATGGGTCAATTATCTCCATCGTTTTGCTAACACTGAGTGGCAGATGGCTGTGCATCATGCTGTGAGGAGTTCCCCTTCATTCCTAGCAGCTGTTTGGTTAGTGGTGGTGATAAGTCCCACACAGTACCATCATCAACAAACCTGATGATGTAATTTGAGTCAAACTGTGTTCTTCCACTGAGTAACTCAAAGATCCAGCTGCACACATTCTTAATCATAGTGTCCAGGTGTGGGAAGAATTTGTCTCATGATGTGTGCCATGACAAATTTCACAACACACAATAGCATAATGAAAGCATGTGAATGAAAGCAATAATTTATTAATGTAGTGGCACAGATGATTAAACACAGGGCTGAATCAAACTGAAAAACGTTATTGAGATTACACATAGTCAAGAAAGATGATTTTTAGTATACACAATACTTTCCCTACATGTGAAGAAGTGTGCAAATGTATGAGCATAGTGTCCTGCAGTGCATGAACTAACAATACAGGGTGTATTCCCGTCTCATGCCAAGCACTCCCAGAAGGGCTCCGCATCCATCATCCTAATTTTACACTCGTTGGTGTCTGCTGATGGCTTCATAGGCCTGCAAACAAATTAGAGGACAACTGCTCCCTTGTTCATTCTGTGAGGGCAAAGAGACAGTAAGATCCCAAAACACATGACCCAGTGACTTCACACTGTTTTCCTGTTCAAATATGCAAAATACAGAGAGTCATGAAGAAAGAGAGACTGTACTGATATCCTGTATATACTTTTGATGTAAAACAACCTTTACTATTAGAAAGATAATTATAATTAAAACACAATTAAGGCTGAAATAGAATTAAATTATTTAACATTTAGTTCAAGGAAAAATTCACCTGACTTATAGTTGATCTTGACTTATAAATGTCCTTCAGTAGAGTCTAAGATTATTTTGTACCGAAATTCGGAATCTACTTTTCTAGTGTAGGGTTTAGTACAAAGTTTGTTGTCTCCCATAATTAATCCAAAACTTTGCCTTTCTCATTAATATGCCACTGAGTCTCAGTTTTCTCTCCACTCTTAGGCTACATTTACATTGTCGACCAATTCCGTTTTTTTTACTGACTTCTGACACAGATCAGATATTAAACAACCTTTTTCATATCAGATACGGGCCACTTTAAAATGAGATTCTAAACCCAAAAAATACTTGACATTCAATCTGACATTTGACTCCCATTTAAAAGTTCACATTTCAAGTTAATTCTGAAGTTATCATCATTGTTATTGGACAAATTTTTCATTTTATTGTCTCTGGGTGCTCAAACAACAAGTGAATCATGGAGGGTAGTCAGTGAAGTCATGAGGATGTATTAATTCAAAAACTGCAGGGTAGCTATAGAAACTGGGTTGTCTACGTGGACATTTTTCAGGCCATGGCAGGCCAAGGATATGGTCCTGGCTGCAATGCCAATGTAAAATTAAAGGCTAAAGACCATAATAATCACAATGGAAACAACAGAATCACTTGTCCATTCTCCATCATAAAAGCTGTCGCCTCCATTCCATGACTCCCAAACTTCTCGACTGAGGTCACATCCTCCTCTTTTGTCTCATCATTATAACTTGAATGGGGTTTTGACAAAAAATTTTCATATTACAAATACCTTGGTAAAATGTTGCTGTTTCAACAAAATGCCTAGTGCATTTTTGGCAGGAGATGTGATGTACTGTAAAGAGGAATTGGATAGAGGTCAGATATGCTATCTGTAAACAGACAGAACAAAAAAAATCTGATGTGTCCATCCATTTTCCATACTACTTATCCTACACAGGGTCAAGGAGGAGCCTGGAGCCTATCCCAGGGAGCAAGGTGGGGGACACCCTGGATAGGGTAATGACCCATCATAGGGCACAATCGCACACACACTACAGACCACTTGGAAATGCCAGTCAACCTACAACACATGTCTCTGGACTGGGGAGGAAACCGGAGTACCTGAGGAAGCCCCTGAAGCATGTGGTCACGCACATGGGGCGGAGGCAGGATTCAAGCCCCCAACCCCAGAGGTGCGAGGCAAATATGCGAACCACTAAATCACCGTACACCCTCCCCCACCACCACCAGATGTGTGTCAGAATATCAAAATTCTTCATCAAGCCACACACAATGGAAACATTGCCTAATAAGTTGGGTTATGTTTTAACTGTGTAAGTAAAAAAAATTGTAACACCAAAAACAGTCGAATAATCGATTTCTTCAATTTGCCCACCATTCAAAGAGATCTCACATGAGTGAGGTGTGACCCATCCATGCTGTTTACTCAAGCAATATAGAAAATGTTTCCATAGGCTTCGTTCATCAGTCAACAGGCAAAGTCCAAACTGCTCTCCTATTGCACACAGAGTGCACTTACACTTACATAGGACGTAGAAGTCATTCTTTTAAACCGTATGTACGAAGTGCCCTTATGTAGGGAACAGACATTAAGCAGACTTTCCTCCTGTAAAGTGCACTAGTTTTTTACCCAGACACGGCGAATATAAATGTATAAAAAGTCGACTGAATGATGCATGAGTACACTTTATAAAACGCTTAATTGCAGCAGTGTTCGTGAAGGAAGAAAGCCACGAGGCAGTTGAATCAGGGCGGGAACTTGTGACTCACTGACTTCCTCAGTAGGTTTATAGTAACGCGTGGAGCTGAAGCGCGCTGTAACACTCTGCTGTATGGCGGAGAGAAAAGCCTGAAGTTCCACACAGCACAGAAAGCGCTAGAAGGAATAGACACCACACACAACATTTGTTTGGTCAGACCTGCGACAGTGAAGCCGTGTCATCGGCCTCTACGTATTCGACTACGTTTTTGTTCTTTTTCTAGGTAAGCGCACACACATCTCTCTCTCGCCCTCTCTCTCGCTCTCCTTACCTCCGCTCACTATAGAAGATTTTAATTGACGTCCTTCTTACTGTGACACTTGTAATAGATTGTATGGCTTACTCTGCATTCTATAGATTATTTCCGTTTTACAGAACTGTTTGCTTGTTTGTTTGTAAATAATTAACGCCGGTGATAATGGTGCAGCCCAAACCTTCTATTCATGTTGATGCTCCTTTGATATTTCCATTCAGCTGCAAACAAAACACACCTGCTGAAATGTTCATGCACATAGACAGTATTAACACCTTTCGTTTTTGTTTGTTTGTTTGTTTGTTTGTGTGTATGTATGTATGTATGTATTTATGTATGTATGTATATATATATATATATATATATGTGTATATATATATATATATATATATATATATAATATAATTAGTTTGATTAATAGTCTAACAGTAATAGCAGCCATATGATTCATTCCTGCAACCATAGGCCTAAATCTAGAGTAATGTCTTTTACATTACATTACTGTAATGTAATCTAATGTCTGTTCTTGTAGATGTGTTGATTTGATGAATATGTTGAGATTTAAGGAATGAATTTGCTGTGGGAGGTATGATCGACTGATTATGACTGTCACTGATTAATTTATTGATTGGTTTGTTTGCAACCTACTTCCACTTTAGCGTAATTGTTTACACTGCATGCATAAACGTCCTTGAAGTCAGCGAAAAATGAAATGGAAATGGGACAGTCATGCTTATTAAATTATGTTCCGCTCAGATTGGATCATTTATCAAGACACACCTGGAATTGAACCACTAAGTTTTCACAACTCACTCATGACTCATGAGCACTAGAAGGCTGCACCTCAGTGAATCATATGCCACAAGTAACTTGTTGCAAAGTATAATTCATACCCATAAATTATAATTGAAATCTTTTGGCAGGGTTAATGAACAGTTAACCCAGTGAACAGAAGGAAAAAGTAATGAGCATATCATAGAGGGAGAGTATAATAACTGTAAAATCTGATCACTGAGTGTGATCAGAGCTGGAGCTGGGGAAGAGAAGAGCAGCTTTGAGCTGCTCAAGCCAAACTCATGAGAGACTGGCCACTGTCCATGGACATCTTTTGCTTGTCACAGGTGACCAGACAACTTACTTTTCCCCTACTGAACATATCCTAATAGTGTTTTGTTTTTTTTGTTTTTTTTTAAAAATATTTTGAATAGAAGGTTGTCTTAACTCATCGCATTTGCAGTTTGGCTAAATAAAGTACTTCAGAAGAGAATTCCATTGTAGTCCATTCAATACTATGAACATGTTTATACTGACCGTTGAAACTAAAATCTAGTCTTTTCGTTAATGTGATGCAGTATTCCTGAACCAGCTGTCTAAGTCACAAAACATAACTGGCTCCTCGTTGGCTGGAAAGTTTAGGCTCCCATTCAAGACCCTATTTGTACAAAATTAGCCTTTTTAATATTCTCTTCTTTTAAGCACTTCGTGGGCAGTAAACAATAGCAGTGCATTAATTGGGAAAAGCTTTTCTTTCCTACTGTGTAAAGGGTGACACTGGAACTGCTACTGGAACAGGACATGTGGCAACCATGTGACTAGGCCATTATGCAACTTAAGTCTAAAATGACTTTTAGGTCTGAATTATTTTTTTCCGGACTAGTCCCATCAGAGTGTACTTTTAAGAAAAGCAGTGTCTGGCTATTTTTTTTTTTCTGTGCTGGCAGCTATGTGAACACTATTATTTGACTATGAACCTCTTTTTCCTCATCTAACTGTCTCGATGCTTGGGTAATGAGTCAAAATGTCTATAAAATCTCAATCCTGCTATCCCACATGTAATTTTAGTGTCTGGTATTTGAATGCTGACAGAGGCTGAGGGAGGTTGAAAATGCATTTGTTTGCATTTTCTCTCCCCCTGAGTCTAGTGTCGAGGCTATGAGACTCCAGTGAGCCTTGAAAATGGTCACATTCTTTCAGAGCAGTGTGTTTTTCTAAGGTTAGCCTCTCTTAGGCACTGGAATACTGCCATCTGTGGTGTGACTAAAAAGAGAGTAGATTGGACATACCAGGCTTCCCCTTTCCTATTTTTTTTTTATATTTTGCTCTTAGTCTAGACTTAGCAGGTGGTGCAGAGTTGAGTTTCACAGCGCTGACGGCGTCTGTGTTTTCTTGTGAGAAGGACAACCAGTGAAACATATTACTAGTTGGGAATGTGTTTGCTTGCAGCCAGCTTGTCTGTGTCTTTGTGAATTCCACAGTGCATCAGTGCAAACCTCAACTTGTTATGAGGAACAAGCTGTTTCAGACTTGAAATAAATTCAGAAGCAGTTGAGAACAGTAGCAGCCACTTGACAAGCTCAATCATATTTTTTCAAGTTTAAACAATTTAAGCATGTCTAATTTAGCATGCATTCTATTCTATAAATACATACTGATTTTTATTATATCTTGTAATGTGAATGAGCACTTCATGTTGACTTAATCAGAGAATGTGTGTGTAAGGAATATGCTCATTTCACTGGCTAAATCTCCTTGGAAAAAAAAAAAAAAAAAAAACTGAAAAAAAAAACCACAGACTTGTATCTTTTGTAGTCCACCGCTTCATTTCCTTGTCTGTATCCTGACACGTGGTGTCTGGTGGTTCAGGACCTTGTTGTGTGTACTGAATGTTGGGAAGTGACCTCAGGTTTCCTTCGTGGGGATTCCAGGTGCTGCAGTGGAGCTCTTAGCAGCCGGTGGCTTCCTCCTCGGCAGGAGGGAATGAATGGGTGAAATTAGATCCTCTGAAACAGGGCCTCATAGGAGGCAGTGTGCTGCTTAGTATCGGTCATTGATCTCCTGTTTGTTTATCCCTCCTTGCTCTCTTCCTCTTGCTAGCTGTAATGTCAATATGGATACTGGCTAGATGAGAGTTTGGGTCACTTCCTTTCCGGTTTAAGGTTGTTGTTTTTTTGTTTTTGTTTTTTTCTTCTTCTTCTTTTTGTTTCTCCCACCCTTGCCTTGACTCTGTTTTAGTTGTCACTGTGTATCTGTGCATTTTTAAAGTATCAGTACCTGTTCTCAGTGAAACAAATGTGTTTAAACTTCACTGAAAAATTCTCTCGTCTTTGTGAACATGAAAACAACTTAAAATGTAATTTGTCAATGGGCCATCCATAATTAAGTAATGGACAGGCTTTCATGGATTTTGCAGACACACATTGGGAGTACCCATGTAACATTGTAAAAGCCAACTTCTAAGGCTATATTGAAGTCTTTTCTTCAGCCCTGGAGGTATCACATCGCCATTAGAGTGCAGTCCTTACATCCACTTAGATCTCCGTCAGCCAGGCATGGCCCAGGCCTTGACTCACCTCACTTGCTCTGGGAGACATATCCTGCTGATCCTTTGACAGAAAAGACATGAAGTCACTCAGTGAGATTTGTCATTAGAAGAGACTCTGAGCCAAAAGGAAGAGGCTTCGTTATTTTATCATCAGTGAGGCACGCTCTAGCCTGCACGAGAGTGAACATGACATTGCATGGAACACCAGGATACGAATGCCCTTCTGGCCCCAACTTGTAAGACTCACAAAATCTGCCTACTTGCTATTTTTATATGTCCTACTGTCAAATCACTGTAAAAGCTTCCTTGTATCTCAGCAGTGTGCTATAAAAGTGAGGGCCAAGGCAAATAATAATCGAGGTTGAAATACCATGGGGAGTAATCCAGTACAAATTGCTACAGGATTACCAATGCATTGTTCATGTTATGTTCTATTAAAAGTGAATAAGAATGTGAAGTAATTGGATATTGTGTTTTGTAGATATGAAGTTACAGTAGATGTACTGTATTATGAAATGTTCAGACAGGTAGGTAATATTTATTAATTGTAGGCAGGGGTGGCTGTGGCTCAGGTGGTAGAGCAGGTTGTCCACTAATCGGAGGGTTAGCGGTTCGATTCCCGGCATGCGTCCACATGCCGAAGTGTCCTTGAACAAGAGACTGAACCAAGTCGCTCCCGATGGCAGGTTAGCACCGTCTGTGTGTGAGTGAGAGAGTGAGTGAGAAACTGTGTGCAGCACTTTGTAAGGTTAAAAGGCGCTATATAAGTGCAGACCATTAAACGTAAGTTAAGCTAACGTAAGGGGGTTCAGTTCCCGTCTCTGCCCTGTGTTTGCATGTTCTCCCTGTGCTTCAGGGGTTTCCTCTGGGTACTCTGGTTTCCTCCCCCAGACACATCTCTAAACCCTGTCCAGGGTGTCTCCCGCCTTGTACCCCCGAGTCCCCTGGGGTAGGCCTATCCTGTGTTGGATAAGCGGTACAGACAATGGATGGATGCACTGTTTCTCAAGGGTGGATCTGCTGTTTTTAGGCATCCTTTACACCCAGTGAGTGAAGGTATAGGCATAGTATAATCATATCTAATTACTTGTGATTATTAATCCAAAAAGTAACATTTGACTTTACCACTATGTTGTGTTTTCAATTGCACTAAACATGATGGTGCTTTTCTCATCCATAATTCAGTAGCATCTTTTTTTAAAAAGCAGCTCTATCACTCCTAATCACCATCGCAGCATTTCCATGATTATCATTACCCATTCTGCATTCGTGCACCATGGTATTTTTATTTTCAGAGTGTCTAGCTGCACCTGACTAAAAATTGCATTTGCCAAACTGTACAGTTACTTTCACTGTGTAAGTGTAACAGAAGTGACTCATTCTGAAATAGCAAATTTAACCAAGCTTGCCAGTGCCAACATTAGCCAGCTAGGGAGTTATTAGGTAGGTAGCTAGAAGTTAGTTAGCTAAGTAGTAAATGTTAGCTCTAACAGTTAGTTCAGTTTAATCAGCATGATGGCTAATGTAATGTAATATAATATAATGGAAATAGAAGCTTTGAAAAGTTGATGAGATTCTTGCACGATCAATTTATCAAGTGTAAACTTTTTAACAATAAAAGGTTATGATTTAATACCGAATTTTTAAAACATAATTTTAGTGCTTTTTTTATTTTTATTTTATTCAATTGATGCATCATTAAGCTTTTCATAGTGTGTTCTTTTTTTAAATAGACTACTTTGTGTGTGTGTGTGTGTGTGTGTGTGTGTGTGTGTGTGTGTGTGCACAGCCTTATTCAATCCCATAGAAATTGTGGTTTGTGCCATTGCACTCGCATCACTGCTGTGTCTTGAGTAATCTGCCAGCCTCTGCACAGACTCAGTTGGAATGAGTGCCAAGACAGGATTATTAGCCATGATGACTTCCTAACACTTAATTAACCTCCACATCTGTATAGCACAAGAGCAAATGACTGTGACATCATGGGAGATGAGGCGTAATCGGACAAACTGTGTGCGTACATGTTTCCATTTTGTAATAGAGAGAGTATGTGTGTGTGTGTGTGCGTGTGTGTGTGTGCGTGCCTGCTTTGACTTGTTTTGGTTTGGTTCTTTTGGAGATCCAAACAATCTAGACCTTAATGGCAAACAACCTGTTATGTTATAAATTCTGCTGTTTATAAATGGACTGGTTTAACCTGGCCAACCCACAGAGTGGTGTACAGCTGAGCATGATAACTTGGCATTTTTGTATTATTGTCCTGTTTCCTACTGTTTATTGACTTGCAGACATGCAAACATCATGCACTGTGCACACTCAAGAAAATAAATGTGCATAAGTCATGTGTCTCAGTCAGGCCAGCCATGATTTGAGGAATAAGATATCCACTATGCAGTGCTCACTAGTCCATAAACAGTAGTGAATAATCCTAGTCCTCTTCTCACACAGGATCTAGTGTTTATTGGCAGTATCTGGGCATGGGCTGGCACTGCTGATGAGGGATTTGGAGGATGCCATTACTTTGCAGAGGTAGTAGTTGTGTCCTTTTGTTGGGACACCTTGATAGCACCACTTCTCTCTCAAGCTTCTTAAAGGAGCCCATAAATGGGAGAAAGTGTACTTTGTGTGTCTATAAAAGGATGATGGTTTGTGAGAGGGATCTGATGTAGAACAGAAGGCCAGTGCTTTAGAGAAGACTTCGTAGATCTGTGTACCAGGAAAAGAGAATCATCAAGGAGTTGAGTTGTTGACAGTATTGCTTTGAGCATGCAGACACTGTGTTAAGTAATGTTCATCAACAGGTGGCTAAAGTTGTGCTTCAGCAGGGCCAACCCCAGTGGATTACTCGAACAGTGTTAATATTGTATCTTGTGGTCATTTGGAGACTGGAATCATATTTCTCACATTAAATAATGTATCAAATCAGATATTCATGCTTATTTGTGATGTTATTTCAGCCTCCTCACTTCTAGTACAGTGTAACCTTTCTGTTCCCATAAATATCTGCAGTGAGAAATATGAATCTCCTAAAGCCCAAGAGCAGAGGAGGTTCTGCATTAACTGAGATGTGGATAGGTTTCTCAGTGACCCATGTGCAGAAAATCACTACATCTGTGACTAAACCCTTGAGGATGATCTTAAGAGGAAACCACTGTAGTCCTGTCATGAGCACATAGTGCAGGCTATTGTAGCTGTGCTCAGATAAACCAGTTGTCATCTTCACTTCTGTACAAACACAAACCTGATGAATTTTGAACACAAAGCTGTGTTTGTCACAAATGGCCAAGAAGCTCTTCTGCTAGCAACATGCCAACACGACATTTTGGCATACATGACATACACAACTTTTTTTCCTTCTGTGGCAGTGACAGTCCTCATGATGACATCAAGCAATATCAAAATATTGTAGTTTTAGTAATGTTAATACAGGTCTTTAATATGTCAATTTTAAAATTCAATCTAATGTCTGTATATCACACATTGTTCATTTGATTCTGTGCCTAGATCAGCTGAGAGGTCAGGTGTTCTAAGGTGTTCTAATGTAGGTTATGGAAAATGTGACTGCTCAGCTTTGCCACTAGACAAAGGTTCAATACCTTTGTGCAAAATGTAACGCATGAGAGACATCCGTAATTTTTGATTTGATGATGGTCTTTTTTCCAGAATGTGATGCTACTTACTACCTTTGATCAGGCTTTTTGTTTTATTTTATTATTATTATTAGTAGTAGTAGTAGTAGTAGTAGTAGTAGTAGTAGTATTTGTTAGCGTTCATTTATTTGTGAGCTGCTCTACTGTGTACTACTACACTATGGAAATTTAAATCAGATTTGTTTTATTAAGGGAGAAATGGAAAATATTTTTATTAACAGGAAAACTCTGTTGTAATCCATCCTGGACTTAATCTAAAGTATATGCGGAAAATAGGGTTAAGGAATTTTAAGGCGGTAGTGTGGCAATACAGTGACCTTCGAGAAGGGTCATTTGTGTTTGATTAGCTGTCATTTCTGCTTGGACATGTACATAATTTAGCCTTGTTATCTTTGTTCACTATTCAGACAAAAAGAACTTTATCAGTGGTACCAGTGACAAATGGTGTTTTGCACTGCTGAATGATAAAGAGTGTACCATGTGACACAGAGCGATAACAAGATGATGGATGTAGCGTTGTTCCCTCAAAGACAAAAATGCCTTCCTCAACTTGTGCTCCACCTCAAAAGTCCTAATTAAGTAACTCTAAACAATGTTAACGTTACAGCTTTCACAATGGAGAAGTTTCACACATGATATTTGATGCTCATTGAGGACCATATGTTAGGCAGCTAGATAAAGAAACACTAATAAATAACACTCCTATACTCTGTCCCAGTCAGGTGACATAATTCTTCAGTCAAATGAATGTCTTGTGTAAAGTGAATTCATGTCTCATCAGAGAGAAACATTGCGATATGTCCGTTCTGTCCCATTCCTTTATGTTCTATTTAAGTTCAAAATGATTTAATGAGTCAGAATTATTTTTCCATGAAACTTGCTTGACATGGGTTCTCTTCAGTCACATGAAATCACATATGATGCTACAATTCAGTATTTACATTATGGATATTATATTTATAATCTATATAATTACAGCAACAAATGAAAAATTCATTATGTAAGCTCACCAGGCAAGTGAAAACTCCAAGTTGCTGCCCAGTCCAAGTTTTGGTTACCAGGAAACCTAAATTAATAGCCAATGTAAGGTTATAACACATGGCTTAGCAGTTAAGGCTCTGGGCTACTGATTGGAAGGTCAGGGGTTCAAGCCCCAGCACTGCCACTGTTGGGCCCCTGAGCAAGGTCCTTAACCCTCTTTGCTCCAGGGGCGCTGTATTATGGCGGACCCTGTGCTCTGGCCCCAACTTCCTAACAATATGCGAAGAAAAGAATTTCACTCTGCTGCAATGTATATGTGGCTAATAAAATCATTATCTTTATTATTATCATAAGCCAGCAGTGCTTCGGTCAATATTCAGTAGGCAGGGGGTTATGGAAACGCATGCTATAGTTACAGCATCAAGGTGTATCACAGTGACGTATTCTTTCTCTGATCCTTGAACCTATTGGTCTGCCAACAGTTAGCCCAGACATAAAATCTGCTTAACCAGTTGAACATTTGAACATTCTCAAATAAGTTGACAGGAAAATGTGACCAGTCTCCATCACATTCCTACCATCTCTTATTTACACTCACACATGGTGCATACAGACATGTGCCACCAAGGGGATCTCCATTGGAGGGATTTTGTATGTCTGTTTCCATAAACATTTGTGGAATTGCCAATCATTGTGATTTTATTTTGGGTAAATTAGTTTTACTGTTCAGTTGCTATTATACCCAAGATGGTCTGGATCAATCAGAAGCTGGTGAGGATCTCACTGCAGAGAAAGCAGGAGCCAGAGCGCTGTGCCTGAGGTAATGTCTCTCCCCCTCGCTGGCACACGCGTGGCCCTGTGTCTTAGACTGTGGGACGACAGAGGGAATTAAGGGGGGACGGTGCCATGGCAGCTTTATTTATAGGCACCTTTTGAAGTGAGTTCATTCCAGCTGTAAGGCTTGCCGTTCTGTTTCAGAACCTGGGATGTAGCCCCCAGAGTAAAGAAATGAAGAAGGGGGAAAAAAAGATCCCTGAAGATCAGTGACCCACACCACAACCTGAATTCATACACAATATCAGTTTTTGACAATTCATCAGGGTATATCTGGCCTCTTGATAGAAATTGATGGACATTTCTTCAGTGCTCACTTTTCCACATAAGATATGTACTCTTGTGAACAACAGGAAAAGAGGGAAGGTGGTCCAGTTTTGATGGGTCTGCTGAGACTCATAAAAGAGGAGAAGGGGAGACATGTTTCTGGTGCAGAGAACATGAGTTGTGCTTTTCTTTGATTAATCTTCAGAAGAAATGTTTGTTTATATAACTGTGTTTGTGTATATTCTGTTCAGAAGTATTTGCGCTAGTTCTCAATGATATGAAAAGGTCTGATTTGTTTATATAGGACACTGTACACTATATAGTGTACAATGATGACTGCTAAATAAAATATATGAAAGAGCACAAAGGACATGTTGTGTTAAAAATGAGCCTTGACGTAAGGTCTTTGCATCAATCTAATGAAATACATTTATGCTTTCTTAAAGCTGAGGTGTCAAATTGTGCTATAAACAGAAAAACACAATTTTGCCCCCCCCCCCCCCTCCTTTTTTGTCTGTTTGCCATATTTCAGCCTCACCTGTATGAGAGCATCTAAAAACTCTATCTGAAACAGCCTATGTCTCACTATGACATTTAGTAGATCATTATATGATAAGTCTGATCTTTTGTAGATATGTGGAGTCATTCTGGTGGAGTCAGAATGACTCCATAAAATATATTTAAATATTTATGCAAGAATTGTGGTCATAATCCATATTAGGGGTCATATAACAAGCAGGCCATCATAAGCAAATCCATACTCCGAGTAAACACAGGTGGAGTTCATAACCAGGAAAAACACAAATATAAACTATACCAATTTTAAAAAAAAAAAAAAAAAAAAAAAAAAAAAAAGCACAATAACAATGATCAGAATTATACTGTCTACACATGCAAGATTCCACAAGAGAGAGTGGACTACAGAGAGAGGAATATAAATATTTGACACAGGTGTGACAAACTAAGCCCAGCTGCAAACAATGATCAGGGGCCATGGAGAAACCAGAGCTGGAGCAGGAGCTGGAGAAAACAGGAAGTAATCAGGAGGTGTTCCTGGTGTTCTTGTTCTCTGTGGAAGCTCCTCATAGGAAGACACAGCATCCCTAAGACTGTGATTCATAAGTTAAAAAACATGTGCTGAATACCACAGCTTGTTTAGCCATTTGGACAAGTGGGTGGTATTGATTTAATACAACTTTGATTTAAATTTATTATGCATTCCTGTGTCATTCCTCATGATAGTCATCGCTTCAGGAAAGTGTGTGCTGAAACCTGTTTGTGATGATGTTAATAGTTCAAATGAAGATAGCTGACATGGAGTCAGAGTGCTATGCGTATTCCTGCAAGACTCAGCAGAAAGCCTTTGCTAAGAGACATAAACAAAGGGTCTAGAGAAGGGGTGCAAGCAGCTGTTGTAATGACGGCTCTTCCTGAACAACTCCTTCATTGTTTTCTAGACCTGCCGCTTCCGCCACTGTTTATTTTGGTGTCTTTCAACCAAATAATGAGCGTGTCTGTCTTTCCTCTCTGAGTATTTTAGTGCTAAATATTAGTGATCGGCTGCTCATCTGTCAGTGTCTGAATTTGTTTGTCTGATGGTGTGAGATGTTTCTGCTGTTGGGTCATACAGGAAGTAGCAAAGTGTGTTTTCATAAGTCATGTCAGCTGGTGGAGGGTTATGGGTTTTTTTTAAATGTTGAGTAGACTTTAAATAGTTAGTAGTCAAACACCTTAACGCCCTAGATTATTTATTCGGTTGTTCACCTTACAGCATATTATTCATTAGCTACTATAAATTATTCAGTAAGTATCATGAAATTAATAGGACACTGTCATATTTATTTAATTGTATGAGCACAGACCCCTGTTTCTGCTTGTCTTAGCTTGTTATATTTCACTGCAGGCCGCTCAACACAAGCATAAGGATACACTTCTCATTTCGATGAAAAGCACTTCTGTAAGTTGCTTTGGATATGAGAATCTGCTCCAATTTGCAAATGTAAATGTAGTTATAGTGAGGAATGTGAGTCTGGATGCATATGGGTTCTGAGAGTTTATGGGTTTTTCTAATGGTTCTTACTGACAGTGGCTACTCAGTGTTTTCACAATGTCATTGTATGTAGCTAGGGAATTTAGCAGCTGACTGTAAATCAAGGATATATTTAGAAAATGTAGAGGAAAAATACTTTGTTACTTTAATGTTACCTCAGTTTTTATTTATATGTTCATTCTTTTATTGTATATTACAATTTTCATTTTAAATTCAGCTGAAAACTTTGTGCATTTTTTTTAAATGACGAGATCAAAAACGTCTACTTTATGTGTGTATGGTGTGTGTGTGCTATGAGACTGCTGGATATGTGCTTCTCTGACCTCTCCAAGCAAGGATGCTGAGCGTACACGTCACTGCTTAGCGTTTTATTACCCTTGGGATCTAGGCACTGTTTACAAGTTTCCAAGTCATAAAGCCAAGGGAGGAAAAAAAGCAACAACAAAAAAAATACTGGAAATGACTTCTACTGGTTATTCATCCTGAGTCACTTCCCGTTTGGCAGAATCTTTTCTGTCATATGTTATAATTTTTTATCTGGCAGCTCATTTTGCAAAATGGGTAGAAAGAGAAGCTGAGGCCATTCTGCTTTCTGTTCCAGTACTAATAGATAAAACAATACAGGAAAAGAAAAGAGTCAAAGCCATTTAGGGTCAAACTAAAGTTTCAAGAGAAGATGCATTGACCAGTCACTGAGAGAGTTTGAAGGAGAGAGAGAGAAAGGGAAAAATAAATGATGAACTGGAGGTTTACCGCAGTTCTGGTGCATTAACCAAAAGGTCAGTCCCTGCTATATCTACAGCCTCTACCAGCAGCCATGTGTCAGGAGTAATTGCTTCCAGTTGCGTGTGACTGCATGTGGGCATCATCAGATGATCAGTTTGCTGACCAAGCAAATGCTGTACCTTTTGGCTCCAGTTTGGTCCTTAGTGCTTCCTGAATTATTGCTTATACATTAGTATCAAAACCGAGCCCACAGTGCCTGATGACTGAGTCCAAACCAAACTAACTGCGTGCTCCCTGTGGCCAAGGCTTAGCACTCTGGGTTTAGACTCAGTGTTTTTAGAATCCTGACCATTTAAGACCGATTTTCACCTCTATTTGTTTAATATTTAATATAACTCTTAGTGATTGTCTTGTACTGCGGTCTGGATGTAGACCCAGCAAAGTATTTCAGCAGATCACTTGAAAGAAGAAATAGTGTAGCAAAGCAATCAACCTATGGGGGGGGGGGGGGAGAAAAAAAAAAATTAAGTCTGTAATTCAGTGACTCTAACCAGAGCTAATCTAACCAGAGACTAGCTATAGGGCTACAGATTGTAGGTCCAGAAAGGGAGGTTTTCACAAACTTTTCTTTTTACCCTTTCTAGTTTGATTATAGTGATTTTACATGGCTCGTTAAAAAGACTAGAATGTTCAAAGATGAATGGACAGAGATGTATGTGTTTATTCTGCCTGCTTCACGTTCAAAACAAAAGTCTCATCTGTTCAATGTCCATGGTGCTAGTCAGAAGTGGTTATGTGATGTGCAACTGCAAAACAAAACACAACCACATCAAATAGTCTTATTTATAGCCATGAACTAATCATTAACGTTAAGCATTTATAATAACTGTTGTCACGATTTTGCCATATTAGATGCTTATCCAGACCTTTGTAAGCACTGAATTTTATGTAACTAGACTTTATATTGTAAATTTTAGGTGAATGCCCCTGGTCTACTATGTTGTTTCCATTTTTTCACCAAGATTTGCATGGGAAGGAATATTAGAGTTGGACAAAACTTTTAGATTCAGAAGATAGAATTTTAATATTTTTAGTACATTTGTTCAGTCATCCTATCTAAGTAACACAGGCCATCATGGAGCACCATGAACCCACACATTCACACCTAGATGCAATTTAGCATAACCAACTTCATGGTTTTTTTTGTGGTAGGAAACCGGAGAACCCTGGAGGGTGAAGAACCTGTACGTGAATAGAAAAAACACAAAGCTTTATAGCATCACCAAACACCTTTCTTTGCTTAAAGAGTGAGGAAGTGGTTCTTTTAATGCTAATAATTATGCTAATAAAGCATTTGACTTTGAATGGCAGAAGGATTTTCTCTGCTTCAGGCAAAGAGAAAAAGGCAGTGAGAGAGAGCAAAAATTTGTTTTCCTTGAAGCACTTCCCAGGATTTTTCAACATGGGTGGATCTATTTTGACCCTACAATTATGCTGTTTTTCTATCCATCTAAACTTGTTGTGCAGAGCTTAAGGTCATTGTCACCCCTAAAAGCTGGGCTTAAGTTCAGCTATTGACTCAGCCCATTACACTAATCATTCATCTTCACTGTTCCAATTTATTTTTCTAGCCTCTTGACTGAACTAATGTATACAAAGTATTTCCTCATTCCACTACCGACTTGCACAGGCACACCATCGTGACAAGTGCTCTGGGGTTAAAAAGCTCTTTGATACATTATGTAGTAAACCACCACTCAAATTTAGAAGCCCACCCTTGGCTCCAGGAAATGGTGTACAAATACCCCTCATGCTTGCCAGACCACTACACTGTGTACTTATTTTGTGCCCAGCATTTGAGAGGAATAGATTCACACATCAGACATGTTGTATTGCCAAACTCCTGCAGTGCCACACTTAATTCTTCAGGCTCTACTGGAAACTTTCAGACAGGAAACGCAGCTGGCCACTTCAATAGCTCTTATAGCAGATCCAGTGGTCATGTAGGTCACTCTTAGTCCAATTCAGCTTCATTTAATATTGTGTTTCTGTGGGGAAAGGTAGTGACTGAGGTATTTTTCAACTGAAATAGGCTTCAGGATTTCTTTCTTTCTCCCTCTTGCTGACATTCTTCAACGTGTCAAACTCGTCAGTACATCAAACATTGATGTTCACTTGAGTTATTAGTTATTTTAATGTAGCACATGGTGATTCAGCTCTAATCATGCTGATTCCATTCCTACAAGACTAAAATTGAAGACCCCGGGGAACATGAGAACAGGCCAGTGCTCCAGCCATGTGCCATACTATCTGACGTCATTAAGTAGAGCCCTTTTTTACCAATCTGTGTTAAGCTCCCAAGCAGCACACCTGAATTTAACCCACTCATCAGCTAAGACTTTCTTGAGCTGAAAAGTGTTAGAGCTGAGAAAACAGGGCTAGAGTTTGAGGACCCTGTAGACAGCCTCACTGAGCCTCAGGACTTTTAGTTCTTAGAAATAGAAATCCAAGCCTATTACTTTAGGGTAGGTTAATGACAAATGGAGGACAGTGACGACAATGGCCATTTTTGGTCATAAATCTGCTCTGTATGGTTAGTGGGAAAGGGAGGAGAGTGTGGTCTCATAGGATCAGGATCATGTTTGTTTATTCTGAGTAGAATAATATACTTTTGACCTCTAGTACAGTCATACAGTTGCCCCTGAACACCCCCTTCCCTCCGGCACCATGTTGACCTCCTGCAACAACTCTTTTCGTCCACCCTGCTCTTTCATTTCAATGTTACTCTCATTTCAGTTGATTCTCTACATGTCATCAGTAGTTCAGCTCATTGTATACTTTTCTTGCCCTGTGCTCCCCTCATTCTGTCCATCCCTCCCTTATTTCTGCATTCCTTTTGCACACTAAGCTCTTACCGGCAAATACCGCAGCAGTGTGTAGAAAAGACTGCTTTTCCTGCGTTCTCTAGGCGGTGACTCTCCAAGACCTACTTTGGCACACTGAAGTCGACTGCATACTTTTGTCAGTGGAAACCAGATGTGAAATTGTAATGTATGGCAGCTTTTTTCTTTCATCTCTGAGGAAAAAAAAAGCAGGCAAGACCACTTTTTATAACTTATGCAGTTATAGATAGAATATAAAACTGCATCTATTTTCACTTTCATGGTGACAACAGGGTAATATGGGATAGCTTGTGTTTCTATATGATATCTTCTGTTTTTATATAAGCACATATTCATTTTGGATGTAGGACAACCACTGAGCCAACACAGTGCAAGATTGTATACTAATCATGAAATCCAAAGGGTGCTCAGTTTACAGATTCCTAAATATTTACCCACTCAGCACACATAGACTACACATGTATTTAATGGAACACATTCAATACCCAGACAATGATCTACACCTTTTATCAGCTAAACATTCAAATAAACCAAACAAACCCATCATCCATGGAGCATCCATAAATGGATAATCTTAAAATAAAAAAATATATATATTTTTTTATTTTATTTTTTTTTATATATCATTCTTTTTTGCTCCCATTTTTGTATGTCATTCTAAAATCCCTGTAAATCCTGAAGCTCACCTCCCTGTAAGGGAGAGTAATATCTTCTCCAGGACACACAAGTAGCTTAACTAATACCTACTGGAGGCTTTAAATACATTTTGTTTTACTCTGGTCTGATTGTACAGTGTACTCAACCTTGTCAGAACAAAGTCTATATCATTGTCATAGAGTTTTGAAGGTGTACAGACCCATATGCAGCAAGCTGCAATACACTGTGTTCTGACACCTTTGTATCATAGCCAGCATGAACTTTTCCAGCAATTTGTGCTACAGTAGCTCTTCTGTGGGATCAGTCCAGACAGGCAAGCCTTCACTCTCCACACGCATCGATGAACATTGGGTGCCCATGACCCTGTCTCGGTTCACTGGTTGTCCTTCCTTGGACCACTTTTGGTGGTTACTAATCATTGTATACTGGGAAAACCTTACAAGACCTGCCATTTTGAAGATGTTCTTACCCAGTCCTCTAGCCATCATGATTTGCACAAGTCAGATCTTTACGCTTGCCATTTTTCCTGCTTCCAACACATCAACTGTGAGAACTGACTCTTCACTTGCTATCTTATATATCCCACCCCATGGTTTTAATGCCATGGCTGACACACACACACACACACACACACACAGTGGGGGAAATAAGTATTGGACGTGTCAACATTTCTTTCAACATTTCCAATGAGGCTATTCACATGAAATTTTCACCAGACATCAGTATTAAATCTGGAAATATAAAGAATTCACAACATTAAAGTCCATAAATAAAGTTATGTGTAATAAAGTGGAATGACACAGGAAAAACTATCGAACACGCCAACTGAAATGTATTTAATACTTAGTAGAGAAGCCTTTTTCTGTCCAGACATGATGGAGAACTTGCAAATGCCTTGGTGGAATAGTGGGGAAACATTTTAGCAGCAAGAACTGACAAATCTGGTGCAGTCCATGAGGATGAGATGCATTGTAGTACTTAAAGCAGCTGGAGGCCACCAGATACTGACTGTTACTTTTAACAGTCCTCCCCTTGTTCAGGGATTCATTATTCTGTGAAATTTGTTCAGTTTATGTCTCAGTGGGTGAATGTGAGAGGACATTTCTTTTGTGTGTGTGTGTGTGTGTGCGCCTCATTTGAATAGAAGCCAGCATAGACAAACACAAAGAATTATTGGACAGTTCTGGTTGGAGGACCTTCCACCTGTAGCTTGGAGAGCTTGAAGCAACTGTTTGATGTGTATGGAAAATACAGGTTCAGAAATAGTCAGAGGGAAGGAGAGATTCATTGCAGGCCATATTTGTTAAAGAAGTAGTACCAGTGCCTCTATAAAATTAGATCTTAAAGATTCCCATCGCCTGGAGAACTATGGTTTGCTGTGACACTGTTTAAACCTGTGGTTTGCTCGAACTCTATAAGATACTATACATTTACACCTTTGTGCTGGTTAAAAGCCAGGAAAATGACAAATTACATGGCTGTCAATGACGGCCTACTTGGCAAGTACTCATTATGGTTCCTTGATGTTTGACATTTACTTCCAGTAGAGTGCCCAGTACCACCCCCAGTAGCAGTAAGCTGTCTTTTAGAGCTCAGGGGAATGACAGGTTAGACCTTGTGTATGTCTGTTACTCTGCCCAGCCCTGACCCCACAAACACAAAATAGCAGAGTCAACTCTGATATCAGGCTGTTAAGTCTGCTACTGAGGTTTTTTTCAGCAAAGCTAATGAAGACCCTGTTGTTATTCTCTTAACTACATAAACAGAGTTATTAAGGCAGTAAAACCTCATGGGGTTTTGCAGGTATATATTAAATTATTTTGTATCATAAAATTGTTGAAACTTGAATTCTGGATTCAGATTTGTGCAAAGGTGTATACTTGCTAAGCATACAGCACAGTAGTTCTGGCTGCAAGGCAAATCACAGCTTTATATTAATGCACTGATTCTAAAGTTATACTTTTCATAGTAATAACGTGCACAGGGACTTGTGTGGTGGACATGCCACATAAACAAACTAAAAAGGTGTGTGTAGTTGTTCATACGATGATGTTTTCTGTGAGGAGACATTTATACTGAATGTTTGGAAGGAGCGTCAGTATGAGGCTGTTCCTTTAATTTTTCTGACACAAAACTCTTCAAGGCAGGTTTAGCAGTTTTTAGGTTAAATGACAAGCTGCATTTTTTTTTCCCCATCTTATTAACTTCAGGAGAGAAAAAATGGCTAGTGACTGTTTATAACTGTTATAATGTAAGTGATAGCAGGAACTAATTTGTTTTGTGAACATTCCACAACATAAATGTAATTATAAATAGATTAGCAAGTAAGAGGCATCATCCTTTTAATAAATACACATTTGTTGGCAAGTTGCTGCAGTATAATTTGTGGTATAACAAAACACACTCTGTTACACCACTCTGTCACTGATTATTTTCCTATTACAGCACTTCTTGTCAAGTTTTATTTCTTGCATATATTCACCAGCCACTTTAATGGGAACACCTGTGCCCCTGCTGTTATTATCAGCCAGTCATGTGCCAACAGCACAGTGCATAAAGTCATGCAGATACAGGTCAAGAGCTTCAATTATGGTTCACCTCAAACATCAGGATTGGGGGAAAAATGTGATCTCAATGACTCAGAAACTGATGATCCCCTGGGATGCACAACAGTCTTTAGAGCTTACACAGAATGGTAAGACAAACAAAAACACATTAACTGAGAGGCAGTTCTGTGGGTGGAAGTGCCTTGTTGATCAGAGAGGCCAGAGGAGAATGATCAGACTAGTTCAAACTGATGGGAAGGCTACAAATGTCCCAAATAACCACTCTTTACAACCGTTGTGAGCAGAAACGCATCTCAGAATGCACATGGTGAAGTTGAACCTTGAAGTGGATGGGCTACAACAGCAGAAGGCCACATCAGGTTCCATTCCTGTCAGACAAGAACAGGAATCTGATGCTAAGGTGGGCACAAGCGTACCAAAACTGGACAGTTGAAGATTGGAAATGGATCAGGTGCTGTTTTTCCAATCTTCAACCACTGAAGTTAAAGAAGGTCAGCTGAAGGTAGTCATAACAGTTTTAGAGACCAGATGCTGTCAAATCCCTCTTAAGTTAGATTAGTAGTAATAGTGGTAGTAAATCATTGAAGTTGAGGGAAGATGTAGTGACAAATTCATCAGTTATACTAGAGCAGGGGTTCCCAAACTTTTCCAGGGCAAGGCCCCCCAAATGGCATTAACATTTGACCGAGGCCCCCCTTTTGCAAG
>JANDJT010000001.1:21825260-21835263 GCA_024331685.1 Stegophilus panzeri | reverse complement strand
GTGGTTGTCTGAGAGTGAGAATTTATTTTTCACACCAAATTGTTGAGGCCCCCCGGGCGCCCCCTGGCGGCCCCCACATTGAAAACCACTGTGCTAGAGTATACATTTTCAAGTAATGTCCATATTCCTTACTTTCAGTGCTTTTTGTATCCCCCCCCACCCCTTTTCAGCAATATTTTACATTCTGTAAACGTACCATTTCCTCCTTTATACTTTAAACTACTTACACTTTAGAGAGAAGGGGAAATTTAGTTCAATTCGGTACAGCTCTGTGAAGACGGGTTTAGCAAACAGGTTGTTGACATCCTTGTGCGAAAGACAAATGTGGAAGACATCAGCTATAGGTCAAAGTTGAAGAAATTGTTTATTAACGCTGTTCAAACCCCAACTCTATGTGGATTTTGAGGAGTAAACAACAAGGACCAGACGGCTTTGTTTCATGCATGGCCATGATGTGGCCTTGCAAGCATGATCCAAGGACAGCACAAATTCCATGGCCTGGAGTATACTCTCTGACTACTTTATTAAAACAAAAGAGCTTTCTCGGTTTCCTCACAGTGGTTCGGTAGAAGTGGTGTTTAAATAAACTAGTGTGAATGTTTAAATTTTAGGTTATCTGCCTTTTCTGCACAGTTGCCTCCTCACTTCCTCTGATAAGACTCATTCTCTCCCTCACTTTCCTCTCTGTTTCTCTTGTTTTGCCTTATCTGATTGAGTGATAGCCCAAGCCAGAGGCACATGCACAGTCTCTTGAATGCACTTTTCTCCCTGTATTTCCGTGATAAAGTCTCTGGCACTTCAGGAAAAACAGTAAGGGAGACATACACTCTACTGATCTTGTCTGCATTCTGTCATCTCTTTTACTGTAGCATTTAGTTACTGTTGAGTTTGTATGATCTAGAAAAGGAATCATTTAACATACATAAAGGTATCGAAAATTGATTTAAAAAAAAAATAAGGGGAACACAATGCATAGTATTATAGAGAGCATACTTTTTGTGCAGTGATGTACTTAAGCATTTCAAACATTTAATAAATATCAAAATATTCACCTAGTACGTTAAAAGCTCTCTGGTGTACAAAACATGGCCATCTTCTTATCATTAAAAAGAGTAGGCATCACTTTTGATAATTTATGCCACAAGTTTATTTTAGCATTTATATAATAATGTGAATCATCTTTATATCAACACTACTGCTTGTTGATATAATTGATATTGATTTAGATCATTTATTAATTTCAATCACATTTTCATTTTTATAATTTGTTATTTTCAGGATGACTTTAATTGATGTAAACAGTTATTTTGTGCTGTATTCTCTCCTCTTTATAAATCAGACTTGGAGCTTTGGATTGTCTGGCTGTTGTCCATTGAGCAGATTGATCATGCTGTGCTGCTGTTTGTCTCTCTTCAGTGTTTGATTAAAAGCACTGTTTCTCCAAGCTCGCTTTCTGTCTCTGCCTTTCTGTTTGGGCTTCTGTGATCATTGTTTTTTGCTCATCGCTGTAAGATAACTGAGGACTATATTTAAAAAAAAATAAAAATAAAAAGATAAATATTTAAAATGTGAAATATATCTGTGTGTGTGTGTGTGTGTGTGTGTGTGTGTGTAATATGCACATAAAAGAACAGCACACTATTAGCTTCACTTTCCATAGTTTCAATGAAGCTAAAAGGGAAAGTAATGACTCGCACTGAGAATATTCCTACCATATTTCTTCCTGGAATAGTTCTTTTCCACTATTACAGCCACAGGGTTGGACCTTCTTTTCTATATGCATATATTGTGCATAATTTAGTCTGTCCTGTAGACCACATACAGTACTGCTCAAGTGTTTTTACTTTCTGGGGCAAAATTAGTGAGGCAAAATTTCTGAGGCAATATCATAACACCTTGATTTTATTGGGTGATTTTTAGAATCTTTGGTGAAGTACTGACAAGACAAGTACTGCATATCAATCTTACCATACCTTCACCAAACTGTCCTTAAAGTTTGGAGGTTGTGCAGATATTCTCAATGATGTGGTAGACCATGGTTGACTATTACCAAATGAAAGACTTGTCCAACTCAGTGCTTGTTGGCTTTGGAAACAGGAAGAGTCTGGGTCTGTTTCCCAGGAGAAGCATAACCAGCTTGTTTAAAAGGGAGCATGTTAGCACTAATCTCCTGACTAAACTCGGATCACGCTCTGATTCACTTTAGAGTGACTTGCAAAACATGCTATAATAGCCTTCCTTCATCACATATCTCACACGCTTATCAATCATATTTAGATTGGACTAGAGTTTGGCAGAATAATCTATACATTTTTTAAATGGAGTCACTAGTATCAGTATGATTTCTTTCTTGATCGTGGTTCAGGCGAACAGTATTATGTTCTGTGGGTTAGTTTTTGTCCTAAAGAACTTCCAGTCTACAGTTGTTGATCAGTTTTTACACAGTAAGTTAAACATCCTGAACATTTTGGAACTGTTTTGTGGAGAGTTTTGGTATTCAAGCACAAGCTGATCCATCATAGTCACAAGTTCATCTCTTTGGAGCAAGTGCAGTTCCTGCAATCTTAAACAAAATTCCTAAAGGGTTCATGATGGGGATATGGAGTAACTTTAGCTACCATTGCTATTTTTTATGTTTTTTTGTAATTTAAGAATATACCTCAGAATCCATTCTGGAAGCTTTGGCGTGAAATATATGGTGTTTGTAAATTGCCATGCTAACATGAAAAAAGAAAGAAATGACTTTATTTCTCTCCCTTTCTACTACAGTCTACCATTGTGCTTTCAGAAAAGGCATTAATCAGCTTGCTGTGATGAAAATGCAATGTGACACAGAGGTTTAAGGTTTTGGGTAAGGGTTTAGCAAACCACCGTGAAAGATTTCTACATGACCTCAACAACAGTTCTCCCACAAGAGAAGGTAAAAAAGCATTTTTACATCATATTTTTTAAGAGCGATTATAATATGAACATGGCCCAACCAGTAAGTATTGCTTTGCTGCTTTGGTAAGAAGCTTTCTCGGTCTCACTCCCTCTGCTTTAGCTTTTAAACAAAGCCAGGCTGGTCTTTTAAGAGCAGGCAGAGTGGTTACTTCACATTCCCAGCTTCTGGGTTCAATCATGTTTTGACCCAGGGTCAATGATGACATCATCCTCTTCTTTCTGAGAACCAAGTCATGAGCTGCCCTGGGTTCATTTCTTATGTCCAAACTGGCCACTCATTTGTGTGCTTTAACTGCACTTGTACAGTATTTTAAGTGCTTGCCAATTGCCACAGTACAGTAATAACAATCCCTACCCTTTTGACAAAACAGTATACGTATATCAGGTTTTGGAATCAGCAGCCCCAAAGTGCAAGTGTATACTTGTGGAAGAGAAGTTATTATATCTAAAGCCTACTTGTCCCCTAAGGCCATAAATATATTTGCAGTTGGAATGTAGAGTTTGTCCTTTTGTAGAGGCATGAATTCATCCTGAACACCAGTAATTAAGAACACGATATAAATTTACTTAGACTATCTATAAAATTGCATACATCTGAGCTTCATTTTGAGGACAGATATATTCCTCATATACAGTTAGTCATTTATTTGCAGTAAAATTCCAACTCCCTGTTCTTGTAGACTGACATTTCCTTTTTCTCATCCATGCAAGTTTCACCAGTACATGAGACTGGCTCACAAGATCAGACGGTAACAAAACTCAAGGTGACCATTTACTATCAGGAATTGAGACACAGACACAATAGCAGTAAACACTGGGTCATGATCAGAGGTCCATATGGCTTTTTGTTCGAATCCCAGGTGCAGCCCAGCTGCTGAAAAACTGTTTCTGATCTTATCAGTGATTCCTCATACCAGCAGTTACTATAATGGCCGAGACACTGAGAATCTGATGGCAGTCAGTGCAACATTTGAACATGCATAAAAAGAAAATAGGCACAGTAGACCGACACATCCACTTGACCTAATCAAAAAGATATCATTTAAAAAATATGGTTTGAGTCTTGGTTTAAAACTGTAACCATGGTAGCAGACATAATGTCCAGCCTTGGATCAGTGCCTGCAAATGGCACAGTTTCCCTTGAGTTTTAGCTCGGACTCGGGAATAGGCAACAGACCTGAAGTTTTCAGAGACCAGAATACAGTCGAATATATTAATGATGTAAGGAAGAGCAAAGGGCTTTATTGAAGAGCTTTAAACACAAATAAGAGTTGTAGACTGGCTCTGATGGAAAGGGAGACAGCGGACTATATAAGTAACCATTACTTATTTGCTTCATGCAACAGAGCTTAAAAAATTTATTTAAGATGGTACAAATATGTGGGTTTAAGACACGTGTATACAAGATGTAAAGAATTAAAATAATTCTAATAATTTACTTTTCTGTGTAAAAATCACATTTGTGTCTGTCATATTTACTGAATCGCTGACTCATTTTTCAAAGCTATAGCTTTCTCTAGGCCATGAAAAGAAATAAATGATGTGATTTTAACAAAGTGTGTAAATAGAATCTGAAAGTCCCCACAGCTTCTTCATTAGTAGATTTTTCAATGATGTAAGGCAAAGGTAGCCTCAGACAATGGTGCAAAACACTAATGTGCCCTAATTTATGGGTCACTGTAGTGTGAAGGAGCTCTTAAAGCACCTCTTTCAAAAGAGTAAGTGAAAAATACTAGTAGTGAAAAAGCATGTCGGCTGATTATTTATTAATCTTAAGGATGCCCTTGTTATTCTAATTACTCACACCCACACTCGTTTTGTCATCTGAGGGAAGACGAGAGGAAACTGAGAAGTTGTGTTGGCTTCCTTTTATCCTCTAGTTAGTCATTACATGATCCCTGAGGTCTTATGTAAGACAGGCGGTGCAAACAGACTGTAAGGACCGCTCCTTTATTTCATTTGTGGCTGTGATTATCATCATTACTGGGTGGTAGAAAATAGATAACCATGCCTAAAAGGAGCATAATATTTCACACACAGCTTTCCATCAGCTTTTTTTGTGATGTTTTGGCAACCTGATCCTTTTAATACAAGGCTGTAACAATATTAGTTTGCGATAAGGTCATGTTAGTTTAGGGTTTGTGGTGTGTAAAATGGGTGTAAATGTGTGGTGTGACTGTTTTATGTAAAAACTCTGCTTCTGTATACTTTCCACTCATCTGCTCATCTTCTGTATACAGTAGGTGGTCCGTACATCCCTGTCTAAATGCCGTTCTCTAAATATTTACATGTGAGGAAAGGAAATGTTTGTACCTTCAGCAGCTGGATACTAATTTTCTTTTCATTCTACTGTGGAGATATTCAGATGTTGTGTTTTTACAACCATTTTATTCAAAACTTCATGCAAATGTGAGTAAGGAAAGGAGATTTTATTGCATTACTGAGTGTCAGTTCCTCCTGACAGCAGCTCTCTCATTGTGCCTGGCCTGTTATCACAGCTATAAAAGTTAATGGCCATTATCTGCAAAGTCTCATGGGAGAGAGCTCTTTCTCGCCTTCCCTCTCCTGCTCCATTACAAATATCTTGTTAACAGCTCACCCTTCTTTATCGGTGTGTCTGTGTTTTACAGAGACTGACATTGGGAAACATGAGCGAGCGCTTCGATTGTGACAACTGCAAAGAATCCTTGTACGGAAGGAAGTACATCCAGGCGGAGGAGAATCCATACTGCATCCCTTGCTACGACAGCCTGTTTGCCAACACCTGCGATGAGTGCAAAGAGCTGATAGGCCATGATGCAAGGGTGGGTTTTCAACAACTAATTGAAAATTACTGTTTTGTACTTCCAAACGGTCCCTATAATTAAACAGAGACTCTGCAACATCAAACGGTTTCTTTGAGCTAGAATGGATCACAGCTATTTATTATAATTCGATTTTTTTTTTTTCTTCAATAAACTCAGTCAAAATAGTAATGATTAAAACATTAGGCAGCATTTCAATGACCAAAAATGAACTGCTTAATCCCCTTGAACCAATTTGCCTACAGGTTTAATGTCCTTTAAATGAAAAGAGCATCTGCCAAAGCAGCTCAGTTAATGCATAGTAAACATTAGTCAGGAAATGATTGTGGAGTCATGGAGGAAATTGAGATCTGGAGAGTTGGACTTGCACTGAACAGTCTGATATGTTATTGACACTGAAGAACAGGAGGCCATAAACTGTATTTGTCTGTTTGCATAGTTGATACACATGGATATACCAGGTGCAATAAATGTCATCCATGTGCTGCTGATTTGCACATTATCTTTGGAAATGTTTTTAAGTCATTGGAAATGTGTTTGATTAGA
The DNA here is from genome assembly GCA_024331685.1 of Stegophilus panzeri. Lineage (NCBI taxonomy): Eukaryota > Metazoa > Chordata > Actinopteri > Siluriformes > Trichomycteridae > Stegophilus > Stegophilus panzeri. The sequence goes on along the minus strand of JANDJT010000001.1, from coordinate 21,828,970 downwards.
TAATAATCTATTACTGTTAGCCTCTTAGGGAAAAAAAAACACATTTGTTTAACCAGTTTTGTGCAACTTTCCGTACATTGTAACCTTAGTATTATGAAGTTTTATGTCCGTAGTTTTCACCCACAGAACATTATTACACTAATGTCATGACACATAATTTGAATATTATGATCACCCATTCATGGTGTGCAAATGTATGGCAATTTGTGTGCGTCTGTGTGTAGGAGCTGTTCTATGAAGATAGGCACTACCATGAGCACTGCTTCCGTTGTTTCCGCTGTGACCGCTCACTGGCTGATGAGCCCTTCACCAGCCAGGATGACGCTCTGCTCTGCAACGACTGTTACTGCAACGAATTCTCTTCCAAATGTGTCGCCTGTGACAAGACTGTCATGCCTGGTAAGCACTCACAAAGCACTTTGTCTGTATAAGAGTCAGATCTTTTGTTTGTGTCAGTCATAACTACTCAGACAGTGCAGTCTTTTCCTGAAGAAGAAGCCCAGTGGTGCAGTGGTTAGCACTGCCACCTTAAAACTCCAGGGTCCAGGTTTATTCCTGAGCTCTGTATCTGTGTATGTTTGTGTGTGTTCTCGCCGGGATCTCCGGGTTTCTTCCCACACCAAAACAGCATACTAGTATGTGAATTGCCTACTTTAAATTGTCACTTGTTGTGAATGTGTGTGAGCATGGTGCCCTTTGATAGACTGCTTTCCCTGGGTGTAGCGGAACTGAAGATGAATAATAATAATGGTAATCTCATCATCATCGACATCAACATCATTTACCTGTATAGCACTTTTCAATAACCCAGGGACAAGGAGTAAAAACCTTACATGCAACACATTTGTATTGAGCGTAAGACTATAAATGCTTATCCTGTGCTTAGGGGAGGCAGCCATTCATGATCAGAGTGATGCAGGTAAAATCACAGACAAGAGCTGTTGGCTAAGGAAAAATTGGGAGTAGGAGGAAGAGATGGAAAAGATCCAGTTCTAGAGAGAGAGAGACAAAAATTTAAGCAGTCAGCAAGATATGACAGTAATTGCCAGTGTGCCGATCTTGCTGTCTCTGAGCCAGATCTTTGTGCGTGGCAGTCTGCCAAACATCTGATGAGAGGAGGAGATAAGCCTGTAAGCTATTTCATCAAGAGCTGTATCCAAAAGAGAGTAATAAAATAAGAAAATATTCCATGAGCATATATGGGTTTTTGCTTTCTCATAAATAAAGAAAAAGAATTCTGGAGTTTTCTATGTTATGACCCTTTTTCTAACGTAGAAAACACACAAAACAGGTCATTCCGTTTTGTGCAGTTCTGTAGTAATAATCGAGAATGTAAACATATAAAGACATGCCTTTGTTCCAACAGAGCAAAACTTGTTTCATGCATCTTACACCAAGGCTTTCATTTTGCAGAAAGACACATAGTTAGTGGTCAGGAACTCTTGTCTGTGATGTGGGAACAGCAAGTCAGAAACAATACTCTCTATGTTACAGAAATTCACTTAAACACACATTGCATACCAAAGCGTATTCACTTTTCTCAGATTAATTTCACCCCATGGGTTCTAGACTGAAAACGATTCCTTCTGTACTCTTCCCACCGAGTCAAAAGCCATGTTCCAGCTGAATATTTCTTCAAAAAAGCCTGGAGGATTATGTCCTCGATCTTCCCTTTGCACAGGAAAGCTATACTCTCTTTAATCTTTAGTATGGCCTTACTGAAGAAACCCTCAGCTGCCCGTTTCATCTGTAGAACCTGTGAACACCATGCAGACTTTGAAGGTCACTTATTGAGCATAATAATATCAGGTCATTATGCTGTCACTAGAAATCCTTGTTTTATCTTCTTTTCTTTTTTTTCTTTTTTTTTTCTTTTTTTTAATCTGATTTTTTTAATCTGCCTTTTGAAGAACATTTGCTGCACTTGATGCCATGGGGTGTGAGGTCATTTTGTTTAGATCAAATGTATATTGGTATATTGTAAGAGCTGCTTCTTTGTGTGTTGATAATTAGAATAAACTTGCTGAACTCTTTCTTTCTCTCAGGTACTAGAAAGCTGGAGTATGCTGGCAACACGTGGCATGAGGGCTGTTTCATTTGCAGCAGCTGTAAGCAGCCTATTGGCTCCAAGTCCTTTATCCCAGATAAGGATGATCACTACTGTGTGCCATGCTATGAAAACAAGTTTGCCCCTCGCTGCACTCGATGCAAACAGGTTAGTATCAGTAAGTAGTCAGTAAATCAACACCCAGCCTTCAAGAATTTTTCCCATGCATTACTCAAACCTAATTAAATTCCTCCTAAGAATTTCTGCTGTCACACACTGAGTCTGGGGATTTTGGAATGCTTAACAGGTCTAGCTTTCTAAAAATCCTCTAACTCCTTTTCTGAAAAGCAAACCTGCTGTTATGTACATATGCTTAGGAGACTAAATGAAACTTAAATTGGACAAATACCTTCACTGATAGAAAATGTAGTGTTGCAACTTCACAGCTCTAGGGTCCCTGGTTTAATACTGAGCTTGGGTTATGTCCCATATCCGCATGGGTTTTTGTTGTGTTTTTTTTTTTGTTTTTGTTTTTTTTTTCCAGGTTCTCTGGTTTCATCACACTTATAAAAACTTGCTGGTAGGTGGATTGACAACTTTAAATTGGCCCTTGGTGTGTATGAGTTTGTGTGCATGGTGCTCTACAATGGACTGGGGTCCCATTCAGGGTGTATTCTCACCTCATGCCCAGTGTTCACAAAATGGGCTCTGAATTCACCATAACCTTGACCCAGTCCCATACTCCAACACATTTTCATGTCACTTAATTTTACAGACTATATTAAATAGGGTAAAATATTAGCCACTGCCCTACCAACAAGACCTATTAAACTTTACAAGTACATATAGCTGATACTCTCTCGCGCTGGAGTGTTTGTGTGTGTGCACAACATCAATAGTAGGGACGCAGAGCAAAAAACTTTTGTGTACAGACAAAAACGCAATCGTTTTGGTGGGGAAAATAGCAACGAAGGAATTATTAGTGAAAAGTGGAAAAGTTATATCAACAGCAAATTGGTGCACTAGCTTAAATTGCATTTATATTTTGTATCTTTTCTTTTCACTACTATTATTTGTCTGAGAGTTGAATCTTCTTGAATTTATTGGCAACAGTTTTAAACAAGATGTTGTATTAAACATGTCAAGCAGCAGTGACATTAAAAAAAATAAAATAAAAAAAAAATAGAAATTGTACGAGTAATATAGAGATGCACCGGTATCAGCCGATAAAGGCTATTTTTCACACTATGGGCTATCGGCCGATAGTTTAAAAACATCCGATCAGGGCCGATTATATCCTGTCAATCAAAAGAGGGCAGGAAAACACATTGATTTCATGCTGTGTGTAAAGATGTCTCTTGTGTGGAATGACGACAAAACTGCAGTTTGTAAGCTCTGTAATCTCTGCACCGTTAAAATTTTACACCGGACGCTGCAGCAGTGAAGCAGGAGTTTCAGCATCGAGACAAATATTTTTTTTTTTTTTTGCCACGCTGCTCGCGCTGAATTAAAGCGCCAGTACACTGTTGAAAGATTTAAATGAAGATGAGTTGACAAAAAAGTGTATATTGCACAGAAAAATATTTGTTAATGTTAATATATAAAAAAGTTTATATTATATATTACCAGTTTGATGTTCAGTGATGAAGTAGAAATGCTTTTG
>JANDJT010000001.1:21781558-21815293 GCA_024331685.1 Stegophilus panzeri | reverse complement strand
TACTTCCGGAGGAGGTGGAGAACAATAATATGACATTCTTACTGAGAGTCTTACTCTTAATAGCTAAGAAGATGATTATGGTCTCCTGGCTGAAGCCGCAGCCACCCCCCCACGATATCACAATGGAGGGAAAGGGTGAAGGATGTTTATTACATGGAATATATAACTGCAAAATTACAACTAAAAAACAGAAATATTTTCAATTAAATGGTCCCCAATCATCTCATATTTTCTCATGTGATTTGTTGTAGGAGTCAGAGTAGATTTTCTTTGTTATCTAAATCTGAATGCCATCTTGATGTTATTCACACATTACTATTATTTAGTCATTATTACTGTGCCTCTATTTTTGTCTTTTTTGATTTATTTATTTATTTTTATCTATTTACTGTATTGGTGGTTGTAACCCCTTACTTACCATTTTGTCCCATGAGGGGGAAATATATGTGGACACTGAGAGGATATTGGATATTGGACTGCCCTGTAAGACATTTATACCTGTGCTATATCGCTGAATTACTATTTGTACTGTATGGCTGCACTTGATAAAATGGAATAAAAAGAAGTTCAAAAAAAAAAGAAAAAGTATTTCCAGGCAGCTGTTTGACACCCTTCCTCTACCCTAGGTATTCAGTTCCCTTTCCACCACAGTAACACCTGTGGTAACATAATAACCAAAGATGTCATGAGTCATGTATTTCAGGCAGACGGGAGTGTAGGTGGCTAAGAAAAGAGAGGGATCTGATATTTAACTTGTCTGATATTTAATAGAAATTTTACAGTTACTTCTGTGAAACACAGTTCCAGACAGTGCAGTAGTTGAAGAGTGTAGCAACAGGTGGTAGCTCAGTGGTTAAGATGTTGGACTACTGATAGGAAGGTCATGAGTTCAAATCCTAGCACTGCCAGAATTCCAACTGCTGGGCCCTTGAGCAAGGCCCTTAACCCTCAACTGCTCAGTTGTATAAATGAGATAAATGTCAGTTGCTATGGATGAGCGTGTCTGCCAAATGCCAGAAATGTAAATGTCAAAAACACATAGAACATATTAAGAATGGCTAATAATCTCTAGCCCTATAGTACACCTGATATACTACTTCTAGTAGAACATACTGTTCTATGCAGTATTTGTAGGCATGGGGATAAAGTGTAAAATGTTAGAATTTTATCAGCATACATCACTGGCCAGAAATGTTATAGTGGTATGTTTCTAAGCAGTCATTTTGTTCAAAGTTTTTCCTACACTGTAGAAGAGTGTTCTACAAAATACGTCAAAATCATGTAGTCAATGTGTCTGATATGTATGGCCAGAATAATCTACAGTTGTTGTTCCTTAACAGCTAGATGGAATTGTTTGGTCTTCTAGATTTTTTAAGCATTCATCACGCTTGAATGCTGTGAACACCTTTGGGACCTTTGGGCTGAAATGTGAAATAAGAGAATTTTGTAGTTCCACAACTAAACACAAAGATATTGGTCTAAATCTACCAGCACCACCATTAGGCCTGATGTTTGATGGGGAATGTTGGGAAGCAATGTCTGTGGCTTCGCTTTGCTCTCACCATAACCATCTCTGTCTCTTTCTCTCTATCTCACACTCTGTCCTTGAGGTCGAAACAGTGTGAGGCAGCAAGATCCCTGTGAACAGTTTCAGATGGTCTCCACTTTTGTCCTCCACGCTGTCTTTTGACCTCCAAGCCAAGATGAGCAAAGCATCATCAAAAATCAAATAAACCTTTTGAGTAAGCCCAAGATCAATCCTAGAAAATCTGTCACAAATTTTCATTAAATGAAACTTTGTTTCCAAATTACTCACACGCCAGTGCCTAATGCTGATAGAATTAAAAGCGTCTGGCTAACCGCTCTCACATGTGTCTTGTGATGGGGAGTGTTCAAACATTGTACAATGTGTTTTATTTACTCATATTTCTCTCCCTCAGTAGGGTTTTCTGCAAGTCTAATTGGAAGTTTGCCATTTTTTTTTTTTTTTTGTAAAGGAAACTTTACATGAAACTGACCTTGCTATCAGTAAGGTGTATTATACCTTCTTGGTCAATGGGATACTAAGAGAATTTTAAGAATTTTTACATATTTTAACTATTCTGTAAGAGTGACAATAATTTTCAAACATTTCTAATAATTCTGTATTGTATACACTATTATGTTTTATATTTTTTATTGTATATACAGGCAAGCTTTTCTCCTGCTGAACAGTTCTATTACTGTGCTAGTGTAAATGAAGTATATGGAGGAGTAATAAAGAATCTTACATGCTGCAGTGCTCTCAAGTGGACACAGTCCTCACTGCAATCAAATAACTGGTCAAATGCATATGCAACATAAGTTATTTGTTTATTTATTTATTTACTAATAAATGATCTGACTGACAAGGGGTATATTTTGTTTCATCTATAAGATCACGTGATAAGGAGATGACCAAGAGCACTGTAAGTAAGACTGAAAACTGGTGTACAGTGGTGCCTGAAAGTTTGTGAGCCCTTTAGAATTTTCTGTATATCTGCATAAATATGACCTAAAACTTTATCAGATTTTTACACGAGTCCTAAAAGTAGACAAAAAGAATCCAATTAAACAGATGAGACAAAAATATTTTACTTTATTTATTGAGGACAATTATCCAATATTACATATCTGTGAGTGGCAGAAGTATTTGAACCTCTAGGGTTATCCGTTTAATTTGAAGGTGAAATTAGAGTCGGGTGTGAAATTAGAGTCCCATTCAATCAATGGGATGACAATCAGGTGTGAGTGAGCGCCCTATTTTATTTAAAGGAACAGGGATCTTTCAAAGTCTGATCTTCACAACACATGTTTATGGAAGTGTATTATGGCATGAACAAAGGAGATTTTTGAAGGCCTCAGAAAAAGAGTTGTTGAAGCTCATGAGGCTGGAAAAGGTTACAAAACCATCTCTAAAGAGGTTAGACTCCACCGATCCACAGTCAGACAGATATCAGGAAAGTTAAGACCATTGTTACCCTCCCCAGGAGTGGTCAACCAATAAAGATCACTACAAGAGCAAGACATGTAATAGTCCGCAAGGTCACAAGCCAGCTTCTCAGCAACTAAAGGCCTCTCTCACACTGGCTAATGTTAATGTTCATGAGTCCACCATCAGGAAAACACTGAACAATAATGGTGTGCATGATAAGGAGAAAGCCACTGCTCTCCAAAAAGAACATTGTTGCACGTCTGCAGTTTGCTAAAGATTGCTTGGACAAGCCAGAAGGCTATTGGAACAATATTTTGTGAACAGATGAGACCAAAATAGAATTTCTGGTTTAAATAGAAGTTGTTTGCAGAAAGGAAAACACTGCATTCCAGCATAAGAATCTTATCCTATCTGTGAAACATAGGGATGATAGTATCATGGTTTGGGCCTGTATATGTACATACATCTGAGCCAGGATGGCTTGCCATTATTGCTGGAACAATGAATTCTGAATTATACCAGCAAATTCTAAAGGAAAATGTCAGGATATCTGTCCATGAGCTGAATCTCAAGAGAAAGTGGATCATGCAGCAAGACAACGACCCTTAGCACACAAGTCATTCTACCAAAGAATGGTTAAAGAAAAATAGAGTTAATGTTTTAGAATGGCCAAGTTAAAGTCCTTAATCCAATAGAAATGCAGTGGAAGGACCAGAAGCAAGCAGTTCATGGGAGGAAATCCACCAACATCCCAGAGTTAAAGCTGTTCTGTACTGAGGAATGGGCTAAAATTCTTCCAATCCAATGTGCAGGACTGATCAACAGTTACCGGAACTGTTTAGTTGCAGTTAATGCTGCACAAGGGGGTCACACCAGATACTGAAAGCAAAGGTTCAGATACTTTTGCCTCTCACAGATATGTAATATTGGATAATTTTCCTCAATAAATAAATGACCAAGTATAATATTTTTGTTTTATTTGTTTAACTGGGTATCTACATTTAGGCCTTGTGAAAATATTATTATTATGCAGAAATATAGAAATTTCTCACAAACTTTCAAGCACCACTTTATGTTAGCAGTAGGAATGGGTTTTGAACAGTATGGTTCTTACTGCTTTGTTATTTTTGTAGTGCCACACTAGATAACCCCACAAGGGAACATGAAAATCCCACAATAAAAACTGGTACATACACTCACTGGCAACTTTAATAGGAACACCTGTGCACCTGCCCATTCATGCAATTATCCAGTCAGCAAATCATGTGGCAGCTATGCAATGCATAAAATCATACAGATCAAGAGTTTCAGTAAATGTGCAAATCAAACATCAGATGGGGGGGTAGAATAATCTTGGTGACTCTGAATGTGGTACAGTTGTTGGTGCCAGACAGATTGTATTTCAGAAATTGCTGATCTCCTTGGATTTTCATTCACAACAGTCTTTAATGTTACAGTATAACTGAAACTTTACAGTTGGAGACTGGAAATAGACCAGGCAATGTACTGTACTGTGTATATATAGACCTTCTCACAAGACCTCCTCCCCTTCATCACAATTATCATAAATAGCTCCATATCATCTGGTCATGTACCAACTGCATTCAAGAGAGCAAGGGTTATTCCCGTGCTGAAGAAACGCACTCTAGATCCCTCTGACATCGGCAACTACCGACCGGTATCACATCTCTCTTTTTTTTCTAAAATCCTCAAACACACTGTCTACGATCAGCTGTCTCTCTACCTCTCACAGAATAACCTCCAAGATGCTAACCAGTCCGGCTTCAAAGCGACACATCACATAGAGACTGCCCTTTTGGCTGTCGCTGAGAAGCTACATGCTGCTAGATCAGCTAAACTGTCATCAGTCCTCATCCTCCTTGAACTTTCAGCAGTGTTTGACACAGTTAACCACAAGACTCTCTTGTCCACCCTTATGAGAATTCATGGTGCCACATGGCAGTGGTTTGCTTCCTACCTGGAAGTTTTGCTCATACCAGGTGACATGGAGAGGATCCACATCTGCTCCCCGCGGACTCTCCACTGGTGTCCCACAAGGCTCAGTACTTGGTCCTCTTCTATTCTCCCTCTATACTTGATCTCTTGGTGAGGTCATATCCTCACATGAGTTCTCATACAACTGCTATGTGGATGACACTCAACTCATCCTGTCCTTCCCTCCCTCAGATCCTCTTGTTTCTGCTCAGATCTCAACATGTCTGGCAGACATCTCTTCATGGATGGCAGCTCATCAGCTGAAACTTAATCCCAGCAAAACTGAACTGCTGTTCATCCCAGGTGATTTATCACCATGTCAGGATCTTGTGATGTCCCTGGACAACTCTGATACCATCTTTGATTACTGCATGCAACCAGGACAGTCAACTGTCCTTTTCATCTCACATTGCTAATCTGATATGCTCATGTCAATTTCTCCTTTACAACATCAGAAGTATTTGTCCATTTCTATCCATACAGGCCGCTCAGGTGCTGGTTCAGTCCCTTGTCATTTCGAGACTGGACTACTGCAACTCACTCCTGGCAGGTCCGTCTCTGAGCGCCATTCAAACTCTGCAACTGATCCAGAATGCAGCTGCTCGACTTGTTTTCCCCACACCACCCCAAGTTCTCCCACACCACCCCATTGCTACTATCCCTCCACTGGCTTCTTGTAGCTGCCTGCATCAGATTTAAAACACTGATGCTTGCCTACAAAGCCAAAAATGGACCAGTACCCACTTACCTCAAATCACTTATCACACCCCGCACTGCAACACACTCCCTCTGATCCTCTAGCACTGCTCAACTGGTCCCACCATCTCTCAGGGTACAAGAAAGGCATGCATTAAGACTCTTCTCAGTTCTGGCACCTAGGTGGTAGAATCAACTTCTCCTAGATGTCCAAACAGCTGAGTCACTGGCAGTCTTCAAGCGTGTCTAAAGACTTACCTCTTCCTAAAGTACTTAAATTGGCACTTTTCATTTTAAAAAGTTGTGTTGTCGGTGTGTTTTTCTTACTATATTACTTCCCAACAAAGTTTTTAGACGGATGGCATTCTTAATCCGTGACCTAGAGACCCAGTATCAGGATGTATTTATTGATAGAGACTTCAAAGCACTTCTGTAAGTCACTCAGGATAAGGGCATCTGCCAAATTCCGCAAATGTATGTAAATGTGTGTATGTATACAGTTGCAATCAAAATTATTCAACTCCCATTGCAAATCAGGTTTATTCAAATCAAAGCAAATAACAGTTAATATTAATGACTGAAATTATTGGTTTCTTCTTGTGTGATGCTTTTCCAAGCTTCTACCACAGCCTCTTTCAGTTATTTTTTGTTTCGGGGGATTTTTCCCTTCAGTTTCCTCTTCAGGAGGTGAAATGCTGCTCATTTGGTTTAAGGGCTGGTGATTGACTTGGCCAGTCTAAAACCTTCCACTTTTCCCCTGATAAAGTCCTTTGTTGAGTTGGCAGTGTGTTTTGGATCATTGTCTTGCTGCTCCTGTAAACTTCTGCATTCATCCTGCTGCTAATATCATGAGTTACATCATCAATAAAGAATAGTGAGCCTGTTCCAGAAGCAGTCATGCAAGCCCAATCCATCACACTACCTACACCATGTTTCACAGATGAGCTTGTATGTTTTGGATCATGAGCAGGTCCTTTCTTTCTCCACACTGTGATCTTTCCATCAATTTGTAGATGTTAATCTTGGTTCCAGAATCTTTGTGGCTCATCTCTGTATTTCTTTGTGAATTCCAATCTGGCTTTCTGATCCGTACTGCTGATGAGTGGTTTGCATCTTGTGGTATGGCCTCTATATTTCTTCTCTCAAAGTCTTCTTCGAACAGTGGATTGTGATACTTCCACCCCACGGTTGTTTTTGGGTTTTTCTGTCATGTTTCTGTCATCGGCTGTTGTTGTATTCCTTGGCCGGCCCATTTGGCATCTGTTGCTCAGTATACCAGTGCTCCCTTTCTTAGGACATTCCAAATTGTTGTATTGGCTATGCACAATGCTTGTGCAATGCCTCTGATTGATTTTCCCTCTTTTCACAGCTTCAAAATGGCTTGCTTTTCTCCCATAGACAACTCTCTGATCTAAATGCTGTCTGATCCTTTTTAACAACACATACAGTCTTCACAGGTGAAACTGAAGGCAAAAACCAAGAGTAAATGTTTACAGTTATTTATTGTTTAAACAATCAATCTAACAGTATACACCTGGGTAACAAGAAACACCTGTCACATGTTCCAATATTTTTGCTCACCTACAAATTGGGTGGTTTGATATCAAATGTGGTATGTGCTATGTTGTTTAATACATCTACATATAAATACAAGCAGGAAATAAAAGTTAAAATTCTAAACTCTCTTCTCATATTCATCTTTTGATCTCAAACCCAAATATCTTCAGTCCACAGCAAAATGAATTGGCCTTGCCATTCCAATAGTTTCAGAGTGGACCGTATATAAAATGACATCTATCCTGTCATCATATAATGTAATAATACTTAAAATGTGCATTGCTAACAGTTGAGATGAAGATAAGAAATGATTATTTTCATGTAAATTTTAACCTTGAACTGCTACAAAAGTATAGTAGAGTTGACCAGTCAATAATACCTGACCTAGGTTCTTAGCTAATGCTTTAATATTCTATAATATATACAGTATGCTGATTGTGGTTAGCTTGAGTTCATGTCTGTCAGCTTAATTTTAGCTAATGCTGTTTCACTAGATTGATTTACAATAAATATTTTGGGTGTTTTAAATATACTTTTATATTATCACAAACTAGCAAATTTGATTGAATTGTAATGATCTTTTAATCTTGTATATATTTCTATTATATAAAATTAATTCAATTCAATTCAGTCAACAAACTTATTCTAAAGGACGATGATGAATGTGGCAGTGAAGCTGTCAAAATACAGATCACTGAGATGTCTCAGTTTCTTCAAACATATTTTTTAAAATTCCATTAATATCCAGCATGTGGTTGCAGTCTCCACATCACATGATATTCAGCAGAAGTCACATGTGGAATTGCATATTGCTTACAAATGTGCATAGAAGCATTGCTTCACATTTATATAAATATATAATAAGTATCCACATTTTGCTGTGGTTAGTTTGCATATTATTCAAAGAATGTCATAGTTGGATTAAACAAAAAATTTATATTAATCCACTGATATTCACTGTTCTTGATACAGATACATGCTATCTTGTTCCAGAAAGACCAAAAATCTTCAGATTGCAATAAAACTATAATGATATGAAATGTGTGATGAAGTTATTATTTATATTTGATCATTTCTAACATGCTGCATTATTTGCTGCACTGCAGCTGAGTTCAAGGCAGTAATCGGATTTCCACTGCAGCACAGCAGGTGGCAATCATGTACCACCAATTAGCATTTCACCTGTTCAGCATGTATCAGAAAAAGAAACACGAACACATGGCACCATCAGTGCCAACTCAGTAGTGATCAAATGAAAAGATTTGATTAGATTCATCCTCCGTTTCCAGGATCATTGAGTAACAGAAACAAACACTGAATCAGCATCATTGGCATTCAGATGCTGGCCCAGCGATTTAAATGCCCAAATGTCAAATACTTCTTTCCTAATACTTATTGATGTAATACTTTTCTCTGTACTCATTACCTTCCTACTGAGGAGACAGTTTGTGATCTATAATCCATGACATTTACGGCATTTGGCAGACGCCCTTATCCAGAGTGACTTACATTTATCTCATTTATACAACTGAGCAGTTGAGGGTTAAGGGCCTTGCTCAAGGGCCAGCAGCTCAGCAGTCCTGGGATTTGAACTCACGACCTTCCACTGAGCTACCACTGCCCTGCCATGACAAGTCTTTGTCATTCTGACCCAGTCACTGAAAATACGTTCACACTTATATCAAAGTCAGGGTGTATATTTAAGTCCTTATTTATAATTTCTTTATCCAGATGAGTCCTTTAAATACTATACGCATTCTGACTGTTCAGTATGGTAAACAGTCATGGTAGTCAAACAAGAATGTTTTTCAAGTCATGCTAACATTAGCAAACATTCAAATAGGCAGTATGCAGATGCTTGTGGGACTCCCAGTTGTATCTGGCCTGCTTCTTGGCCATGCTAATAATATAATAAAGTTCCTGGGACAGCCAAAGTGCATGGCAACCACTGCACTAGAGAGGACCAGTTTAGAGGCCTCACATGCATATCTGTCCCACGGGCTGCTTGCACCTGCTGCCTGATTACTGCTGTATCATGCTTATTCCTGATTTGAGCCAGAAGCTCATGTCTTTCATATGAAACTCCTGAAAGCATCCAACATTAAATCTACAATCCCTTTGTTTTAAGGACGGATTGCTTTTTATTCAACCATTTCTATATTTCTATTATCAGACTTGTTGACTGTCAGAAGAGGTAATGCCATCCCTTTTCATTTGTCTTCTCTTGTCCTTAAATAAGATTAAATAACAAATGTCAACGACTGGACTGCTCTGTTTAATGATGGACAATTTGTATCAAATTTATTTGTATATAAATTTATTTTTTAAGTCAACATATTGTAACCTGTAAATGTACATGTATTCCAATTCTTGACCGGGTTAGTTTGTCGAAACCAAAGGAAGGCATCACTTTTCCTTATCATAGGTGACACTCTAAAGAGTACAGCTGAAAGCCAATAACATATAACTTTATTGTCCGTTTTGCAAATGCCACATTCTCATGTGGCTCTCTGTCAAGAAAATTCCACTGATGACTAGAATTTTACTTCATTCAGTTTCTATAGAATATACATTTTAAAAGCCTGTAGATGTGATTATAGATATCCTCTCCTACGCAGGCATGAATAATCTGATGGTAGACAACACAAACATGCTGCCAGTGTATAAATCCCCCAGCCCTTTTGCTCCATCACACAGTTCCAGAGGCACCCCTTTTGAACCTTTTCTTTTTTGGCCCCTTTTCCCCCCTCTTTCAGATCTTGAGCCATGCGAATTGCTGTTGTGTTTTAGAGTGGGAGAGATGGAAAGCAAGGAGCACGCTTCTCTCAGGGGGAATCCCTGAGTTCATTTGAGGAGAGCTGGATTCGGTTATGATTTCAATGGAGGAGACTAGGGCAGCATGGCTCAAGATCTGAAGAAGGGGAAAATGGGGGGCCAAAACAAAAAGTACTAAAAGGGGTTAACATGCAGAGAGAAATGTAATTTGCTTGATACTGGTTGCCTCAGTTGACCTTGAAACAAAAGGAGAAAGGAAACGGAAAACTGAACACCTTTATGTTGAATGAATTCTCACCATGCTCTTCTATATGAAAGCTGTAAGTGTTATAAAAAGCTGTATCAAAGCTAGAAGTGGTGGCTCAGTGCTTAAGTCTTTGGGCAGCTGATCGGAAGGTTCTGAGTTCAGTCCCAAAACTGCCAAGCTGCTATTGTTGGCTCCTTGAGCAAGACCCTAAATCTGTCTCAGTTGCATCCTGTCTGAATTGTAAGTCGCTTTGGAGAAAAGCATCAGCCATCAAATATAAGTAATTTATACACCACTGGTGATGTTGCTGTACATTGAAGGTACACCTGAAGTGGGTCAGAAAGTGAGACAGAAGAACCTGTATTTCCCTTTAGGGTAAAATTAACATTTTTAAAAAAATACTGTCCATCATACATAAATCAAACTAGTAAAAGTAACAAAGTAAAATAAAATGAGATCCCATGAAATTAAACTAGGATATCAATGTTTGTCAGTACAGTCGATTGTCGACAGGCACCTCACCAAATGTACCATCACTCAACTACTGATGAGAAATAAACAGAAAGAATGAGAAGGATGAGAATGAGACATGAAGGAACGCAAGAGAAGTGAAAACGACAGCAAGATAGGGTGATTGGGAGGGAAAGCTGCATCCCACGGAGTCGACTCAATAATTTATGGTCAGGAAAGGGGAATGAAAGTGTAATTTACGTTGAACTCTCTACCGTTGCCCTGCCCTCCCCTGCGTAATGAGAAACGGCTGTCGAGATTGCAGGGCGCAGGCACAGCCCCCTGGCGATGACACATCATTAGTTTTTATTTGTCTCTACTTTTACAGCTTTTGCAGCAACGCCAACTAGTGCAGAACATTCCAACCCACAACCACTGTGTTGTATTAATACAGCACGCACATACATACCTCCCAAGATGGCGGCCCATTGCTCAGGTTCAAGCCCTGGAAACACAAATCACCAGAGCTTAATGTGATAATGCATCAGTTGGACACACTGCTCACACCACCCTGGTCACCATTCATAAAATAAAAACATGAGGAAATGCAGGGGTACAATCTCTGGTGGAATGCTTTAATAAACAAAAGCTTATTAAGAATTGTTTTGTTCGTCATAGATTCAGCCCTGATTTTTTTTTTTACACTATACAGAGTGTTCCATAAATAATCAGAATAATATTTTATGTCAATTGTTTTGATATTAAAAGTGATGCGTAGTGCAAAATTACATTTCAATTATTTAAATTATAATATAAAAATATATATAATATAATATAATATAATATAATACAACTCCAATTCCAAAAAAGTTGGGATGTTGTGTAAAATGTAAATAAAAACAGAATACAATGATTTGCAAATCTCACAAACCCATATGTTATTCAAAATAGAACATAGAAAACATATCAAATGTTTAAACTGAGTAAATGTACCATTTTAAGAAAAAAAATAAGTAATTTTGAAGTTGATGACCGCAACACATCTCAAAAAAGTTGGGACGGGGCAACAAAAGGCAGGAAAAGTAAGCGTTACTAAGAAGAAACAGCTGGATGTTAATTGGTAACAGGTAGACAGGCAGAGTCTTTCAGAAGTAAAGATGGGCAGAGGTTCACCAACCTGTGAAAAACTGTGTCTACAATTTGTGGAACAATTTCAGAATAATATTCTTTGTAAAATTGCAAAGACTATGAATATCTCATCTTTTACAGTACATAATATCATAAAAAGATTCCAAGAATCTGGAGAAATCTCTGTGCACAAGGGACAAGGGTGAAAATCAATATTGCATGCCCGTGATCTTCAGGCCCTCAGGTGGCACTGCATTAAAAACAGTCATGATTCTGTAATGGAAATCACTGCATGGGCTCAGAAACACCTCCAGATCTCACTGTCTGTGAACACAGTTCACCGTGCCATCCACAAATGCTGGTTAAAGCTCTATCATGCAAAGAAGAAGCCATATGTGAACATGATCCAGAAACACCGCCGTCTTCTCTGGGCCAAAGCTAATTTAAAATGGACTGAGGCAAAGTGGAAAACTGTTCTGTGGTCAGGCGAATCGAAATTTGAAATTCTTTTTGGAAAGCATGGATGCCGCGTCCTCTAAAGAGGAGAGGGACCATCTGGCTTTTTATCAGCGCTGAGTTCAAAAGCCTGTATCTCTGATGGTATGGGGGTGCATTAGTGCCTATTGAATGGGCAGCTTGCACGTCTGGATAGGCACCATCAATGTAGAAAGGTATATACAGGTTTTAGAGCAACATATGTTTCCGTCCAGATTCCATCCCATCTATACTTCTGAGAGACTCTCTAAGGTACTTTTTTTTTATCCCCAGTCATATTACTGACCTGTTGCCAATTAAGCTAATTAGTTGCAAAATGTTCCTCCAGCTGTTTCCTTTTGGAAACACTTTTCCAGGCATTTTTTGCCCCGTCCCAACTTTTTTGAGACGTGTGGCAGCCATCAAATTCTTATTACCTTATTTTTTTCTTCAAATGGTACATTTCCTCAGTTTAAACATTTGATATGTTTTCTATGTTTTATTGTGAATAACATATGCGTTTATGAGATTTGCAAGTCATAATTTTTTTATGCAAATAAAATTGCATTCTGTTTTTATTTACATTTTACACAGTGTCCCAAATGTTTTGGAATTGGGGTTGTATAATATAATATAATATAACATAATATGATATGAAAAGAAACTGGATGTGTATGTGGCCATGCAGAATAAATAGGCTCGAAGACTGTGATCTTGCAAAATGTAATATCTAGATTTTATTTTATGCAGGAATTTCAAATAATAAGATATACAATAGCATAAGGTATACTGTATTAATATTGTATTAAGTAATCATGATCAACATACACTGAAGTAGACAATTTCAGTAAGACACCACAACAGGAATGTCCATGCTCAGTATCTACTAAAGAAACCAGTATTCTTATGTCAAAATTTGATACAAAAACTCAGTGTAAGTATAAATGCATCACTTATGTGCTAGAGCATTGCCTTCTCTGATAGTGCGGTATATGTCTGAACTGTATGGATTATTTGCTAAATATAGCTGAACCTGTTGTAAAGATATGTATAATAACTGATGAGACATGTGGTATGTAGATGTGCTGTGCATAAATGCTAGTGAAATAATGTGCTCATACAATGTTCCTATTGCCTCTTCTCTCTCTCTCTCTCTCTCTCTCTCTCTCTCTTTCTCACACACATGCATGCACACACACCCATGGTCTGACCCAATACAGGTGTATGTTAGATGCAATTCCTAACAAACTCTTCTGATCACAATGTTTATCCATCTTTCTGTCTGAACATAAACACAGCTCACTGCTCCCAGCCAAATCAAACATACATTCATTACTCTGTTTGTGTGGATTATTGTTCTCTTTGATTAGCCTTTTGTTATACAAAGATAGCTAGAAGTGAAAAATGTTTGCCTAAGAAACCAAGGATTAAGTTTGTCCTATCTTTAGACATCCTATTTTTGCTGATTTGTAATCATTTTGCCCAAAATGTTTTTAAAAAGAGAAGAAAAAAAACACAAAGTTTTACAACAAAAACAGAAATTAGTTCCAGTGATTTGCTTTGGTTTCATTATACAACAGAAATATAAAGAGACGAAGTGTATTGATTCCTACTTTTGATTGGTACCTTTCACAAAATAAAGCAGAGCCAACACGAGAAAACGAATCAATGTAAGATTTGGAAAAGAGCAACAAGCTAATGTGTTGTAAATGTGCATAAGTCAGCGTTTGGAAGGAAGAGATCATTTGACGTGTCTTTCATAATGTGAGCATAGAAGTCTTTAGTCAAATATAAAAGCGGGACATATATATAGCATTTCACCCACAAAACACTGTTTACAAAAGAATGATCCTTCATTTAAGGGCAGTCTTTCAAAACAAATCAATGTAAGATTTGGAAAAGAGCAACAAGCTAATGTGTTGTAAATGTGCATAAGTCAGCGTTTGGAAGGAAGAGATCATTTGACGTGTCTTTCATAATGTGAGCATAGAAGTCTTTAGTCAAATATAAAAGCGGGACATATATATAGCATTTCACCCACAAAACACTGTTTACAAAAGAACGATCCTTCATTTAAGGGCAGTCTTTCAAAGTGCTTCCAATTGCACAAAGAAACATCTTTTCCCTATGTCTAACATAAACAGTACATACTTTATTACTTATTGCAGCAATCCTCCAGTTCCCTTTGAGCATTTTCATGAATGTGCAGCAGCATTATTATTTCTTTTCAACATCAGTCTGATAGTGTCACAATTAAGTAACACTCAGCAGCCTTTCAGGGTGGACCATCTTTCCAAATTTTGGCCCACCATATGCCACTTTCAGGTCAAGTGATGGTGCTTGTTATCATTGATGGAGCAGTAGTAGTTGGACTGTGGGCCTTTCTCCTCTTGCCTCCCCCTTTATTACTTTCCTTTGAGTCTCGACCACGGTTTTTGCCATTTAACGTTCCTTGGTTCTTAGGCGTTGTCCCCTTGTCTCCTGAATAAGACAAGCAAAAAAAAAATCATCTTTACAGCACTTAATTTACTACTGCCTGAATTTGTTTTAAACAACTTATATATTAGTCAAGCATGAGTCTAATTAACTGACATTTTTCCAAATGTAAAATATTTTTACTATAATCAACTTTGTTTCTAAAGAAAGAGTTCACACCAGTTTCTAAATGTCATTATGATGCAAGATAGCACAGTTCAAAGTTGACGGCAGACATACAACAGCAGCCTTTAAGCCATAACTGTGGCCCAGACAATAATAATCAAGAACCTGACACCCTACTACCCTACTACTTCCCGACAGTCATCCTTCTCACACTCTCTTCCAACAAAGCTTTGTGTGTGTATGCATCTGCCACTTATTTTAAGTGCATAACCACTTCATCAGTACAAACATCCATTAGAAAGGCTTTCAGAGTCATAGGGTCAGAAAGGGAAATAACAGCAAGTATGAATGTGAAAAGTCATAGATGAAAGGCCTGATTATGATAACGTAGCATTTTCAGCAGGTCTGAGATTAACTGTTTTAAATGTTATTACAATGGTGCTCAGAAGTCACACATGTAGAAGCAGACTCGTATGCACAATGTAACATCTGAACCAGCCTGGTTAGGATCCAAAAATCACTTCAATGGTCAACTACACGGGGAAAGGAGCACAGGCCCCAGCCTCACTAGCACTACTGTAAAGAGAAGTCAGACCCTCTGTGCTGACTGATGTTTGTTATGAAGTTAGTGTTGTGATTCTAGATGTTCCCTGGAAACCAAGTCAACACTCATATGGGGCTGGAGAGCATTTGCTCTATGTTTGATGACATGAGACTTACAGCCACTCTGTACTCCTCAACACCGGTGTACTTTTCATCTTAAGGCCTTATATTGCACATAGCCAAAAACAACTTGTCTGTTCTGTGTCTTGATAACAGTCTGCTTGGTGGTGGTGGAATGGTTTTCACAAAACCATTATATAAGCACCAACAGTATCTACTTTTCTCTAAGTAATAAGGATGTGAAGCATGAATCTCTTTGGGTCATTATTACAGATCTGTGCTTTTTACATACCTATAACATATAACTCCTTATAATCGATTGATATGTGTGGGAAAGCTCTTCACATGGTCACCATTCACCATTTTTTACTCTATAATATACATTAGCTTTTACAACTAGATAAGTCCCTGAAATGAAATATGTTTCTCTTCTGCATATATTTTATTAATTTTATAAGTAACATTATAGCTTTCATTTCTGATTTCCCCCAAAATGAAAAGTTAGGGAAAAAACGATTCCATTCCTAGTGCAGTGCAGGCACATCACAGACATTTTGACAGCAGGTGTCTAATTACAAACTAAATTAGTTAGGTTTATTTCCATTTCACTACAGCACATAGCTATCCAAAACGTATCAAAGCACGACATTCACTGTGTGAGGAAATAACACTTAGTTACCACGGTTTTAGATCTCTTTACCACTGTGGTTGTTAAACTGGTTTCTTACACAACATGATATTTGTAGGAAGCTAGCTGAGGCAAGATTAAACAGTAAATGAAAAACATTTCAATGTTGTTTTGGTGAAATATACTTACAGTTTCTTAAACTTGGTGTCAAAGAATGCTATAGGCATAAAATCTCTATTTTGCCATTAAATTGCCATTTTTTGGCTGTCTGCCAGAATTCAACCAACACAACATCCAATGGTTTTTTTCTCCAGACTGACACACATGTAGTTCCTAAAAAAAAGTTTGAAACATCTAAATACAAAATGCTTGTTCCTAAGTGGCAGCAATCACTGTTTACAGCTAAGTTCACACTACACGACTTTCTACGTCGGCAGCTTGCTGTGCTGTTCACACTACACGACTTGCAACGAGTTGTTGTGGTGTTCACACTACATGATTGCTCGGGGACACGATCTGACAACGACTCTGCCACCCGACGACTCTATCTGGCGTCCAAACTACGTTTTGTCACGAAAACACATGTGAGAAGTGACACGGATATATGATGCGAAAACCACATGTGAAACAGGAATTGTTTATTTGAAGATGAACATAGGACAGAAACAAGCGGTGCGAGCTGTTTGCACGATGATTTGTGCTAAAGAAACCCCAAAAAGGAAAAAAACAAAGAAAGTGGGTGAAAGAATGGATTAGCACACACTGGATTGTGTGCGCTACAAAGAGTTGGAAGTGAATAAAAAATGTTTTGTAATGACAGGCCTGTTTCGCGGAAAGAAGGTTCCATGGGTTTCCTTTCCTCACGGTGACCTCACACCAGTGCTCTCTCATTGGCTGTAGCTCGTCGCCGCAATCACTGCCAGTGATGACACTTTTCACACCACAGGACGTGGAGTTGCCCAACAGCTCCAGATATTTAGCATGCCAAATATCTGTGTGGTGTCACCAATGCCTCGGCGATGTGTCTGCGATGCGTCGTTGACACATAAAGATCGACTGCCGATTGGCGAGCACTGACAAAAAAGGGTTTTTGTTGGCGAGCTCGGCGACTTGCAAATCGGGCTTAAAATCGTGTAGTGTGAACTAGGCTTAAATTGTATTCATTCTTCATATTCATCAATCAGCCATGATGTTAAAACCACCTGCCTAATTTTGTCTAGGTCACCCTACACAAAACAGCTCTGATGAGTTGAGGCCTGGAGTCCACAAGACCTCTGAAGGTGTGCTTTGGTATCTGGCACCAAGACGTTAGCAGCAGATCCTTTAAGTCCTGTGTAAGTTCTGAGGTGGGGCCTCCATGGATCAGACTTGTTTGTCCAGCACATCCCACAGATGCTTGATTGGATTGAGATCTGTAGAATTTGGAGGCCAAGTCGACACCTTGAATTCTTTTTTTCATTCATATATCATCTTTTTTATTTTTAATTTTTAAATTGTCTCTTGCGTTTATCCTTCATTCATTCATTTATTTATTCATTCAATCAATCTTCATTAACCACTTTCACCTGGTCAGGGTCAAAGTGGATCCAGAGCCCATCATAGTAGTATTTGACAGCGAAGTAAAAACACTATTTCCTGCTTCCATCTGCATTTTTTAATCCCAGATCTTTTTCAGGCTTAAAGGCAAGTGTTTGTGTTTAAAGGCAGTGGTCTAGAAGCTATTATAAAGCCCTGTTTCAGATGCTTCTATTTGCATAATTTCAAAGGCACACATAGAAAGTCAACTTAAGCAGGTGCTCAGAACTTAATTTGAGCCAGATACTGCTGGAACACGAACCGGTACCTCTAAAATATAGCACACCTTTTTATGTGGATCTGGCATCTCTGCAGCTGGATGTAAAGTCTCCCGCAGCAATATTATCAAAACAAATAGTTTAAGTTTTTAATTCACCAAAAGTAATACAGAACAGCAACAAAAAATGCCAATGGAAATGCTCAAATATTGCTAATGGCCTATCAATAGCATCTTTCACATTACTTAATCAGTTCAAAGCTCACCTGAATTCACTGTCACAAAGCGAAGCCTACAGTCACATAGCATGCACTGTAGTGTGTCATGACGAAAAGAAAGCCATTATCATTACCAGCATTTTTAAGAACACAAACAAAATACTAAAAAGGCAAGAGTCCAAGAGAGCGAGCAGCAGTAGGTCACAGATGAAGCAGTTTGGTGACCGTTCCCACGACTAGCAGTGATAATGCTAGCCTGATTGTGGAAGGTTTTTAGAAGCGCTTATGAGGCTAAACACTGTCAACATGTGCATGGCGTTGAAAGTGAGATTGACTGCCCAGACGTAAATACAGTTAACAGCCCATGTACAGTCATCTGGGCTTTTAGGGAGTACAGGCACTCAAATAGACAAAAAGATCCAGAAGGACTGAGGCAGTTGTTGGCTACTGTGAATACCACACCGATCATGAGTGGAGCGCAAGCAGGGTTTGTCTAAAATCAATCGCATTTGTAGCGTGCAGCGTGGATCCATTCTCATCCACGCCATCTCGTCTCTGATATTTTTGAACATCGTGTGTCCACCGCGTTCAAAGTTCAATCCCGAGACATTTGCTCATGGATACATAAGGGACACAGGGAAGAGTAGGAGGACACAGACATGACAGTTTTGTGATATATTTTGTCTTGGGTAAGATGATTTTTTCTTGATTATGTTGTGCAGTTAGTTTATTGTAAGTACGCTTACTGTATGAAACGTAGCTTTGTTTTCAAAGTGCTTTTGCTGATAGAATATGCAACTGACAAATGTTTCCCTTATTACTGAGAATACTTACTGCTATTAAGTTTTACAAATTTGCAGATTTACAAATTAAGCACTGCAAAAATGCTTAACCCATTTCTGAATACATAATGCAAAAATATTGACATAACTTGTGGACTCGAGTTGCCAACTCTGAATATTGTCCATTGTGTTCATACAAATGTTCCTTGTCGAGGTTGTTTTGTGAAATTAATATTAATTTCACGCAATGTAATAAGATTATTCTATGATTTTATATCATGTTCAGTAAACATCTAAACTCTAATATGTAAAATATGATTACCTTTAATCTCTTTAATTTCATGATAAGAACTTGACTGGACATTAGAGTGATCTCATACTGTAGTCAGGTTTTATTTTTTAAAGACTTATTTTGGCAGTACAATTGTAAACATGCAACCGTTTAACGGAGTTTGACTTTTGCAACAAAATCCATAGCAATTTGAATTACTTCTGATTGTAGAACAAGAGAGTGGCACAAAACTAAACAATAAGACATTGCGTGTGATTATTTGGGCTATTTTCCTGCCACTTTGCTAACCTGGAGAGAACCGGGCATGTACGTGTGTTTTGCATAACTTATTCTAGTTTAATAGGGTCTCTGTAATAATATTCACTTGTGTAGAAAACACTCCTACTCACGAAAGGAATTTAGAAGCAATAAGTTCCCAATGTGCCTAGATTCGGATAATGATTATTTGCGGGCTAACATGAGTTTAAAGAGAGCAAGGCCCCATCACTAAGCAGGAGTGGAATCCTAGCCTCAGGCTTAGCATGTAAGACAGTCATTAGCTCACCTCTGATAAAGCACTAATGGGGCTCTATTTATTTATGACAGCAGTGATTACAGCTCCCCTCAATACAACCTAAACACTGGTGCCTGACAAAGGCAATGACTCGCTCAGCAAATTCTGTTTTCGTGCAAACCTATTTATTAAGCTACAGGAAAGGGAGGGTAAGAGTGAGAGCTCAGCCAAATCGACACAAAGCGTGAGATCTGCAGACCAGTAAATCACTGATGTTATACAAGAGCTGCCCCCCTGTGATTTTTACAGCAGCCATGTCAGCCAATTGCAGCAGATGTATTCACAGCCTTGCTAATTTAACACATGGTGCACATTTACACACATGAAAAATCCACACATTAATTTACAGAACAGAATGATTTCTCCCATATTTACACTGCAAATCTGAGTTAAAAAGTACAAGTGGGAGAGGAAAATTACAGACACAGCTCTAAATTATCACAATTGAACTTTATTTTTATTTTTTTGAAGAATAACTGCAAACAAATGCTTTGCAAATGTCAAGCCCCATCTGAGCAACATGGCCCTGTCTCTTACCATTCGCTTTCCGACAAGTAGTCACCAAGTTTAGAAATTTGGCAGGCACGGTAACACTTTTATGGGGTAGTTTATAATATTTCACTGTTAATTATTCTTATGGACTCAAGGTTGAAATTCTTTCCACAAGGAGGGCGTCATGCAGTGTAAATTTGCCTTTCATTTCTCAGATGGTGCTGTCATATCCGGTTCAGCATGGAGCCCACTTCTCCCCTGAAGAACATGCTCCTCAGCCGACAAGAAAAAAAGATTAAGAAACTCATGTAATGTTGCAGTCTAGTGCTTTATGTGTTAATGAGTCATCAAGCAAAAGTTATGAGTTAATAAATGGTCCAAGTCAAAAACATCAAAGCACCTTCTGTAAAAGTGCTGACGTATTGCACTGGTGTGTTATTTTTGTTACTATAGCAAACTGACAAATTAAAGGTGGTATTTTCATATAAATGCACAATATCTTTTCCTTTTCTCCAAAGTATAAATAAGATATGTGGTGGAAAATGACTAAAACATGTTTAGTTTCTGAAATGCAAGAAAGGTGAACTGAGGAATCAGTTACATAAAAAGTTCCTTTTAGGTCTAAATCATTTTTGCTACATAATGTTGTTAAACTTAGATCTGTATGAAAACACTGACATGAAAACTATAAAACCAAGCTTATCTTTAAAGAATTTTCATTTGTGTTGCAGTTTGCTTACTGTTTATATTCACAAATTTAAATTAGCTTATGGATGCTGTGACCAAGTTACAGTGTGTAAAAATATTCTACTGCGCCATCCCATTTTATGGAAAAGGAGTTATGCTTGGGATACTTGTGGGTCTTTGGGGAGGTGGCTATGGTTACATGTGCTGACTGCTAACAGATATACATCTGAACTCTTACAGTTTCAGAAAGCAAATATTTGCGTTGATTGGGGAAGCCAGGGCTCAGTCTTAAATATGCTTTTCAAGTCTTACAACTGAATTCATATCTTCAGATTTGTGTGAGTTTCATGTTTTCTGAGATCTCCCTCAAGGCTTACCTTTTCCACAGGGGATCCTCTTCGGCACGCTGCATTTCTGTGTCTCAGTCTCAGGAGCACAGGTAGAAAGAGATGCAGACCAACTGATGGTGGCCGGACTAGGGGGTTGTGTAGGCTCCCTCCTACGACTTTGGCTGCCCTTTTTGAAACCACACGTTTTGTTTTTCTTCATGCAAGGGCCCCATGGACTCCATTCACCAAGCTCACATCGCACTAGAATGAATAACAAGGATAACGTCAATCATATAGGCCTTGTTCCTGAGGGGCAAACATTTATTTTATTCCAGTATTAGGTTGACTCAGTGCCTTAGCTCCAGGTCAGGGTTTTCTAACAAATATTGAGGAAAACATATCAGTGAACCCTATGGACTTCATGGCAGAGATTCAGATTGGTAATATCCAGCATCACTCACAGTCTCATTTCTCTTCACTAAATGGGAGAAATTTTGTTATGATTATTTGTGGCAGGTTTTGTTTTTAGCCAACCTTATGACACACTGTCAAGCTCTGCATAAGCATTCCATGTATTCTCAGCTGTTTTCAATCACAGATTAAATTTGAACATTTGTTCTTATTGAGGTTTTCATGAGTATTGATTTAGATAAGACAACATGGCAGATGCCAAAATGTTACCTTCAGAGTTAAAGCTCTCCATGTAAAGGCCAAGCATCTTGGGGGAGCCAGAGCTCAGCCTCTGAGAGTAATACTATTAGCACTGGGTTTGCTTGCTTATGACAGAACAATTTTCAGAACAAATCAATAAAGCCCTTATCATCCAGCAGGACTCTCTCCAAATTTCCATTTGCTGGTGATTGAGAAACCACAGGGAAAAAAAAGAGAACAGAGTATTCCACCAGGCTTCCTCTTTTGCCAATACCATGATTGCTTTGCAGTGAAGGAAAGGTGATATTATAAAATAATGCGAGTTGGATATGCTTTTTAAAAAAGACTGGAGAATCCCAAGTGAATTTCATTCTGTGTACTTTCAACATCCATGTCTACCTTCCCAATGTTTGGAAACAATTTCATTTCTTGAATGTCTACCAATCTCAAATACCACCTCATATGAAAGTGATACTATATCTACAATACTACTATCTATGTTGTCATCCCAAAGCTAACTTGTAATTTAACCTTTTATGGACAGAATCTTTATCGCAGTTTAGGAGGATTGAATTTACTGAATGGTTAAAATATGAGATTACCACCAATTAGCATTCATACCATATCAAATCAGCCTGGCATTCTTGTGTCTTTGTATTCGTTTTTGTTAATTAAATGACATGGACATTAAGGAGAATTGGTTAGAACCAGCTGAGGAATATACATATACATGTAAAGATCAGAAATGTATGTCAGCTTTTTGATTGACATTTTCACTCACCTACACACTCCATGGTGCTGTTGACAGTGTTTAAGCCTTCAGGGCAGCTGTGGTAACACCGGCCACTGTATGAATATAAGCCCTCCTTACATTTTGCGCAAAATGATCGACTGAAACAGTCAGCGCAGTTTTCTATTTTGCATTCTGAAAAAAAGATAAATAAAGTCATGGCATTAAAGGAAACCTCTGTAGCAGCTTAACTGTTTAATATTATGTAATACTTTGTATATATCTATCCTCTATGATGAGTGAAATAGATACATTATATACAGTCCTCTAGATACATAATATGCAGTATTGGAATAGCAAGGCCGATTCTTAATTTTTTCTCTTCCTTTTTTTATAGTATACAGTGAAGACCTTTGGGTTTGAGTTCAAAGGATGAAGATGAGATAATAGACCAGAATTTCAGCTTTCATTTCCAGATATTTACATCTAGATATGTTTGGTGGCAGACCACCCAATTTTTAGGTGAGTAAAAGTATTGGAAAAGATAGTAAATTAAAGTAAATAACATTTAATATTTGGCTGCACATCCCTTGCTTGTAATAACTGCATCAAACTGGCAACCCACTGACATCTCCAAACTGTTGCATTTTTCTATTGTGATTGTTTTCCAAGCTTGTAGTGTTGCTTCTTTCAGTTGCTGTTTGTTTTTGGGGTTTCTTCCTTCAGTCTCCTCTTCAGGAGGTGAAATGCTGCTCAGGTGAAATGCTTAACTGGGTTAAGGTCTAGTGATTGACTTGGCCAGTCAAAAATGTTCCACTTTCTTAACCTGGTGTCTTTTGTTGAGTTGGCAGTGTGTTTTGGGTCATGGTCTTGATGCATGATGAAGTTCCTCCCTATTAGACTGGATGCATTCCTCTATAAATTGACTTCTGAATTCATTCTGCTGCTACCATCACGTGTTACATCATCAATAAAGATTAGTGAGCCCATTCCAGAAGCAGCCATGCAAGCCCAAGCCATGACACTACCTCCACCATGCTTGACCGGTGAGCTTGTATGTTTTGGATCATGAGCAGATCCTTTCTTTCTGTACACTTTGGCCTTTCCATCACTTTGGTAGAGGTTAATCTTGGTTCCAGAACTTTTGTGGCTCATCAAAAATTCCAATCTGGCTTTCCCATTCTTACTGCTGATGAGTGGTTTGCATCTTCTGGTATGGGCTCTATATTTCTGCTCTCAAAGTCTTCTTCAAAAAGTAGAGTGTGATACCTTCACCCCCACCCTGTGGATGAAGTTTGTGATATCACTGACTGCTGTTTTGATGGTTTTCACAGTTCTCACAATGTTTCTGTAAACTGTTTTTGATTTCCTTGGCTGACCTGTTTGATGGCTATTAGTACACCAGTGATTTCTTTCTTTTTCAGGTTTATCTTTTTGAACAACAAATACAGTTGCCAGAGGCTAAACCCAGGGCTCAAACCAAGAGTAGACATTCAGAGCTATTAATTGTTTAAACCATCAATCTAACGGGGCACGCCTGGGCAACAAGAAATACCTGTCAGTCACGTGTTCTAATATTTTAGATGATTTGAAAAATGGGTGAGCCCAAACAAAAAGTGCCATGTATTAAGTTGTTTAATATGTTTAAACATAACTATCAGGAAATTAACATTTCTGATCTATTGTCCCATATTCATCTTTTGATCTCAAACCAAAATGTCCTCATTGTATAGCAAAAACAAAAGAATTGGTTAGGTTATTCTAGAAACATCATGTGTGAAACATGCAGGCTGAATAACTGAGTAACTGCTGTTGGAATATTTATTGGTGAAGGGGGAGGGGTGACACTCATCTAGGGAGATGATATATGTTGGCATTAAGCTATACCATAAATAATATCCAAAACATTTTAGAAGCATCCCCTCTTAACAACTAGAAGGGGTTAGTTGAACAAATCCAGTCCAAGAGTCCTGCACATCAGAAGTGTGTACAGCTCCTTGCACTCATTACAAGCTCAGCTTCTATAGCCAAACATCCAAACTGCTTTTAAATAGGGGACAATTATGAACACAGTGGGAATGAAAAACAGACACCTACCAACAACACTAGTATGTGCTTCCCAACCCATCACTATTATCTAATCCTAAAATTACAGGAAAGTCAATGTTTCATACATGTACCCAATAATCTGAATGAAAATAGTAAACCAAATTAACATCAGGCAAGATTTTAAAATGTTTCAAACACTTGATTGTTTTATGATCTATGTCAAATAAATTCCAGTGAGAATTGAATGGTCTGGACATAAGTAAAATTTAGCATGAAATTTGGCATGAAAACCTGTCTTGTTAAGAGTTCAATGGAAGAGAGACTCAATACAAGCAGCTGATTTAATTAAATTAAATTAAAACATGTAAGCCAGTGAATGTAACAAGGAAAGTAGCAAGGTTGAAATGAAGGCAAATATGCACTGTAACTGAATTCAGCACAACAGTGTGAGTCTTTTAGAGCATATTTTAGATGAACTTTTGACACCATCAGAATAAACAAATTTCATGTGCAGTGTTTTTTCCATTTTGTAATTCTTTAACAGGAGTGAGTTAAAAGCACAATTTAAAGTAGAAATATTACATATTAAATCAATTCCAGTAGTTTGAATAGTAATATTTATGGGAAACCACAATTGTGGACACAATAAATTTTAACAAACCCACCTGCAAATCTGTCTAGACTACCCAAACTCATAAAATTTGCAGAAGTTCTAATGAAGTTAAACAATTTTCCTGGATTTAATACAACTGATCCTATTAATATATAAACTAAATTCACCCCACACCCTAACCCTAATCACTTGTATATTTCATGGGTTGGATAAAGGAAATTCTTATAATGCCACTGTGAGACCCTGCTGGTATGAAGGATTATGGAAAAGAGTTATTATCTACAGTGTGAGAAAGACCATGGCTTCAGTTTTTAAAACACAAACACTGCCGGGTGATACCCTTCACTATCACGTCTGAATTGAGATTACCTTTAATGACCATTTAGAAAACAGCTTAATCACACCAACATCTGAGATAGATTAAGTAATGTGATGCAAGAGTGTATCTTGCAAAACAAAAGCCATAATTTTCTTCCAGAAACAAAATATAATGAGCCCAAACTGTATCTCACACTAATTGGCTATCAAAATATGCCCCTACCTAAAGGTGGAAGAAGTTAATGAAATTTACAATTAGACAAGGGCTACAACCTCTCAATTTATCTTAAAAATGAGTTCTTATTAATCTATTTATAAGGGACACCTTTTTTCTTGATATCTATTTTTTTTTTTTTTTTTTTTTTTACATGGGAATAATTCAGCCAGAGGAACATCAAATATTTATTATTATTAGGGGGCCAAGCACTGAAGGTGCATAGGCACCCTATTGTTATTCTACCTTTTCTTATTATTATTTTTCTTTGTCTTCTCTTGTTCTGGCTAGGGTGTCTATGGCAGCTCATAGCCTAATCCGGTAAAAAAAAAAAAAAAAAAAAAAAATTTTTTAAATTGGCACACTGATTGGGAAGGGTCTCAGGAACATTCTGACCAAATTTGGGCCAAGTGCTGCCAACGCTTTAGGGCAAAAAATATGTTTATGGTCATAACTTTTGAACCAAGTGTCCAAAAACGTCAGGCACCCCCAATTAGATTTTCTGCCACCTTGGATTTTTTCAAAAGCTGTTTCTTCACTACTTCTCCTACAAATTTTGTCCTATCATCACCAAATTTTCACACATCATCTTCAGAGTAAGCCTCACAAAAGTTATGAAAAGAATTTTAAATATTCCAAATGGTTTGCCCATGATGGGCCAAAAAATCTGACAGCGAAGCTGCCATACCAGATGTGAGGCTATACCTAAGCAACAACTTTGCTAAATGATACAAAACTTGGTAGGCACCTTCAGGACCATGAGCTGAGTCTATGCAACTATTTTTATGA
Source organism: Stegophilus panzeri (assembly GCA_024331685.1). NCBI lineage: Eukaryota > Metazoa > Chordata > Actinopteri > Siluriformes > Trichomycteridae > Stegophilus > Stegophilus panzeri. The sequence goes on along the minus strand of JANDJT010000001.1, from coordinate 21,788,617 downwards.
CAGCACCACCTACTGTTCATATTTACAATAATATGCTATATATGCTTACATCTAAGTGCCATTTTTGCTACTCCTCCTCCAAATTTAATATTCAAAACCAAGGTGAAGCTCAGCAATGTATCATCTATCTAGCATCATGAAACTTGATAAGTATATTCAGGACCACACCCTGAATGTAATCAAGAAAATTCATGACTGTACCAATTTGTGGTCAAGAACTGTAACAACTTACTTTTTTTCCTTGTATCATTTAATTTAATTTGTGCTAAATTCACCATTCTTTTTTCCTGTAATTCCCTGGGGTATGCGGAACTGAATGCACAAAAACATCTGATATTCAAGTGTCCTTTCTGTCGACCATCTTGAATTTTATCAAAAACTGTTTTGTCCAATTATGTCCAATCAACACCAAATTAGGCATACAACATATTCTGAGCAAACTTGAAAAATGTATCAAAAGAATGTAGATATTCCAGACCCAAAATGTGCCAACACATCTGACAGTGAAGCCACCAAACACGAAGTGAGGCTGTATCTTTGCAACGACATTGCACACTGATACAATTACTGGTAGGCCTCCTCACAACCATGCCCTGAAGTTATGCAACAAATTCCATGACAGTGCCACTTACTGGTCAAAAGTTAACATAACAAGCCAAAAATGCTTCCACCTCAACGCCATTTTTGCTACTTCTCCAAATTGTGTCCAATCTGCACCAAATTTGGCTCACATCACATCACAAGACCTGTCTAAACAAATGTTATCAAAGGAACTCTGATTTTCAAAACCATTCTCCCATAATGGACTGGCAAATTTGTGAAACTACAAATCATTCTTGAATCTCTTTGCCAAGTTATAGCTCTGCTTTCTTGTGATTGCTTATGCAAAAATTGTAGCATGTCTGTGAATGTGCAGCTCACAGACTCTGGGTGGTTGGCCCCACGAAAATGCTGCTTGAAGCTTTATTATTATTATTATTATTATTATTATTATTATTATTAAAGTTCAATTAATGGGACATTACCTGATAGAATAAAAGTAACATCCAACTGTCATTAAAAAATACAGAGAGCTCTAAATGCTTGAGTACAAAAATGTGGTCAGTTTAGTGAACTTGCATGAACTCTGTATTTACAGGCCAACGTATTAATGTAGACTTCCTTACAGAGACAGACAAACAGTATCCTACCAGTGTTTTGCTTTTGATTTTTTCCCCCCCAATTCCTGTTTTTCACCCACAAAGTAAGAGAAAACAGATCGCTGGCTCAGTAAGACACATTGATTTAATGCCACTGGTGGAGCTCTGGTTGGCAGGAAACACAAGCTTTGGAGCAGACTTTCAGTTACTGCTAGTTCCTCCAAGCTTAAACCCTACTTAGGTTAAATGTTTCTTTAGTTCCTGTAAAGATCAGACAGATTCTCCAGAATAATGTTTCAAAAACACAGCAATACTCACGTGTGCACCTGTTCACATCCCGATTTCGAATGCCGTAATATCCAACAGGACAAGTGGCAAGGCACACCCCTGTCTGACGGATGTCGTTTCTTTCCAAGAGGATGAAAAGTCGTGGTCGACATTTTGTGCATCCGTTGTATTCAGAGCAGCTTTCACAGCCACTGGAGCATGATGCCGGCACTTCAGTACTTGCTGCTGGGGCCCAGACAGAACAGAATCAGATAAATGGAGACAGAAACAAAGGATAGAATATTATTGCAATGTTATTAAATGTTTCCTAAATGTTCATTCTAATAATTCTTATTCTAATGCTAATTCTATAGGCATCAATATGATTATTCAAAAAGCAAGTATGTTCACATTAACTTGTGTGTAACAAGATTAATCATTGCCAAGTTTACTGCCTCATGGCCTAAAGCACTTTTAAGGGAGTATAAGATATTGACTTTTCCCTTAAAGGTGCACGAGGCAATAAACCTGGCAGTGATTAATCATGTTACACATGTTAATGTCTGTAGCTAATTCAACTCAGAGAACAATTAAGTATCACATAAAGTAAAACAACATTGTTTAAAGTCTCTTTACACTATTTATTTGAATCGGCCTGTCACAAATACTGAACAGATTTTTTCTAAAGAAGCATGCATATTTCTGGAAGGACATCTCATACTAGTATATTGCAAATCAGGTATTGATATCACAACCCTCACGGGTGAACACAGTGACTCAGCCATCACAGCAATTCCAGTAATAAGATCGGCATGCTTATGAAAGAGAGGAGATCACAAACCAATTCTATTTTCTTCCAGTCATTTCATTAGATACAGTTTCCTATCATTCCAGGAATACAAACACTCAGGAACCTGATAACTGACACCAATGAAGAACCTCACGCAAATGCTCACGTTCGTCCTTCATGCATACATGCTTGCAGTTTCTTTTCTAGCATGGTCCAAAAATGTTAGTCTCTGTAGCCAATAGCATAAATAAATGATTACACAAAATGCACATCCTGTTTTTGGGGCCAATTGCTGTCAAAACCACGGTCATCTGCACTGATTTACAGTCCTATGTGCTCTCAGGTCTAAATATACACACACTCAGTGCAATTTATCAGCAAAGTCTGTCTGGTAAAGATAAAGTGTATGGTAAAAGCATCAAAAATAAACCCTTGTGAATCAGATGTGCCCACTGTGACCTCTGCAATATGGCATGGGGTTGCATGCAGGCAGTAAGCCATACATCTGACAGTACTAATTATGATAAAGAAATCACTATCCCACAATATTTAGCAAAAATGCATGGATGGTGCATTCCATTAGAGCATGTTTAATGTTACATCTCATTTTTATCATACAGAGATTGCACAGAGTTTGAATCAGTTCTAACAACCAAGAGGAACTCTACCTGTTGTGTTTTTTCTCATCCTTACAACTGTTTAAGGCAGTAGAAGCAGTAAAAACTGAACATACGGTCAGAAAACCACATGAATATGAAGAAATTGTGCTGAAACCTTTGAGATCTAGAAAAACATCTGTGTAAAACATTCTCCTTGTTCCTCTTTGTGTTCTAAAGATTCGTTACATAAATATAAATCATGCCCCTCAATAAAAAACAGCCACCAGAGATTAAAGTTCTTTCCCAGTTATCAACAAAATATATAATAAAATAGCAACCAAGGGAGCCATACTGTTCGCCTATGAAACTCAGAATCATGCCTCAGAATTTTCAAATCAATATGAATTGAAATGAGTCTAAACATATTAGGATCTACAGGACCCTTTACATTTCTGGTCCAGAGTCTCATCAAGCACAACAGCATTCTTCTTTCTGCATTCCTTCCCCTCCCTCTGAGCTAAGAGGGGGAGAAAAAAAAATCAGGAGAAACAACAAATATGGAACTAACATGATAGATGGTTCAGTGAAATCACTGTTTGGACTGAGTTTATGGAATACCGGTTAGCTCAACACAATACAAAGGAAGACCGCAGCAACCACCTATGTGTTGTAGGAGGTTATTTCTTGGCAGATTGGGAATGGGAGCATAATCTGAGTATGACGAACAAAATTTGAGTACCTTTTATGCTTCATCTATGTATCATCTACATATTAATTGATCAAACATAAACCTGCAACCAGCTCCAACCAACCAACCATCCTGGAGTTAATAGATGAACAGAGGACAAATAAACTGCATCTTTTCTCCTTAAATGAAAACAGAAATCTTGATCAGCTTAGCTGGACATCACAACTGAGACAATTCTGGCCCAAAAGTCAGTTCTGGCCAGAAAGCACACAAACCTCAGATTTTTCAGGAATGCTATGTGTGGAAAGCTGGTTGAAATAGCGAACGTTTGATGACATCACTACAATCCAAGATGATTGAGTTTAGTCCCATGAATTTTTTTTATTTAAAGAAAAAAAAAAAAAAAACCAATAATTATTAGGATTATATGATAAGATTTCTGAAACAATATTAGGATTTGAGGCAAATGTTTAATTAAACACAGGGGTATGTTATATTTAACCTTAACTAGAAAAGGAGAAAGAAGTTTTTAAAAATATTTCTTTTTAAAGTCTCCTCAATAAGCGAATTATAGAATTAGCCAAAATTTTGAAAAACCCGTTATGTCTCATTTGTTGCTACTATAAATACTTTATATGACATGATTTCTAGAATTACAAATTACATATTACATAAGCAGTCTGTACTATTACCAAAACACTAAGACAAATTGTAGATGTTGTGTTGTGTTGATTCAGGCTTTTTCAGCTTGCCAAAAGAACTAACATTATGCTAGTAGCATAGTATGTTGTGAAATAGCAGTTAGAACCATTTTGTATATAAAATTGATTGAACAATATTAAAAGAAATGTCATCATGGATTTCAGGAATACTTGTTGGTCAGCTGCATTAAGTTTCACAACCGTCCTGAGAGAATATTGCTTATGATTTATTTCATTCTGTAAACTTCTGTGGTGCAGGAAGTGATTATCCAATAACTTTGTATTACAAAGTGGTAATGTCAGAAACATGTATGTCATTAATTAACAAGCCACAAAAATCAGTCCATGCATTTGTACTTTAGTGCCTATTTTTAGAAGTTGCAAGACCATTGCAACTATCCAAGACAATTGCAAGACCATGTTCTGCTAAGCCACAATTCTTTAATTATCTTTATCACTCTCTAGTGAGTTTATACTACTGACATTTTTATACAAGGATTGTATTTTTATATAGATATTATCCTCTAACCCTGTCCAGGGTGTACCCCACCTTGTGCCCAATGCTTCCTGGGATAGGCTCCAGGTTTCCCCGTGACCCTGAAAAGGATTAAGTGGTATAGAAGATGGATGGATGGATTATCCTCTATATAAAACTGTCATCTGATAGTTGTTTTTTTTTTGGGGGGGGGGTGCAAAAATATACAGTAACTGTAATATTGCATTGATTGTTTTTTGGGGTTTTTTTTTTATTGCAAATATTTATCAGGAATTTTCTTTTATTTGACATAAAAGCTCTGACAGCATAGAAGGAACTGGCACTTGTATAATATTTCAAACTGGAACATAGTATTCCACAATAAAAACGGTTTAATTCTAATGCTACAGTTTTGTATCCAAGCCTTTCATTGCAGGTGCACATGAGCTTGCTGAAAGCACTATCCATACACTATCCATAAATATCCTGTGGTTACATCTATTTATGTATGCTTGCAAATAATATAAATACTATATATATTTTGAAAAGTTTTGTTCATCCAATTCATAATAATACATCAGAAATCTCTTAACTGAATGATACACACTCTACACACACTAACTAACTACAAAAAGCTTAACATAATCCAATGCCAAGGCACTTGAAGAGGAAAAATTGTAACTAAACTAACCTTTAGAGCAAACAATATGTGTTTAAAATAAACAAATGTAATATATATTTACATTTAGCTGCAGTTATATTAACAAATAGAGCTCAGTGTTGTACCACTAGCCAACCACTACTTTGTGATGAGAGACAGAGACACCACACAAGGCTGATTATAGCAGTTATACATTATATATTATGATCTTATATTATCCTAGTTGTAGTTTGTCATGTAGCATTTACATCTCTTTTTGATAATCAAACGTTCTGCTATGCCAATCATTCCAGTACTAAAAGCACAGAACTAAAAACTAAACAAGACCGAGAGACGGCCCGAGAGAAAAAGAACAAATGAGACTAACACAGATGTGATGACTCACTATGTCTCTGCCTCCTTCCTCTGGGGATCTTGAGGCTGTCGCTGTAACCCATAGAGCTGAGGAAGACCACCACCAATGCCAGCAGTCCCAACTGCATAGTCCCTGCTGCCCAGCGGTGCTGGCACTCCCCCTGCAGGCAGATGGATGTGGCGAGGTGTCCCCCTTTACCACAATGAGGCAGGTGGATCTATTTACTGCCCACTGTGGACTGCCCTTCCTTGGGCAGGGAGTAATACAGCTGCAAATCCAAACACACCCAGGGCACAAGCCATAACGCAGAGGGTAAAGATGAGAGGGAATTGGGGGTGCAGTGTTGGGCTCAGCTGTAGAGCTAGACGGTGAGATGATGAAAGTGTGAGCAGAAAGGGCACAGCTCTTCCACCCATGAAGTCATGCAGGACTGTAAGGAGTGTGTAGTACGTAGCAGCAGAAACCAGGAAAGGCTGGTGTGAGTGAACAGCCCAGCCCAGGAGCATGTGTCTTATTAGAGATGCTAGGAGAAGGAGGGGGAGTGCCAAAAAATGGAGCAAGCTTCTGCACTCCTATGTGTGACAGTGCATCTGTCAGTGCCAAGCCCTGCCACGGGAGAGAGAGATGGAAGAGGATGAGAGAGGAGTGGTAGAGGGGTAGAAAAACATCATTAGACATGAACATTAAGCTACTTAAATACTTAAGGTGGAATATATAAAAAAAAAAATTTAAATCACCCATGAAAAAGTGCTCTGTTAAGCTTTCTTCTAAATTACGAATATTTGACAGATTAAGCTGTACTTACACAAAATGTTAACCATATCTACAGGGTGCCCCAAAAGCCTTCATACAAAAGCCCCAAAAGCCCTCCACTAATATTGGCACCCTTGGTAAATATGAGCGAAGAAGGCTGTGAAAAAGTGTTTTTATTGTTTACCCTTTTATTTAAAAAAATTCACAAAAATACTCTATAAGATATAAGATATATATCAAACAATTGCAAACACAACACAGGTTTATCAAAAAAAATCTTTGTTAAATATAGTTGTGCCATAATTATTGTCACCCCTATGAATTTATATGAGAAAAATATATATGAAGTATATTCCCATTGATATTTTACATTTTGTTAGTACACCTGGATGACTAGGAACAGGAAATTGATCAACCATGACATCCTGTTTCACAGGGGTATAAATCTAAGGTAACAGATGCCAAATTTCCTTAGTCATTCATAACAATAGGTAAGACCAAGGAATATAGCTGTGAAGTGCAGCAAAAGGTTGTTGAGCTTCACAAAATGGGAGGTGGCTATAAGAAAATAGCACTAGCATTGAAAATGCCCATTTCCACCATCAGGGCAATAATTAAGAAGTTCCAGTCA
>JANDJT010000001.1:21748499-21759052 GCA_024331685.1 Stegophilus panzeri | reverse complement strand
AACATCTCACAGCAAGAACTGACAAATCTGGTGCAGTCCATGAGGATGAGATGCTCTGTAGTACTTAAAGCAGCTGGAGGACACCACATACTGACTGTTACTATTGATATTGACCCCCCTTTGTTCAGGGACTCATTATTCCATTTCTGTTCATCTAATGTCTGTGAAACTTGTTCAGTTTATGTCTCAGTTGTTGAATGTTTATATGTTAATACAAATATTTACACATGTTAAGAAATTTGCTGGAAATATAAGCAGTTAAATGTGAGAGGACGTTTCTTTTTTTTGCTGAGTATATTAAAGATTTAAATGTAATATTTACACTGAAACTTAAAACTAGTGTTTGACATAACTCACTGTATAAATGAATCAGAATGACCTCAAATGTTTAAAAAAAAAAAAAAGTCAGAGAGAAAAGAGTATTCAGCGTTTTACTTTTGGTGCCCCATATGCTGCGAGACAGCACATTTACTGTCTGATTTGCTCAGCATTTGCTCAGCGTTTGTTTGATCAAATCAACATTGCTTGTGATTTTGTGTGTCATTGGTGGTTGATGTAAAACACTGCTGTGGTGTTATTGACTGCACTGATATGTGAGTCTAGCCACAGAGCTTTCATTTAGCTTTCAACAGATTCAAGTTTTGTGAACATTTGAGAAACCAAGCATGTTTTGGCACATGACACATTTAGGATTCTGACTCCTTTTTTTTTTTTTTTTATCAGAAAAAATATTTTTTTAAACTGTGAGGCACTCTGGCCCATGTTCCCTATGTACAGTATAGCTATTGCCTGTTTTTCTAGCAACAAATGCAATTCTTTGGTCAGTATAACCAGTTGGATTGGCGCTTCTCCTCTGTGCAGCAGATCCCTGTGTTTGGCAGCAGTTGACAGTGAAACTGTAAACAATACCCTGTGGACAGCTATATCCTGTGATCAGCAGCCACTGATCTGATGTTATAAAGCTTCAATGTTTCAGTTGCAGAGAGGAAAACCAGCCTACCTTCAACTACTTATTTTCAGTAATGTCACCAGGATGCCCCAGCACTTCTTGTGAATGATGCCTGCCCTAGAGGCTTGGCCATGCCCTGATCTGGCACAAACCCATTTTGTGTTCTGGGTTGTTGCAGTGGCACAAATGTGGCCCACACTGTATTTTATGTAACTCCCTCCATCCACTTTTGTGTGTGCTTTTTTTTTTCTTTAACTTTCACATGAATAATGTGATGGTGATAGTGATATTTGTGCTTTGATTTTGGGTTGCTTTCATGTTCTCCATTCATTATGCCTACAGTATATATGATTATATAGCATATATATGAGATTACTAAAATAATTTATCTCTATATATCTGGAGTTGATAAGTCTCTTGCCATTCTTAAAGAGAGAATCTAAAACAGATCCTTCCTGGCATATTACAGTTTAAGCTTGTGTTCTGGAATTGACCCACTATCAATAACATCTGTTCTGACAACACAGTTGAAATGTCTGGGTCATGACACAACTCAGAAGTTTGGAATCAAGTGTAAATCACAATGTTTATTAACAAAAGAATTTGATTACAAAAGCCAAACCTTTACTCCAGCATGCATGCTAGTGCAAAAACGTTCCCAGTACCATGAATCTGAAGAACAGATTTGCATTTATCTGTTCATTTACATTTGCATTTACCTTGTATGAGTGAACTCGCAAGGACACAAGAATTGAGAACTGTAAGAGTTTGAAAGGGCCTATGCACTTGCCTTTAGCACTTGCGGCTACCAACTTCATGAGCCATGGCATGTAGTATTCTAGATTAACTAGCTAGTTAAAGTTATCACCAAAAAGTTGCAAGTTGGTTGCACACAGGAACACAAGAAACATGTTAAGACTTAAAAATAAAAACTAAATATTTTACAAGGTATTCTTGGTTAGATATATATATTTGAATATTTGAAAAGATAAAGAGTCAGGTACCGTATGGTTAGGTTGCTAAGTGAATATAAGTGTGGCGAGGATTACTGTCTGATAGCACAACTATCATTTTAACTGACTTCAAAAGGTGACTGTTGTCAGTTAAAATGATTTTTAACTGACAACAGTCACCCTTTGAAGTATTTTACTTCGTTTCAGTTCTCTCTCACTGGCACTGCAGGCAACAAATGCATTTTCCAGTATAATATATCTCAAATGGAGCTATCCCCAGATGCCATAACAGCTCCATCTATTAACCATCAAAAGTGTTGCCAGATGAACATCTTGACATTATGCAACAACTGAAGTTTATCATCCATACTCAGATTTTACCAGTATCAACACACATATATACATATGCTTTCCTGTTATATACACTGACTGTTAATCTTTTTATTTTTACTTTATTCCGGGGAGTTTAGGCTATAAATGGACAACAGAATGTCTACCAAACTCCAATACAAAATACATGTTATTGATATCCTCCCTGTTATTTCAGTAAACATTATTAAATCTATTTAGTTTCAGAAACTTGAAAAGTAGGAATGGTTGTGCTTTTGTATGAAAATACTGTGGATTTGCATCATAAATACTAGTGGCTTTCCTACTGATAATGATGTTATATTGAGGTTTGTGCTCAGTAAAGCCTTGGGTATATTGCACATTAATATACAGTAGTCTCTCTATATTTCTCTTTCAACATGTTCATGATGGTGAAGAAATTGTGGCATGCTTTGCAATCAGTATTGGCAGTTTATGGTGTGTTTAGTCATAAAATTTTTAAAATGTAACAAAAAAAAAAAACGATTTGGGCTACCTGAGAAATCATTGTTTCTCTTAATCATTGTATCTTAAGCATACTCAAGTTTGATACAAAGAGGTTTGGGCCAAAGTCTACTGAGAACACCTAATAAAACCTTTTACCCTGCCACATGAATAGATGTATGTGAAACACAGGAATGTTATGGGAAGTATTTTCTTTGAAACCTTTCCCACTGCTTCAAGCTAAGGATTGATCGTGCTGCAAATGTTGTGCCCAGAATATTTGCAACTGCCAACATGTGTTTGCCACATTGTTACACATAGAACCTGAAAGGAATACTAGCTACAGGTTCGCATACTAGCTTTCAGGTGTCTTGTATCCTTTATCAATGTTTAAAAAAGAATTAGATGTAACACATTCACTCCTGTATATGAGAAAGGTTTATGAGAATTCTCAAACTTAAATGAAAGTTAGAACAGTTGCAGTGGGATTAATACAGTTAGCTTTGACTTACTGTATTTACAAATTTATTAAAAATCTGCCAGATCTTATTCTAGCACACTATGTTGCTGTATTACAGTTTGTTCTAGGACAGTCTTACTGAAGACACACTTAATTGGACTCTTGCTATACAGATTCCTATCATCATATTATCAATAGTAGTTTTGTGGTCAAAAAAGAAATTACCTACCAGACACTATAACAAAAGCTATTGCCATTAGATCTTTAGATTATAGAATAAACTGTGTCCCGTTTTCTCTGTTTTTACAGTCTATGATGCATGTATAATGGTTCATATAATACTAGTTTTGGTCATATTAACCTTCATAAGCAGAACCAAAAGCTGTCTTCACAGGACAGACACCAAGTAATAAAAATTTAATTTCATCAAACTGTTTTAAATTCTGGAGCATATTTTACATCAGACACAAGGCATTTCACAGAGTTTTTAAAGATCATCTGGAGCATCAGCTTGAGCTATGTTTACTGTCTTTTTCACCAAACTGGACTCTTCTTTCACACTCATCACATTCAAGCTTTTCATCCAGTAAACATTACAATATTTCTCCAGAGAAATAGATTCCTGAATTTGTGTCCTGTAAACCTTTTCCATCTGCTGTACTTGTAGTAGGCCTACAGCAAATGATTTACAGACATGACAAGACTACCGACATGACAGAAACCTACCTTCAAAACCTACTACAGTAGTGTTGTGTGACATCAGTGGACAGTAGACATGGCAAATGATACTTTTTAGAAAAATATCTTTTGACTTAAAATATGAAGGCTTATCAGATGAAGAAGAATAGGAAAGGGATACCAATTTTACTGGAAGCACCTGTCATGGATATCCCGGAGGCTACTCTGGACTAGACCTCCCAACAGCCACTGCACTACATCATGTTCACATGACCACTGGCACCTGAATCACATTCTAGTTAACGAGCACTATATATATATATATATATATATATTGCCACAGTTTACACTGCACTTTTGTCTTGCTTTAATTGTCTCACCATGCCGTTGTTTTTGTTCTGGTCTTTATGTTATGTTTCTTCTCTGCCCTAGTATTTTGTCACATGTTCATAGCTTCTTTTTGTGTTTGTTTTGTTTATTATTAAAATCTTTATCTGCACTTGCATCCGTCTCCGCCACAAAACCATAACAGAAAGCAAGACCGACAAAATGGATGCAGCAGATTTTTTTTGGACTCAAGAGGCAATTTTGGAGTCCATGAAGTTGAAACCAGAGGGGAGAGAGTCGTGGATCAGGGCCACAGAAGCATGGCTAGAAGCCATGCGTAAGATCTTGCTTAGCCGGTCTTTTGCTCAGCCGGTCCAGTCAATGGAGAACGTCGCTCAGCCTCCCTGCTCGACTGAGGACGCCTCTCAGTCTCCCTGTTCAGCTGAGGACGTTGCTCCGCCTCCCATTTCGGCCAAGAACTCCGGTTTGCGTCCCTGTTCAGCTGAGGATGTTGCTCAGCCTCCCATTTTGGCCAAGAGCTCAGCTTTTCCTCCCTGCTCCGTCTCGGACGTCACTATGCCAGGCTTCTCTCCGGACATTGCTCTGTTTTCCTGCTCCGCTGAGGACGTCGCTCCGCCTTCCTGCTCGGCTGATGACGTCGCTCCACCTTCCTGCTCAGCTGAGGACGTCGCTCCGCCTTCTTGCTCAGCTGAGGATGTCGTTCTGCCTCCATGCTCCACTGAAGATGTCGCTCAGTTTCTCTGCTTCACACCGCATGTCGCTCCCCCTTCTTGCTCCACGGAGGACATCACCCCCCCTCTGGCCTCACGGAGAGCTTTGCTCCCCGCTCTGACCTCGTGGAGAGCTTCGCTGGGGATATTGTGTCATCTCTCTGCGGTACAGAAGAGTCCCGCATCCGTACCCCAGAGAACATGCCAAGCATCCTCTTTTTGGTCCTGCGAGAGATGACATTCAAGGGAACTTTGGAACACTTTGGGACCTCTGGTCTGGTTATCCAGGACCCCCTCCCAGACTTAGTACGCACATCAGGAGCCACACGTTACGGGGGCGGGGTTCTGTTATGGATCCCCCAGCCACTGCACTACATCACATTCACATGACCACCTGCACCTGAATCGCATTATAGTTAACAAGCACTATAGATAGATAGATAGATAGATAGATAGATAGATAGATAGCTAGCCACAGTTTGCACTGCACTTTTGTCTTGCTTTTATTGTCTCACCATGCCATTGTTTCTGTTCTCATCTTTGTTTTGTTTCTTCTCTGCCCTAGTGTTATGCCATGTGTTCATAGCTTCTTTTTGTTTATTAAAAAAACTTTTAAAAATTATTAAAAACTTTATCTGCACTTGCATCCATCTCCGTCTCTAAACCGTGACAACACCTTAATAGGAATGTACAAATGTACAAATCAATATACCAAGTAATTCATGTCCAATATCCAAATTAACTAAAAAATAATTTAGTGCTTAGTTAATTGGTTATTTTAAATTATGCTTATAATACGGTGATAAAACTGAGACAACACTTTACAATACTGTTTAACAACTCATAGGTAACTATGCAGGAACTATGAAGGAATGCATGAGTAGTTCTTCATTAACAACTATCTTGTTCCTATAAAATACTAAGAACTACTAGTTATGTTAGTAGGAGTTCACGATTAACTATGCAGTAATAAACTGAGTCTTAGGCTTTTTTGACATATTTGGACAAAGAAACAGTTGATATACTTGAACATAACCACAGGGAAAGCTTTTGCAATCATTTATTCAATAGAAATATCAATACATGTGATAATGTATTGATACTCAGAATTAAACATGGAAAAGCCATACAATTACAAAAAACAATTAAGAACAAACAGTTCTCAATCCAAAATAGAGTATGACAATTTTTCGGTTTCTTTTGTTTAGAACATTTTAACAAAGAAATATCTTCAAAACAAAAATTGTATCTTTAAATCATAATGCAGAAAAAATATCAGGCCAAAAATTAAATAAGAACTTAAAAAAATATCCAACATCTACCATAGTTTATCTATTATTATACTGTCAAGTTTAAGTTTTTGTGTAGGAACAGCAGTTGGTCCTCATGTTCAGGAGTAAGTGTGCTTCGCTGTGCTGTAACAATATCTCCTGTAGGGGAAAAGACTCTCTGACACTAGTTACAGAATTGCATAAATACCTATTTACCATTTTGGAGACCAAAGGAAATGACACCTTGTTGACATACAACCAGTTGAGGGGTTCCTCAGATAGAGAGAGTGGTGGGGTACTGTGATATCTGGTCATCTCCTCTTCAACTATGGCACAGGCTGACTGATGATGATGATGTGGTGTAACTGAAGCATCAGAGAAGGTCTGTCCCAGCAGACTGTGAAGCAAAGATGAAGCTCTTCTTTTTGAAGCAGAAGGACATTCATCCTGCTTCTCTGTGACTTCAGGCTGTGGGCCCACTGAGCTGTTGGCTTCTTTCACTGTGCTGTCTTCTGAATTTTCATTCTATTTTGCCCCATCTTCCTGCTTTTAGGCAATCACAAGAGAAGCAAATAAACAACACACTGTAGATCAAACATAACTATTCATGTAAATCAGTCAGGTCATGCAATCCACAGTACAATATTATAAATGTTGCACACATTGATTAATAGTTAGAGATTTAGCGAGATTAGAGACATTTATTTAATAGAGACATTTATTTAAGAATTACCTCTTGTAATGATGAAGCTTCAATAATCACAGTCCTGTACGTTTCCTCTCTCTTTTCTTCGAAAAGTAAAGGCAGTCCCTTAAAGCACGGGTCAAGAGCAACACATTTGTGAAGAATACTAGTCTCCTGCTTAGTGGTGTACCTTTTGCTGAAGTCCTCACTGATGACCCTCTTTATCTCCCTGATCACTGATGCCTCTTCAAAGTTTTCTTTCATGTCCGGGATCAACTTAGCATGCAATGGCGCAATCAAACACTTTGTGCGGCTGTCCTCTGCTGACATTAGAAAGGTAGCCTCTTTCATTGGCTTAAGGGCATTTATAATATCCTCAGCACATGAAATATCTGACTGTGTGAGTGTGAAGATTTCAGCCACTCCTTTTCTCACTACAAGTGATAGTAACGCAGCACAGACAGCCAGTTATTGCTCAAGAAATCTTTCAAGCAGCTTGTATGTGCTGTTCCACCTAGTGATGACATCTGATTTCAGTTTGTGACAAGGCAGGTTAAGTTGTTTTTGTTTCTCCTCCAACTGATGCTTTGCAATTGTGCCTTGACACTGTGGGCAACTTTAGCGCTCAGTGAGAAGCCTAATTCAGCGTGTGAGCATAACATCTCACGTGTTGAAACTTGCCAAGCTGTGCTGCAACAGCCATGTTAGAGGCATTGTCAGTCACCAAAACTGACAAAAATTGTTCACAATTTTCCACTCGTTTGCAACAATGTGCAGTAGTTCAGCAATATTCACGCTTCCACTCACTGGTAATGTAGTGTGCCGTAATGGTGACATACGATTCTGTTGTAATTGATGTCCATGCTTCACATGTTATTGCCAACCTGTCCATATTGCTTAGTGGTTCTAAGATTTGAGCTTTAGTCTCACTGCAGAGTGTGGATATCGATGTCTCACTGAAATAATGCCATAAGTACCTTGGCTCAAGCACCTGTAACATTGTGCAAAACTCTGGGTTATGCACGACGGAGTAAGGGCGCAAATCCTTGGCAATAAAACCCTCCACAGTGAAATTCGCTTTGCCTTTTCAGAATTTGGTGGAAGCTTTGCTACTTGCTCGAGGGTCCTTTGAGTGAAACTGGCAGTGATCGCGATCGGAACAGAAGGCTGTTTCTCCAGCTCTGGGTGGAATCGCATAATACGTTTTCTCATGTTAGTAATGTATGAGTTCATGTCAGTCGTGTAAGAGTATGGCTCTTATCAACGACACCTTTCCCTTCGTCTTCACAAAATCCAAAATGTTGCCACACATTCGATTTCAAATTTGACGGCACAGGTCATCGTTTGTCAATCTTTGTCCAAATGAAAACGAATTTGCCTGCTGTCAACGTTTCTTTTTTTTTCTGTTTCTGTGACGCGCACATTTGAATTGAACGCAGAACCGATTTAGAATTTTTGAGAATCGATTCAGAATCATTAAAGAAAGAATCGTGATGCATCAATGCATCAATTTTTTTCTCCCACCCGACAATATATATATATATATGTGCCTATATATTAACGGTTCTTAAGATGGACATTGGCTCTAGCTTTTTAGAGAGGTTCTATTTTAAATGTTTTTTTGTTTGTTTTTGTTTTTAAAGGAAACTCTGGGTTCTATATAGAAACTTTAACTGTTCCCCTAAAGATGTGTGATAAATTTAAGGAGTGCAAGGTGTGTCTGGACAGTAATTTGCAATAAAATGAGCAATAAAATATATTTTTTTTATTATTATCTTAATCAAGCTCATATGGTGTCATACTTTTGGATGCGGAAATAAGTTTCCTCCCTTCACTGTTCTTTCTTACAAAGGCAATCTAAGTTTTGTGGTTCGAAGTGGGTGGAAGCACCAGATAGTATGCCATAAAGCAGCAGGAGTGCCATCTTAAAACACCTACACAGCAAATAGGATCAGCAAAGACTTCTTCTACTGATTATAAAAAAGATACAAAAAGGAGAGGTGAACTCCAAGAGAAATTATTTTTGCTTCAGCAGTATAATAATTTCTCCTCAACAATATTTTGCAAAGTAATTTTACAAGATTCACTGTGTTTTCACCTTTGACCAGTAATATACAAATAAAAACGTTTAGTGCATACAGCAGTCAATCATCTTATTCATTCCACCATTAGTATAATAGTACAAGCAATATTTTAGGGCTCAGCTGCAAAGGTTGATTAAGCACGTTTTGTTCCTTCTTATTCTAAGAGGGTGCAGAAGGGGTGTAATTGCTTCCTAGTAAAATATCAAAAAGGGCTGGTTGGACTCACTCATGCGTGGCAAGGTATGAAATCCTCACCACACTAGAGACATCTGAGGACTTCTTTTGAGAGGATCAGACAGGGAATCTTAACGCTTGTCAGGTGTTTCGGAAGACAGCACTGGTCTGATAAATATTTATGCAGAACAGCTAATGCACCATGAAAATCTGAATAGAAAAAGAGAGGGTTTAAGGCTTGCATGCATTCTTTAAAATCAGTCAGTTTTGACCAACCTTTGGATCAAGAAACCAATCCACAGGAAGTAGAAATGTATACCACAAAAATGTGCTTTTGGTTTGGATTACTGATGGTGTACATTACTGTCAGTATATATGAAAATAATAAAGGAATAATAAAAAATAATAAAATAATAATAAAGCCTCCAGTCACACAGTTACACTAAAGCGATGCATAATCATATTGTTTTGTTCTTGGCTTTTTGGTTTCTCATGAGATAATGTCATTTGTGCTCTTTTTTCAATTCTTGTGGAAATTCTTTTGCAATTCTTTGAGACTGTGAATATACAAATGTTGGATACATATTTACACAGCATTCTCACCTTTCAACAAAACCCATACATTAAAAGATTTTACTGGGTTTTATGCATTTTATTGTGAGGTTTTGTTTGTAATTTAACTTTTTACTATAGATAGATAGATAGATAGATAGATAGATAGATAGATAGATAAATAGATAGAGAGGTTGGCAGATGTTAAATGATCACAGCCTTCTTAAAAAATACAGCCTGCTTTGACCCTTTTTATATACTGCCTCCATATGTTTGAACCAGTCCAGTTTATCATCATGCTGTACTCCAAGGTACTTGTAGCAGGAAACAATCTTCACCTCTGTTCCCTGAATGGAGACAGGGTCTGTTTTGGGCTTCTTCCTCCTAAAAACAATGACCATTTCTTTGGTTTTGGAGATGTTAAGCCTCAAGTGGTTAATGTTACACCAACCCACAGGATCAAATCCCTGACTGTGCTCCTGTATTCCTCCTCACATCCTCCCTGATGCAGCCCACAATAGCTGAATCATCTGAGTTTTTCTGAAAATAACAGGTGTTAGAATTATATTGAAAGCCAGATGTGTACAAGCTAAACAGGAAAGGAGACAGAACGTTCCCTGTGGGGCTCCTGTGCTGCACAGAAGGGTCTCTGAAACACAGTTTTGGAGTTGCACGTACTGTGGTCTGGCAGTTAAATTGTCAATCACCCATGAAACGAGCTCTGTCTCCACCTGCATCCTCCTCATCTTCTTACCCAGCAACTCCAGCTGGATGGTATTGAATGCACTCGAGAAGACAATAAAAACATACAGTGGCAAGAAAAAGTATGTGAACCTTTTGGAATTTCATGGTTTTCTGAATAAATTTGTCATAAAA
>JANDJT010000001.1:21731962-21748399 GCA_024331685.1 Stegophilus panzeri | reverse complement strand
AGATCACATTTTATGACAAATTTATTCAGAAAACCATGAAATTCCAAAAGGTTCACATACTTTTTCTTGCTACTGTAATTCTAACAGTTGCATCAGAGGTATCAAGAAGTGTATAGACCCTCTGGAGCATGTATATGAGGGTGGCATCTGCACTGATGTCAAGCCCTGTTCACACCAGGACAATTTTCGCAGATATTTAGCTTGCAGACTCATGGTAGTAGCATGCACTACATCACAGGCTGTTTCCACATGCGCAGACGGATGTTATATTATTTATAAAGTATTATTTAAGTTGGTACTGACTGCTTTTTGAACCTCCATAATCACTGACTCACAGACTGTCAGTAAATGCTTGATCCCGTTCAGGGTTGATGTGGATCCAAAGCCTATCCTGGGAACACTGGGCGTGAGGCGGGAACACCCGCTAGATGGGATGCCAGTTAATCACAGGGGACAATGTTCACACACAATCACACAATCATTGACACAGAGGGGCAATATATCTTACAAATCTTATATAATATAGCCAATCCACCTCCTAGCATGCTTATGGGAGGTTGGCAAAAACCAGATGACCCAGAGAAAACCCACCCAGACACAGGGAAAACATGCACAGAAACTCCTACCTCCATAATGTTCTAGTTAATTTTCAGTTTACATATCATGTTTCTACCACCTCAGACACAATGGACCACACAATAAATATTTAGTATAATATTTCCTAAGCTTATTTAGTTGGTGCAGCCGCCCCGTAGGCCTTTGGCATTGGCTGATCTAGTGAGGCTGCCCAGTCAGCCTGAGCCATTAGCTGGTTCGTCAAGGCCACGTCACCGCCTTCTGGCATGAGCTCTGCTGTTACCCCTCTGGCTGTGTTTGGCCAACTAGGCTCAGCCAATGCTCAGCTCTCCCCCAAAAATTTGGTTCTCCTGGATCTGCTTGGCCTGGTCAGACATGATTCGAATAAACTCCACTGCATGCATGGTTAGGTCTAGAGTTATGTCACAGATTGGTTGGAGAAGGATGCAAGTGCAGAGTATTTTATTTAAAGTGAAACACGCATGAACAAAGACTGGAACTACATAACATAAATATAAACTAGACAAGCATGAACATGGCATGGATATGACAACATATAATTAGGCTACTCACAACAGACTCTAGAAAAGGAGTGCTATACAAACGTGACTTAAATACTGGTGCTCAATGTGCATAAACATTGTTTAAGTGTTTGTGATCATGTGACTTGGCGCATGACATGAACAAGTGGAGTGCAATGGCTGATAAGTGCTGTAGTCCCGCACCGCTATCGCCGTTAACCTGACACAAGCAAGTAATATATAACATCACAACTGAATTTAATCATGTTTTATAGCTGACTCCAAAACAGAACCTCAGTAGATGCTCTGCTGTGCTTCTTGATGGACATCCCAGAATAGTGTGGAGATTATTCGTTTTTCCTTTAATAGCTTGATCTGATTCATTTTCTCTTCTTATTGGGATTTTTTTTTTTACCTATAGGTAATGACTAAAATAAGCTTCCCAAAAATTACACATAATTAGGACACAAATGTATTTTTAATGTTACATCTAGTCTGGGGTAAAGGAAATTTACCCTGGTAAAATCAAATATACTTTGCTTAAAAACAATCAATATACAATGCAAAAAAAAACCCCAAAAAACATGAAAACAGTATCAACTGTAAAACTGTTGTTCTTCAGTAATATTCATGTCTCTTACCGCCTCCACTGTTGGACACCTCTGGTGCTGTGTGAGCTATAGATTGTGCATTTGGTGTTTTCTCCTATTCCTGCTTTCCTGATGAACTTATTCGGTGGAGTTGAGTTCATCAAGCAGTGAGCTTTGAAGCTTTTAATTAAGGGCTTTTAACAACATTATGTGACCTAATGTGGTGTTATGCCTGAACCTGAGTAGGAAACAAGGACAACATTGCATTACCATTGTACTGGAATAAAATAAACTTTTTCTGCATCTTCATATTGTTCTGCTGCACTTGCGGCATAGAACTAGGAAGGCATGGGCTATCATTCATCTGGTCTTGAGTGTAAAGCCAAAGATTAAAGTCTGATCAAGAATATGATACAAGATATAATATTATAGTCATTTACCATCAAGTCAGTCACATCTATTATTTTCATTTTCTGTCCCATTTACCGACTGCCCTGCTGCCATGACATTTAATTACATTTACATTTATGGCATTTGGCAGATGCCCTTATCCAGAGTCACTTAAAGAAGTTAATTAAGCCTGACAATGTTTAGACCTTACCTACTGTACATTCTAACTATGATTAAGACGCTTCAAATATGCACTTGCGCCTTGCATCTCGCACATCATACTGTTGGACTTCTTGGAAGTTATCTACTAGGCAGCCCAGCGACAGTTAAGGCTGCCCAGACATGGCCAACAAAATCTCAGGGCCTAGTAAACTGGGTAGCAGAGCTAACTAGCTTGGTACAAGTTTCTCTTCTAAAATAGGTTAGGTTTATACAGTGTTGTATTAAAAAATTAGAAATGCTTAATGCTACATAACAGAAAGGACTGTATGTACAGGTAAACAATGTCCTTTGCCTTATTCTGAGAGCCCTAATAACTCCCCTTAAAACATAGACAAATTTTAAATATTTTGTTTACTTAAATGTAATGTTCACTTCTGACTGATTTTTGTCCAGAAAAGTATTTTTGTTAGGTCAACTCCATCCATGCACTCAGTTTCCCAGAACACACTGCGGCCTACAGATATGGCCATCCTGGACTGCGCTTCCCAGAATCCATCACTGCTAACATGTTCTCAATCCCCAGACTTTTGATTATCCTCACCTGTTCCCAATCGCACACAACATATACAGTACTGTGCAAACGTTTTAGGCACCCTATTTTTTAATACAAACTTTGTCATAGATTTTTTATTTTATGACTTCTACATTATCGAGTCAGTACAAAAAAACATTTTAGATTTCCAAACATTAGTTTTCTTGTACAAAATTAAATGTTACAGAAAAATGTTTGTATGTCAGTAAAGAAAGCAGTATAGTACGTAAGAGACACTTTTCAGACAAAACAACACAATGAAGGCTGCTGGGTTTTGCTACAAAAATAAGAAGCAAGTGCGACAGTCAAAGTCTCCAGAAGCACTGTGTCTGGTTCTGCTAGATGCTCAATAAAACTTACCGCTCAGTTCCTTATAAAACTGCACTAATTGTACCGGAGACTACTATTTTTATTTTTATTTATTTGTCACACCAAATACTGACTTTGTTTGCTGCTCTTAACAGTATTTTTATTTACATATAGAAACATTTCATTTCATTATTTTGAAGGCATCTTTGCTCTACAGTATTTCTTTGCATGTGACTAAAACTTTTGCACAGTACTGTGTATATATAGAACTCTCACTCACAAACAAATTGTGAAGTAATGCTCTGTTGTCCTAATTCTGAACTTAGCAAGCCTTTTGATCACGTATCACTACTCTGGTTTTTTGACAATTGTTTCTGTATTCTGGTTTTTGCTACATTTTTGCTGTTTGCTGATCACCTGACCTTTGCTTGGTTTTGTTATGGGGTTTTTTTTAACTTGCTGTCCTGGATTTGTCTGGCAGTTGTTTATTAATATGCTTTCAACTGCATTTGCATCTTTCTCAGCCTCTACATTCTGACAATTTCATTCAGTATTTCTAATGGCTTTAATTGTATTCTACACTGTTGGACCTTTTGGGAAACTATTCTTTCATCCTCACCGATGTCAAATATTCAATGTTTTTCTTTGTTGCCCAATTCAGGGTTTTTTCATAGTCTAACTATGTGTTACAATCTATGTGAGTGAAGTGGCTGAGAGTTAGAAAAAAGGCACTTGCACCAACACATTTCTTAATAGTAATAGAATTAAGGGGCAAACATTTATATACATGACTACAATAGACAAGCTACATGTCCATTTTTTCCCCTGGAAATATGTAGTGTTATGAGACAGAACAAACTCTGGGACTCATGTGTATACTGAGTACACTAAAGCATCACTACTGCTAATGAATATCAGACCAAGCTTATTAGAATCTCTGGCATATATGCTCATAAAATATAATCCCTGTATAATATTTAGTAAATGTACTACAGCCTATTACGACTGGGACACTGTTGAAAAGTTAATATAAAACAAACATTTTTTGTAAGTTAAGAAAAGTTTTCATTCTTTATCTGAACAAGGAACAGATGTAAAATCTGGCTGATGAATTGAAACCATGTGAAACAACTCTTGCAGTCTTGCTCCAATAAATATTTCTTTCAACACATTAAATGTGATTTAGGCAGCAAAAAAAAGTAGCATACGGTTAACTGAAGTTATATGACAATGCATTGACTATCACTTTCATCCACAATAGAGTTAAGGGAAGGTGTTGGTACTGGATCGCCATAAAAGAAATTTGTGTTTTGTGTTTGCACCTGCAGCAGTTCATTTTATCCATTTTCTAGCAGGTCTCTTTGCAGAACTGAGTGAAAATATGGCAAGGAAAAAAAATCTTTTGGACATACTCATGTTGAACTAGTCACATCCCCCATTTCAATGTTTTGTGTAAATACGGTGGCATTACAATATTTATGTTAAGGTTTCATCATTCTAAACTCAAAAGATTTCATCACCCTACAAATCACTGACTAGAGTTTAAATACGTTACATGTATAACTTGAATTGTTTATCAAATATTGTGCCTGTGTGTAATAAAATGATTTGGAATATTTAACCATTTTAAATTAAAACAGTGTAAGTGATGCATTTCCTTTCCTCTTTCTGCACATCACACACATGCTAGCACACTCAAATAGATATACCTCGGTCACCTTTGGGAGTTGATGTGTGAGTTCACCTTTTGGCAAGTAACTCTCAGTCCAAACATTTGAGTTCATCCTTAATTGTTCCAGCAGGACTTTGCTTGCACTAAAGATTTTATTACTTGGCTAAAAAAGTAGTGAAATATGGTAATGATATCATACTGAGACCAGTAACAGTAGCTTTGCTTTTGGGGTCATAAATTTAGCAAAGGGAAGGTCCAGATTTACAATGCATTTAACACAAGGTTATTATGACAAAATAAAGAACTAACAACAATATGAAACAAAATACATGCCTTAATTATCCTTTGTATTTCTTAACCAGATGATCCCATTTCATTCATCTGCCTTCTGACATAAAATAATACTTTTCATATAAAGGTTTAATACATTATTTATTTCCAAATACACACAAACAGTAGTGTGTCTTGGCAGTCTTGTGTCTAATGGCTCTTGAATGAACACAGCTACAAAAAAAAACATAGTTTTTACATGTCAGATAAAAGAAAATTAAAAGACTATTGTCAGGCTGCTCTCAGGACCCCACAAACAGTTACTGTTGCAGCCCCTTTGTTCAGATTTTTACTGTGCTTTATTCTCCCAGGGTCCAGATGTGTTTCCTGCAGGTACTCCAGTTTTCTCCCACCTCCATATAACATGCCACTAGGTGGACTGGCAATAAGATAAGATTAATGCAGATGTTGTAGCAGCCTTGGTGCAAGTCAAGTGTGATAAGTTCAGCCAAAGACTATTCATTCATCATTTTCAGTAACCATAAAATATATAGACACAATTTTACATTTAATAATGTAATTATTTTACCAAACAAATTATTTAACAGAGTGATTTTCTTAGTATCATGTACTTAATGAATGAATGATGAATGTCAAACTTTCAGCAATGCTCACATTAAAATGATATCAGAAATACCTGTATATGAGCTGTATGTCATGACTGATCACATTGAATTATTAAATAATAATTAGGTTAAATACTTAAATAGGTTTTGTGAATATTGCATTAGAAATTATTTACATTATCATCAAATTATAGCTCCAGACCTCTGCCTGCTTGTGACATAAGCCAAAGGTGCAGAGCTCTTGAGCTCTGGCTATAAGAAATGTATAAGAGGTATTCATTTTAATGATATCAACTATATTATAATATTTTCCTCCATAATAAGGCAAG
Organism: Stegophilus panzeri; assembly: GCA_024331685.1. NCBI lineage: Eukaryota > Metazoa > Chordata > Actinopteri > Siluriformes > Trichomycteridae > Stegophilus > Stegophilus panzeri. The sequence continues at coordinate 21,742,362 of JANDJT010000001.1, read as the reverse complement.
TGTACAAAAAGGTAAGTAAAATGGCACATAAACATAGGATACACTATCTGCTGTGACACAATTGATTCAAGTCATCAAAGGTTTGGAAAAAGATCTCATTACATAAAAAGTATGTACCTGAAGATGCTGATCAAACCCTGTTCTGTAAAACATTTATGAATTTATATGCATTTATTCATTCATTCATCTTCAGTAATTGCTTTTTTTTCAGAGTTGCAGTGGATCCAGAGCCTATACCAGGAATACTGGGCACGAAAGAGGACTATGCCTTGAATAGTACACCAGTCCATTGTAGATAACCATGCACACACTGATTTATACCTAGGTAAATTTAGCATAACCAGTCTACCTGTTTGTATGTTTTGGGGAGGTGGGACAAGGAAAACCCAGAGGAAACTCATATGGACAAGGAGAGAACATGCACAGAAACACCACACATACATTAATCCAAACTCAGGATCAAACCAGAGACTTTGGAGCTATGAGATGGCAGTGCTACCCACTGTGCCTCCATCCCCATAGATTTATATCTACTTCATTTATAAAAATGGACTTGTTAAGTGGCTTCTGCGTGCTTCGCTCAGAACTCTGTTTGAGCAGACCAAGCCAGAATGAACTCAGTTACACTGAAAGAGAGGCTAAATTTATGGAAGGAAGTCCAGTAAGACAGGCTTGGCTTTGCTGATGCCTGTGCAGATGCATGCCCAGTTAGAAAACACCATTACTCGGCATGGGTCATTCATCAAATGAAAGAATGGAGGAACCTCACTCTAATTTACACATCCTGAGGCTTACTTCTGAGGGAATATTGTGGTTGGCTGAGAATATCATTGCTGTCTCTGCAGTGAATGTTTTCTAATAGCTTTGTATATGTTCCAAAGGAATACATTTAGGAAATTATAATGAGAATATTTTATGCAGGTGAATGTGTGTAGAGAAGTTGAAATGAGCGATTTTAATTTTATAAATAAGTTACAAACATTTGATGTATGTCATTACCCATAATGCTCTTGCAGGCCACTGGACTTTCTAGTTTGTGTATAGAAGCTGATTTTATCATTTTTTTTGCAGACATTTTCATTTTCTCTTATTTGCTTGTACATGGATTATATTTCAGACACTGCTCATAACTAGCCTACTATCTTAGCCAGATTGCTAACAACACACTTGATTTGGAGCCAAGGTTTTTTTGCTAACTCAACTTTTTCTCCACTAAGCTGTTTTTTTCTAATTTGTCCATTCATTCATCAGCTTCCACATCTTCCATCCAAAGACTATGGGATTTGTGAATACTAGCATATTCAAGTGGTTCACCCTGCAGTCACCTTGTAGTTACCCACAAAGTAGTCTGGTTTCCACAGCTTCAGGTCTGAGTGACTAACAAGCTACACTCCAAGATTTACATTAGTGCAGCCATGTGTAAGATCCCTGAAAGCCAAGGACAAACACCAGCTATTTCTCCACAAAACCCTGATTTTGAATCAAATCTAACCCAAGTGATGCACAAAGTTGAGAAGTCAAGAATGCAAATGGTGTCCCTTTCTAGACATGTAAACAACCTGGTGTCAGACATGGCTCAACTGAAATTATTGATCCTGGAACTGCAGCTGCATATAGTGGAAGACTAAGCCCTTCAGCAGAGCCCATCTGTCTAGTCATGTCTGGGAGGTATTTCCAGTCTAACCATGAACTGACACTGTTCAACTCTGGCATCTGGCATCAGCCGTAACCAGAAATTAATCTGAATTAGTCTCACAGCTCACATGCACCATTAGCATTCCTCAAACAGTAGGCAGCAACCTGAATTGGTTTTAGACCTTTTTCAATACCACATCTGGGTGGCTAGACTATGAGAAGGTTGGCTTAAGTTTCATGCCTGCCACTGACACATACATTGCATCACTGGTGGTTTCACTTCCTGTAGCACTACATGTGATGTATATTTTAATGTTCCCATCACTCCAGAGCAGAGGCGCTTTTTTGAGGTTTGCCTTTCAAGGAAAGGCATTCCAATGCAAAGTCCTGACCTTCTTTCTCTCAAAAGGGGGTTCTCGAGGTGCATTCAGGTGGCCTGTTGCCTCTGATGACTAGATGACTAAGGATACTGCTGTATTGGATGACTGGCTCTCCCATGTTCTCCCATGAAGGAAAAAGCAATCTGGGTAATGTCTACCCTCTTCTCACACATAATGGAAATGAAATTTTACAAATGGCGGCAAGAGCTCTAACTCACTGAGGCCTGAGTCTTTTCACACCACAGGGGTCTGTCTGGGAGCTTTGGCCCATTGGAGAGGAATAGTCACCACAGACACCTCCCTCACAGGCTGAGGGCCAGTGTGATTCAAAGGCAGAAGTGGTACATGGAGCCCCAGTGTGAGAGTAGAACACATCAACCAGCTGGAACATCGCATAGCCATCACAACATGTCAAATCACCATGGATAGTGTCTCAGTAGTGACTCATAAATGTAAACAATCTATTAACTTTGTAGCAATCCATGGCCAGGAACTTGCTTAGTGTTCCTTGCTTTTGTTGAATCAACAAAATGATAACTTTTTGGTTTTATAACCATAATTAAAAGTCATATAATTTAACCAATATTTTTATAAGAAATGTAATTAGGATAATCATCAATTATCACAATTCTCAAGAGAGATATTTGTTTCCAGATAATCGATCCGAACTTTCCCGTAAGCCTCTACACTATGCATACACACTGAAGGTAAGCATCCTTCTTTATCTATATTTTCAGGGATCATAGCAAATTTGGGGGGGGAAAACATAGAAAAAAATGCATAGCTTGAATTTTCCCTTTTAAGTGGTGCAATATACACTGATCAGCCATAACATTAAAACCACTGACACGTGAAGTGAATAACACTGATTATCTCATTACAGTGACACCTGTCAAGGGGTGGGATATATTAGGCAACATGTGAATAGTCAGTTCTCAACCTTGATGTGTTGGAAGCAGGAAAAATAGCAAGAGTAAGGTCTGAGCAACTTTGACAAGGACCAAATTGTGATGGCTAGATGTCTGGGTCAGAGCATCTCCAAAATAGCAGGTACTGTGGGGTGTTCCCAGTATGCAGTGGTTAGCACCTACCAAAAGTGGTCCAAGGAAGGACAACCAGTGAACCAGTGACAGGGTCATGGGCACCCATGGCTCGTTGATGCGAGTGGGGAGCAAAGGTTATTCTGTCTGGTCCAATCCCATAGAAGAGCTACTGTAGCAAAAATTGCTGAAATAGTTCATGCTGGCTATGATAAAAAAGCTGTCAGAACATACAGTGCATCGCAGCTTGCATATAGGACTGTGTGGCTACAGACAGGGGCATTAGCTGAACTGTTAATTATCCCGGGCTGAGCCTAGATTCTTCTCCATGCATTTTTTCCAGCTCAGCTAGAAGCTTACATTTTTTTTATGGAAGCTGACGCAACTTAGCTGTCAATGTATGACATGATCAGAAAAAGTTGGATTTATCATAAAACTTTCCTCTGGTGTTGTCACTGTTTGTAGGACTACCAGACCGATCAAATATAAAACTTTTCTAACTAGACTAGTTTGATGTCACAAGCCAAGGGGAGGCACAACTAAACTATCATTGTATGGGTTTAGCTGCTACAGTGCCATACAAAGGATATTATCTTTCTTTATGCTCTGCTCATATCATGTTCACGTAACTTGGGTTAGGGTTAGGGTTAAATGTAAATGTACATTTAAATGTAAATGTAAATGAAAGACTGGGGTCAATAATCACACCAAGGTCTTTTACTGCTGCACATGATGAAACAGAAAGCTATCCAGAGTTACTATGTAATAAGAAAGCTTACTTCTAGCTGCATATGGTACTTGTACAAGTACTTCTATCTTGTCAGAATTAAGTAGAAGGAAGTTAATATTTTGTATTAACAATTTAAAGAATTACCTTATTTTAAACAGTAGTAAGAGTGCATTCTTGTTTTCAGTCATACTTGACTATGCATAATAGTGAATTGATTTTATGCACCAATCAGTGCTTGCTTGCCACTATCTCACTGTCAGCAAAACTGGATTATAGTAGCAATTCTAAGTACATATATAATTTTGCTATATAAATAACTGTTTTGCATTTTTTATGGACAACACTGGCACTTAGCAGAGGCAAGTAAACTGTTTGTTGATGTTTTAGATGACAAATTCAATCATATGCCACTCCTGATGGTGTTTAAAATGGGGCTACAGTGCAGCTGAGGACCAAAAAGTGATTGTGTCTGCTATACTGTATTTATTTACATTTCTAAAATGCTCTACTTTATATTTATGTGTTTAAACAGCCTATTATGCTGCTTATACTTCAACTCAGAGAATACCATTGATGCTCCCAACACCATACATTTTTGATTGATGAGCTATGAGAAGACTCGATGGAAGAAAGGAGCAGAGGAGAAAGAGGGCAAGCAGAAAATGACCCTAGAGCCTAGAAGTGACTTATTCATTGTATGACCAAATTAGCCAAATTTATTTAAATGTTAGAAACAAAAAAGTTAGAGAGGCAGTATCTTGATTCACAGGACTATGACAGTAAAAACTTCCCAGCCATTAAAACCAAACTTTCAGACCTCTTAATTGGCTGAGGTCACTTCAGGGCAGATTTTAAGATCCTTTTTTTCTGGTGAGGTTCCATAGAAACACATAGCAGTCATGACATGAGCCCAATATACTAGGAACACATTTTAGCACCTGGTGACAACTGAGAAGCTTTTTAAATCATGTATAGACATGTTGTTATAGACAAGAATACTTTAGATTACAATGATAAACCATAACCGATCATTATGAGAGAATCTTATTGCGAATCTACAAAGCACCTACAAGAAACCTGTAATTTTGCTCAATATACAGTATATTCTGTGCTTCCATTTTCTGTATAATTATTTTAGACAGTTTGGTTTAAAATAATCATGCATAATAATTTTTAATATCTAATAAATAATATAATTTAAGAAAATACATAAAATTATATACTATACAATAATATTATTAATTACTGGATTAGAATAATTGAATAATTAATTTAAATACCCTTTTATAATCAATACCTAATATTACTTAATATTACATAATCAGCCTAATTACCTTTACTTTAAATGAATAATAATTTAGGAATTGAAATAATTAGGACATATATAAGTCTGTAGTGAAATGGTAAGTTCAGAAAGAGAAGTGAGATCACCTCAGTAAGTAAGAGGTCAAATCCAAGTATACCACATGTCTTATATAAATAGTAGGGATAGAATAGTGCTTATCCAGCAGCACTATCTCCTGAGGAGAAAAGTTAGTGTAGTGTGTGGCCTCTTTTGATCTTAACTGAGGGCCCTCTGGAGCAATGGGCTCACGTCATGGTCTGTAGTCTAGATAGCAAAAACAAAAATGGTCTGCTCTGTTGTCCCTATCTAAGTAAAAGGGCAGCTGATAAACCATGGAGCTGGAGCACACTCCTCATTTAAACACTTAACTTTCTTTGGGATTCTTGCATAAGGATTGTATTGGAAGCTCTGATATGGTTCAAAATCAGGCCCATTTAGGAAAGGAAAACAAAACAGACCATTTTATATGCTATTAACTCGGGCTTAAAAAAGTCATACATGTGTTTTAAATAGACAGTATTTTGGTTAATAAAAGACAACTGTTTATCATAAATCTTTGCTTAATGACTGCAGTTACCTATAAATTTTATTCATCTTCAAAAGCTAACAACTACATTTTAGTTTTGGATGGCTTGCCACCTACTTAGAGTTTCTCTGTCACGAACATCCATTGTCAGTTTCTGTTTCTCATGCCATGTACCAAATAAACAGACAAAGTGCAGAGACATTCAAACTTCATGACAGTCCATTGTCTGCCTTTAAGAGGAAAGAACTTGTTTGTTTTGGCCATCATACAGACAGACTTACATCTGCCAGCTTCTCTAAGCAAGCACTCTGGCAGTTTTGGAAAAGCTCAGGAAATCACAACTGTGGGTGAGGAATCATTTTTGTGTTCCACTCTAGATTAGTACTGGGTTTCCAAGAAACCCTCACCACACATATTTTTCTTATCAAAAGGTAATTATTTTATTATTGCTTTAAACACAACAGGATAGTTTGCATACTTGACTTCTATGATTCGTTTTATTTGACATATCAGGGCGTAAGAAACAGATGGATGCATTTAGTACTGGGGAAACCTTTGAATTGATGCCCTGTAACTATAGTGATCTTCAAGTCTTTTTGGGTTACTTCTGCAAATTGTTTCTCTCTGAATTGTTTTGTTCCGTATTTAGCCAAAAAACCATGAAGAGCAAGCATAATTTTCTGGAGAGTCTATATTTTATACATAAATCTACAGTATAAAGATGCCTGTAACAATGCAACCTGAAATTAATATTCTATTTCTATAGAAGCTAGAGTATAGAGTATAGTAGTAAGCTAGATATTGGTGTTAACTGTGGTACTACAAATTTAATAAAATACCAAACAAGTGATAATTTTATTTGCAGCTAAACCTCACTAGTTCATAATTGACTGATAATTTAATTGTATAAATTTTCCTTTATTGTTTAATTAATGGTATTTATCAGCCCTATAAAAGCATTACTCACACCCTTTCATAATGATTGTCACAAATGCTGGTGAAGACCATCTATGTCTGTATTGTGGCCGAGCGGGACATTTGAGAGCTGACTGCCCGACCCGACCTCTTCCAACGCACAACCGCAGGCTGCATTGATTTCCTCTATCATAACCACTGCATGTATTGAAGTGCCAGTAAAGTTAACATTTCAGTCTAATATCATCACCACTAAGACCTTGTTAGACTCAGGGGCAGCAGGCAACTTTATTGATGAAAGATTATCCCGACAGCATAAGATACCACTAATTCCTTGCGACTCTCCTTTGGCAGTGGCAGCACTAGATGGATGCCCCCTGGGGACCGGTCACGTACTGTACACCACTACTGATCTCATGATCTTCTGCAAGTTGGAGTTTTACACACTTAAACAACCCGCCTCTTCGTCATCCACTCACCACACAATCCAGTAATACTGATAATCACATATACATTACAGCACAGTGAAATTCTTTTCTTCACATACCCCGCGATATTAGGAAGTTGGAGTCAGAGCACAGGGTCAGCCATGATACGGCGCCCCTGGAGCAGAGAGGGTTAAGGGCCTTGCTCAAGGGCCCAACAGTGGCAGCTTGGCAGTACTGAGGCTTGAACCCCCGACCTTCTGATCAGGAACCCAGAGCCTTAACCGTCAAGCTACCATTGCCCCTGTTGTCATCCTCAGTTTACCTTGTCTGCAGGACCCACAAATTTAATGGCGTAAGAAACAGATTATGCGATGGGATACCACCTGCTCATCCAAGTGTTTAAAACCAATCCTCCCTATGCCTGTGAGAACCACTATTGTGTCTGACGAGTCCACTGCAGCACCACATGTACCTCCTGAGTATGTTGATCTTGATCGAAGCCTTTTGTAAAGCCAAAGCCTCGCAATTACCCCCCCATCGATCGAGTGACTGCGCCATTGATTTGTTACCACTCCACCTAGAGGCAGATTCTTTCCCTTGTCAGAACCCACGGCTAAAGCAATGAAAACATACATTGAAGAAGAACTGGCCAAGGGTTTTCAAGGATTCTTCTTCATGGATAAGAAGGGAGGGGCCTTTGTCCTTGTATTGACTATCGTGGCATAAATTATCTAACAGTCAAATTCAGATACCCACTGCCCCTGGTGCCAGCAGCTTTGGAACAGCTAAGAACTGCTAGGTTTTATAGCAAGCTCAAATTACGCTGCACTTACAACCTCATTCAAACCTGAGAAGGGGGTGAATGGAAGACTGTTTTTCCACCAGCAGCAGCCACTACGAATATCTTGTGATGCCGTTCAAACTGGTTAACAGTCCATCTGTGTTCCAGTCCTTCATAAATGACGTATTCAGAGACATGATAAACCAGTACTTAATTGTATATTGATGATATCTTGATTTATTCAGACACCCTGGAGGAACATGTCAGGCAGGTCCAAGCAGTCTTGAAGCGTCTCATTGAACACTGATTGCTGCTAAAGGTGGCACAACCAGATTTTTCGTTTAAGATTTTTAGTTTTTCACAGTGGTGATAAGTGTTGGATAACTTTTTTTGCTTACATAAAAAAAAATGTATTGTGTGTTTACTCAGGTTGCCTTTATTTTATGTTGTATTTTGTTTGAAGATCTAAAACTATTTAGCATGAGATATACACAAAAGCAGAAGAAATACTTTTTCACAGCACTGTATAAATGACCTGGGGGGGCTTAGCATTGTTAGCCAATTTATACCAGCCACCCCTGATTTTCATGATGTTCATCATGTTTCATCATGTTCTCTCACAAACTCTGGGGTCATCCAGGACCAGGTGTATTTATATTGCGAAAATGTGGCACTTCAATTGCACAAAGATGGACTCCATTCATCTAATTACTTGACTTCTGATGATGCATGGCACCAGAACTAATCAAAAGGTTTTACATCAACAGGGTGAATGTGTATGCAATTTGTAAATAATTTGGCAAACAGTATAGATTTTTCCCCCACTTAAACATTATGGAATGCAATGGAATGGAATATTTTGTGTAGCAGTGTGACACAGTTAAGTCCATTTCAGTTCAAGGCTGTAACACTGCAAAATATGGAAAAGGTCAAGGGGGTGAATACTTATGCAATGCAGTCTACACTCTCATGAAGGCTACGTATTTCATGAGCAAAGTTCTTATACTCCCTCCCCTGGCCTTTGCCAACAAATAATAGTGATTCATGTGGTGTAAAATCTGTGGCTGCAGGGATCAGAGTGCTAAACAAGCAAAGGATTAGAAATGGGGTGAAATAAACAAGACACAACATATTAACAGAATACATTCTTGCCATTGTGTGGGTTTTTATTTTTTCATTTCAGTGTCTGGTCTGTCCTAATTGCAACTTTTTTTTCTCCTATGTAAATTGGTAGTGATTATATGAATGAAGTGTGAGACACATGAGAATACAGAAAGAGTAGGTGGTTTACTCGGGCTGTCTGCAAAGTGCAGAGAGATGAAGAAAGAATGAGAAACTCCAAATAGAGGCCAAATAGTGTTATCCAAACCAACAGATATCATACACCGGTGGACAATGATTAGATCAGAGAATCTTTTTTATTTTTTAGGGGCTGAGGGATCACCTCAGTAGTATATTAGTTAACTTCTCTTATAGCCTTTTCATTTTGTAGCATCAACTGTACTGGCTTTCCTTGGCTACATTATCAGAGAAAGTTCAAACCATAAGCAATTTGTCTCCTTTTGTTTTGTCATACCAGTTAAAGCCTGCACTCTTTCACCATGTTGGCGATCCATGTCTGACTCAAAACAGAGCCTCAACTAATGAGCAGAGCTGAAATATTATCCACAAAGCCACACATACAATTATTAAGCAAGGCACTTCCATTTGATGCAGTTGTACACTGCAGTGGAATATCTAACACCAGGCCTGTTTTGATTATTCCCCAGTGTGTGTGTGTGTCAATTTGAAAGAGGCACATATCTTTTCAGCCTGTAGCAAACTCTGCATCTGGCATTTGTCTAGAATGAGGGGTAGTTCACATGTTTTTAACAAAAGGAAAATGTTTATAATTTCTGCCAGAGAATATTAAGGCCCAGAATAACAGTGAAGGAGTATTGGTCTAATTACATTGTTTACGATGGGTCAGGGTTTTTTTGGATACTGTAATTTAAATAGGAATAGAAATAGTTTCTTTTTCAATACCATGTTTATATGTGGTACTTTTATAAAGTAGTAAATCATCTATTGGTCTGTGGTCAGAGTTGCACCTTTGCTTGTATTACTTGATCTCAGTGTGGCTTTTGATACCTTAGATCACAATATTCTAGATAGACAAGAACATTTTGTTTGAGAACCACTGCTGTAGACAATTTGCTTTTGTATGCCTGTTCTGTGTAATTTGGTTAAAATTTTGTATGTGTGACTGGCGGGGTAACATTACCATTACAATGGTGTGTCTGGTCATCAAATTCAGCTTTTTATTCATAGAATAGAGTTTTAGTAACTATTGCATCTAACTTTCAACATTTATGTTGAAACGTTATCAATCACCCGACTTGAATACAATTGAACAAATTAAAAGACAATATGTTTAGAACAATGGGCCAAAATCACACCTGAATACTGCGGCTGATTAATTTCTTCATATAGGAAGCGTCTTGAAGCCGTCATTACAAACAAAGGCTTCTCCACTAAGTATTAAATAAATTTCAGTTAGCGTTTTCAATACTTTTTTCCTGTGTCATTCCACTTTATTACACATAACTTCATTTATGGACTTTAATGTTGTGAATTCTTT
>JANDJT010000001.1:21708444-21731923 GCA_024331685.1 Stegophilus panzeri | reverse complement strand
AAAATTTCATGTGAATAGCCTCATTGGAAATATATTTACTGAAAAAAATGTTGAGGCATTCAATACTTATTTCCCCCGCTGTATAAATTTACCACTGAGAAACGTCCTGTTCTCGTCATGTTTGCGACTGTGGTTCAAGTTGATCTTCCGATGTATCGGACTCAGGTTCAAATTGATGAGGTAAAACCAACAACATTATTATTGAGCTGAAATTTAGATACGGTAATGGGCATTTCCTTTCCAACACACGCTGTCGTTTGTGTCGTTTGTGACACTGAGAAAAAGAAGTGATGCTGCAATGTAAATTATGAGAAAATTAAAGTGTTTTTTGACATTGGATGCATGTAACCCTATTGTATGAAACCTCTAAAACAAAATTAGGCACGTTTATATAGCATAATAGGTGCACTTTAATATTGAGACTTTTGCAGAATGCCGTTTTGACACAATGTCTTCAGGGGAGCCTGTAGTATCCTTACAGATGTTGGTGGTAGGGAGCTTAGGAGGAGATACAAAAAACAAAACAAAAAAAACAATCAATTATGGTCAAAATTCTAGTGCTATCTTGGGAAGCAGGGTGATCTGCAATAAAGTTATGTGAAGCAATGTATGACAATGGTCACTGTGGGATGGGCAGGGGTTTGAAAAGACCTGCTGGTATCTGGTGTGAGACTGGGCACAAACCAAACAAGATTTGTCAAATTGGCTGACATGAAAAACTAAAGCTAAAGCCACCACCACCAAAATGTATTTTCTACTAATGCTTGGATCCCCACAACTGGTGAGGTGTGTATCCATTTGATGTCATTTTCACACATGCTCTGGGGTACTTACATCTTCTCTGGGGGACAATCTTTGAAGGGTGTTCATAGATACATGACAAGGCATCTGTTTTGTGTTTTTGGATCCAAGTACATGTGTCAAGATTAAGTTAAAGCAAGTAAAGACCTGATTTGGCATGGATTTTTTTTTTCTGTCATATTCTAAGTTTCAATGATCTGTGAGGATGAGAAATTGGTGTTCTACCCCCTCTAGCCTCTATACCTCTACTTTTCCTGTGAAGGTTAATGGTGAGCAGTTTGTGGTTTCCCACATCATAGTTTCATTCTACTGGTGTTCGTTTCCTTGAAAAGAAGGCACAGTGGTGCAGTTTGGCAAAGTTACTATGCTGTTGAGACAGTATTGCTCCCAGTCCACTTTCAGATGTGTCAACCTCAAATATAAATGGGAGTGAGGGTGTGGGATGATGAAGTCTGCAAACCACAGGAATCTTTGAGGTTCTTTGGTGGTTAAGGGCTGTGGCCAGAAAGTGACTGCTTCCACATTTACCTGACTCATCTTCACAACCTGCTCATCCAGGATGTAGCCCAGAAATTTAACTGAGGGTTGGTGAAATTCACATTTTTACAGAATCACAAAGAGATGGTTCTCTGTGAGCTTATTGAGAACAGCACACAATTGATGGATGGATGTTCTTGAAAAGAGCACACACACAAGAAGGTGTTGCCACAATGAAAAAGCATTTCATGAACTCTGAAAATCTCATTTACCAAAGCCTGGAAAAACAGAAGGTACAGTAACTAGGTCATATGGCATGACCAGATATTCATAGTGACCTGATTTTGTGATGAAGGCCATTTTCCACAAATTGCCTTCTCTGATGTAATGAAGGATGTAAGCACTTCTGAGATCCATATTTTTGCCCATATTACCTGTTCAAGAGCTGAAGGTAGTAGAAGGAGAGGATACCGGTAATTGATTGTGACAGAGTTCAGACCCCGGTAATCTACGCAAGGTTGAAAGTCACCATGTTTTTTTCTCTGCAAAGAAGCACCCAGCCATGGTGTGTGAAGTGGTTCTTAAATGTAGTCCTCCATGGCTTTTGTTTTGGAAAGGGAGAGAGGAGAATTTTAAAACAGTTAGGACAGGGTGTGTGCTCTCCTTCTTTCGAGTATATCATTGGGTCATGGGTGGTCAAACAGGGTGAGCTTAGGACAATAGGGTTCTGTGGTGATTTGGTGATCATAAATTAAATGGTTTGTGTATATAAGGTGACTGTGTGCATTTGAAGGGGGATGGTACACTGTGTGACTTTCCCTCTCCCAGCAGTGTGCTATCTACAGCCTTGACAGTCAGGAAACCTGCAAGAGAAAGAAGGGGAATGTGCAACATTCAAGCTGTCCTGTAGTCAAATGAGTGCTGGAAAATAGTCTGAGCATGAACACCATGATAATTTTATGGGTAGGGTAATTATTTTGTTCTCAATCACTGAGGTAATGATTTTGCTCACCTGATTTCATGGGCTATTCTCAGTGCTCAGTGTGCATGCGGCTCTGATAAGGATATCAGTATGAATGGCTAATTGGATAAACTAGGTGAGAGAGAGCAAACCATCACAACATGCTAGTTCAGTATGAAGTGCATTGTTGAGACCCTTTTCAGAGGCGGTTTATTTCATCCACTCTCTGCTGCAAGATTATTAAATGTTAGTGCATAGTTGGCTGCTGACTGTTTACCTTGATTGAAGGAAAGGAGTCGCTCTCTGATGTTAAGGGTACTCAAACACCACTCGTAATTCCTTTTCAAATGCTGCAAAACTTGATGAATTTTATCCATTTGTACATTAAACCATTATTTTCAGAAGTGCTTTACTTCCAGGTTAGCAAAAGAAGCCGTGTTACTCATGCTGGGACTAGATGTTGACAAATAGGACTCAGGAGAAAGAGCAAGAGCTTTAATACAAACACTGTCCACAATTCAAAATCATAAAGATCTGGGTCATATACAATAAAGGCTCAGGGATACTCAGTACAAAAGACACAGGTAAGTGTTGGCACATAGAATATCAGAGGCTAATAAAACAAAGGGAAATCCATAGGGGGGAAACAGAAAAGTAATGTAGGGTCATACACAGAAATCAGTCAGGAGAACAACAGCTCACAATTTAAATGAGTGACTTGCAAACGGCAAGGTTTCAAGATTAGCATAAAGTCCATGTGCTTTATATATGGTTGTGGCGAGAAATGAGGATAACAAGGAAGAGTTCAAAATTCTGTAGAAAGTACTCCTGGGTGGCATGGTGGTGAATTCTCCATGACCGGTATTACAGCATATACTGTATAACAATATTATTTTATATGAACTTTAAACAGGGCCAATGTTGTTAACAGAATGTGCAATTAAAAATAGCAGTGTGATAAAATCTGATTAAGTTTAGTGGGAAGGGTGCCTCTCAAAATGTGGACAGGTCAGGTTAGCAAAGTCATCTGGAGTTGTAATATATACCCAGGTAACTACTTTATTATTCCTAATCTCAGGTTCGCATAGTTCTGTGTTTACTGAGGGTCTCAGTGTTTAATAAAAGATAGCAGATTTCTCTCTTTAGCTGTAGCAAATGACATTTCTAGTCCCTACCATCCCACTATGTAGAATGTCTTCATCAATACAAACATTATAACCACAACAATTTATTCAGTGAGTTCAATTTGCTTGTACAACATTTTACAAACTTTTGACTTTTAGATGAACCTGCATCCATTACTGTCTGCATCATGCATCCAGTTGACTATCATGTGTTTGAAAGCACAATGTTAAGTTTCCAAAATTGTTGCTTCTTTATCCAGTTCTCGTTCATAAACATGTGGCTAAGTTAAGAACCCTAAATGGATAAGATAATTAAGAACCCCCAGTGGATAAGTGGATAATAATTATAACATTACATGCATTGCTAAGTGTGGGACAATTGTTCATATAAATAAACATGGTCAAAGATCACTCCTAAAGATCACTGGTCATTAAGACGCTAACAGTTAACACAGACTGTGAGCAAATACTATCTGCAATAGACTAGGCTATACATTGGACAGGCAAGTGAGTAATTACTAAACCTATGCATGAATGCCCTCTTCTGGATACAAAGAAATCTTGTGTTAATGTGTACCCAATAAGAACCCATAATCCCTCGGACCTAATACTGCAATGTATTTTTATATGTATTTCTTATTATTTTATTTATTTGGCTGATTTATGTAGTACCTTTTTAACCCAAGGTCAGATAAATATGTACATATTTTGTGACCACAATGTGACAAAGTGACAACACAATGTAACGTGTGTGTATGTGTGTGTGTGTGTGTGTGTGCGTGTGTGTGTGTGTGTGTGTGTGTACTTTAAGGAGCAGAAGGAGTAAAGATTTTTAGCTCAGATTTGAAAGAAGCAATAGAAGTACAGTCACAGAGAGATTCACGTGGACCATTCCACAATTTGAGGGCCATGGCACTAATGGTGGGACAGTAAGCAACTGTGATGGCCGAAACTTTATTCAAGGACTACGAAAGTAAGACAGAAATTATGTCAGCCATGGCTAATGTAGGCTACAGCTTGGTGCTAACAAAGTGATGAGGCGGGCAGGAGTTTGATTAAGTTTAATGATTTTGATTGAGCCATGTGTCACATTCATTGCAACCGCTTCATGGAGGTAGATATGAGTGAGATTGCAGAGCAGATGGCTCAACTGTTCAGTGTCAGTCTTGTAGAGATGGAGATTATATTTGCAAAACGATGTACAACTATAATCTAAACAACATTCACAACATTTCTGGAGCTTGCTAGACCCAGAAAACTACTAGAATAATCACCAAGCAGCTCTGAGAGTATTTTCTTTATTTGGCTTCAGATACCTTTATTAAGCAGTTTTTCTGAGATGAAGATACTTAGAACTAAATCCAGAACAAGGGTGACAAATGAATAAATGACTCTATAAGAGTGGATACACTATTCACCTTTCTTGTGGACTCCATGCAGTGGCAGTGATCTCAATAAATGTGCAAGAATGAGTAAATGCAAAGACATGACAAGGAGATGACTGAAGATATACATATTAGAATATGGAAAATTCCAGTCAGAAAATGAGCTGTATTAACCAATTAAATTAACCAAATAAAGCTGGGTACTAGTGTAGCCAGTTGACGCAAGTTGATGGTCCTTCAGAATGAAGATTTATAAATCCAAACCATTATAAAAAAAACAGCTTTGCTTTGGCACCTAGTGAGACAACATACAGTGTTAGAAATCAGAACCTACATTCACTGTTAAATGTCAGTACATTTTTTCTGTCAATGGTTGTGTTCATTTTTACATTTTAATTTGAAAAGGCTACATATTAATTCTGTAGCTGATTTTAATGGCATTATATAAGCCTTAAAGGATATGCATTTATGTCAATATGATAAGGTACTCAAGTAAAAAATTACGAATATGTTTGAATTAAATGTAACAATGGCCTACAGTCTCTTCAGAATCATAGCACAGGTGAAAATATGCAGTGAATTACCTAATTCCCAAGGCTGCAGTGCCTATTGCTGAAGGTTAATGAAGTCCCAACATAAGAACCTTCCTCCTTGCCCAACTCTTCCCATTTTTGTTTACAGTAGACCATCATGTCCAATGATAACTTCCACTGTTCTCCTTAATGGTGAGTTCTTTGTTGACCGATGAGACCCATTCTGGAATGACAAGGGTAATGTGGAGAGTTCATGTGGAGGCACAAGAGCACAGTCATCTGCAGCTCATACAGCACTCTCTGAAAAGTTTGATGATTACTTGGTATCTTCTGATGTTAAAGACATTGCCATCCAGCCTGAAGACCACTGCAACACCACTGTCACTGTAGTGGCAGCTTACATAGTAGGTCTGGCTGTCCTCTACTTTGCATGGCCCATCTAGGCACCACTGTTGTCAGAGGTTATAATCAACAACAGCATTCTGCACATTCTTAGGCTTAATCTTGCACAATATTAATCTTAATATAGTCTCAACAGAGTCTCTCAAAACAGCATATACTTGTTTGGTGTTGAATTTCATAGTCAATACTGCAGTTCTCAGATAGGATGCTGCCCAGATACTGTCTGGAACAACGGAATGACTTTGAGTACTTAATGATTGATGGTGTAGAGAGGCAGGGTGTTTGGAGTTTATAATCTCCACTGGCAAATTCCTTTTGTCCGAGTGGTGTTGACAGGCAATTCTATCTTGCTATAGCCTCTGTGACAGATGGAAGAGTAAAGTAGGACAGGGAAAAAACAACCCAGTGGATTTATAGGGTGCTGGTTGCTTAATTTTGGCTCTTTGGTTTAGTTTGCTCTCGCTGCATATATTCAAATCAACCAAAAAGCTATAAAATGTTGGCTGGGGGCGTGTAAGACTGAAAGCACATCCATAAAACTCCGTTCATTGGTCAGATGTATCATGTTGAAAAAAAGTAACTTTGCCAAGTGCACATTGGTATCATAAAAATCTTTTCGTTTTTTTTTGTTAAAAAAACACAGAGCCACATTCAATATATATTACTAGATAATTATAGAAATTATTAGTTTAAAACATTTTGTGTAACACATCCACCATTTATTTTCTCTTTTTGCTTGCCAATCCAAATCTCCAGAACACATCACATTTTCACAGCTCTGTCTTTTTGCGCATCAAGGCTCATTTTAGCAGCTCATATCTACATGCAAATGTTGCCCACAACCCAAGATATGACATGTTTGGTTCAGTTACTTTATTTGGGTCGATTAAGGGTCAAATTGTAATCTCACTGAAGTCAAACTGCTCTCGAGTTCGACTGAAAGTATACAGGGTCCACCTCACTGATATGGTCTCAGATCTGTTGTCCTTGCACCCAAATGTGATTGCTGAGTTCACCTGAAAAATCTGCAGGAATTGTGTAATGCAATCATGTCAACATGGACCAGAATCTCAAAAGAATGTTTCTAACATCTTGTGGAATCCATGCCATGAAGAATTGAGGCTGTTCTGAGAGCAAAGGGAGGCCCTACCCAGTATTACTATAGTGTTACTTATAAAGTGTTCAGTTAGTGTATATACCCTTATACAACTTTCTAAGATTTTAAAGGAGTCATTTCTCACAAAAGAATGCTGAAAAATAATTGAGTTATCTGAAGAATATGTATACAATTAATGCAAACTCTGAACCATGAGGAACTGTTGCTGCCTTTAACCATCGCTTGGCTGTCTGGGGTATAAATATGAACTTGTACACATGTATCCATCATCACAAAAACCAAATCATCATGGGGCTTTCAATAGAAAACAGGCAGTGGTTAATCTGCACAATTCAGGTAATGTATATAAAAACATGCAAAGCTTTGGAAGTCTGGGTCAGTTAACAATCACCCCCTCAACCCTCCCACAACCCTGTTCCCATAGCAAGGAGGATGGTGAGGGAGGCAAGAAAGATCACAAGTGCATACGTAAGGTTTAGTTCATTCTTGTGGTTTTGAAGTTCAAAATCAATTATAAGGTGCCACCCCATAACAAAAAACGCTTTGGAACAACTACATGGAAAAAGCCATTTTTAAAGCAGTCAACATAATACAGTGCCTGAACATCATCAACTGACTTTAGAATAACAATTCAAATAGTGTGGTTTGACCAAAACCAAAGTTTTAGGGCTTTCATGACATTGGTATGTTTAGTAGAGAAAAGCCTGCTGTAAAAATGGAGGTGGGTCATTTTGGGGGGCTGTAGTGAAGATTGATAGCATTGTAAATTCTGCTAAGCACCAGGATAATTTAGCCCAAAACTTGGGCACCTCTGCCAGGATTTTTTCAATCTGTATCAAGATTTTTCTTATTATTATTTTTTTTTTCTAAATAAAGTAATGACTCAAACATAATCCAAATCAAATACAGAAATACTGTTCATAATGTACATTGCCTGTGTGTTTGCTAATTTCTTGAAATTTGCCAATAATTGTAGAGTTCAGAGCACATACCAATATACACCTAGTAATATACAGTGAGGAATGGCTCAGTCTCATTCCTTGAAACCCATGTTTAGCACAGTGCAATTTTTCTGAAGCAACCTGGTTAAAATCATCATAATTATCATGTTATTTATGAGCTGGGCTAGTTGGCTATGGAACAAGTCCACCACCTATGTCCTAGAACATTATGTACAGCAGAAAAACTATGAGCAAATACACAGTAGCTGAAGACAGGTGTGTTTTGGCAGAATTAGAAAAGTAACTAAATAATCACATATAACATGAAATGTGATTCTGAACGCTTCCTACACTTACCAGTTGATGATCATGGATGTTTATGATTATCAGATTGTTTGGGCTGTAGCAGTTGGGCCGGATTCCACTCCGAATCAGGGTCAGAGTGTTAGCATCAGCAACACTGCACAGTCAGCACAGTAGATGTTTGAAACTGCTTCTCTAAGTTATTCATGGAAGCAGACACATACCTGCTGTTCAGCTTGTGCTTATTGCTGTTCAGCTTAGTCATTGGCCGCTGGATGCCAAAGCTGCGTATATGTCACGGTTTCCCCTTTAAGCAGCGCGCTGGAGAGCATGTGGGCACGCGTGCACGAGCAACGTGCGCGAGCGCCCGCTCTTCGAAGGTTGACAACCGTGACATTGTTTACTATGGACACGTGCTTTTGTTATGTTTCTTTTATGTCTCCTCCCTGTTCTGTCATTGGCTATTGTTTAAGCGTGTGTCTAGATTGGTGCCAGCCGTCAGCACTTAACGCACTGATTATGTCTGTATATATATCGCACTCCTCCCAGCACACAGCGCGGAGTATTAGATTAGTTTAGTTTAGCTACATTATAGATAGTTACATTAGATATAGAGAGTATAGTCATAGTCATTGTCCATGTTATGTTTCATTGTTAGATTAGTGCATTTAGTCCACGCTGGTTTTCCGCTCCCAGTTCCTAATCATAGTTTATGTTTATTGTTTTGTATCTTGACCCTGTTTTCCATGACCGCGACATTGATTCCTGCTTTGCCCCGTTTATGCCTGCGTGCCAATCGCCTGACCCTTTGCCTGTCTTGACTAAGTTTTGGATTACGATTTGGATTTGTCTGCCTGCGTCTCCTTTAATAAAATCATTAACTGCACTTGCATCCGTCCTAATCTCCTTTACGTCTCGGGACGTGACAGAATACTCCACCCATCATGGATGCAGCAGGAGGACGAGAGAGACTTCACACTACACAAACTATCCCCACCTTGGATTCGATCCAGTTTCTGCAAGTGACTTTTGTGGATCTCCCAGATTGGTTTGATGGGTTTTTTGGCTACCCGGACTATTTTCTGGTTGACTGCCAGACATATTTCTCGAGCTTAACAGACACTAAGCCCAGCGAGAGGCAATGGATAAGGTTCATGGTGTCCCGTTTTTTTGGCCCAATCCGCCATTGGGCGCAGCGTTTAGCAGCCATGGGATCCCGAAGACTGGAGAACAGTAAGCAGTTTATGGAACTATTTCTGAAGGAGTTTGGGGATCCAGGGCAGAGCTACGACCTGGATCAACTGTTGAGGGGAGTCAATGTGGCAAACAAGGCTGACCTGCCGTTCCACATCTATTATGAGTGGGTGGACCGGGTAGCATCTGCAGCTCCGCTTCAGGTTCTGGCCAGCGTGGTGGAGGTGGCACCGACCTGTATGGCTGAGGGCTGCTGGAAAGAGGCTCCGCTGCGGTGTCCTACATGCAAGAAGCTAGGTCTCCAGGAAGCATTTTTCTGCTCAAAGTGATGCTTCAAGAGCAGCTGGCGTAAGCACAAACTGCTACACAAGAAAGCCCCTGTGGAACTACAGCCAGCGTTCAACGTGGCGACCTCAGAGCCCCAGCTTGAGACCCACGAAGAGGTCTCAGCACCTGAGCTCCAGCCAGAGGTCAACATGGTGACCTCAGAACCCAAGCTCGAACCTGAGACCCATGAGGTGGTCTCACCCACTGAGCTCCAGCCAGAGGCCCATGTGGCGACCTCAGAGCTTCAGATTGAGACCCACGAGGAGGTCTCAGCACCTGAGCTTCAGCCAGAGGTCAACATGGTGACCTCAGAACCCAAGCTCGAACCTGAGACTCATGAGGTGGGCTCACCCGCCAAGCTCCAGCCAGAGGTCCACATGGTGACCTCCGAACTCCAACCTGAGACCCACGAGGAGGTCTCAGTACCCGAGCCCCAGCCAGAGGTCAACATGGTGATCTCAGAACCCGAGCTCCAACCTGAAACCTATGAGGAGGTCTCAGCACCAGAACTCCAGCCAGAGGTCAACATGGCGACCTCAGAACCCGAGCTCCAACCTGAGACCCACGAGGGGGTCTCAGCTCCAGAATTCCAATGTAATACCACGTTCCTGTCCCAGGTCAAGGAGACGACCAATCCAAGCTCTGCTCATGCCAAGTTCCTGTCCCAGGTCGAAGAGATGGCCAACCCAAACTTTGCTCATGCCAAGTTCCTGTCCCAGGTTGAAGAGGCAGCCTCCCAAGACACATTACTGTCCCCGGTCGAAGAGACGACCAACCTGCGTTCCTGTTCCGATGAGGACATCGCTCTGCGTTCCTGTTCCAATGAGGACGTCACTCTGCTTTCCTGCTCCGCTGACTACGTCGCTCTGTTTGCCTGCTCTGCTGAGGATGTCGCTCTGTTTGCCTGCTCTGCTGAGGACGTCGCTCTTCTTTCCTGCTCTGCTGAGGACGTCTCTCTGCTTTCCTGTTCCGCCGAGAATGTCACTCTGCTTTCCTGTTCCGATGAGGACGTAGCTGTTTTTCTGATCCGTTGAGGACGTCACTCAGCTTACCTGTTCCGCTGAGGACGTCGAACTGCTTTTTTGTTCCGCTAAGGACGCTACACGGTCTCCAGGTTCAGCTGGGGACATTTTGCCCAGGGGGCCGGGACCGCCAATGGAGATGGATGTTTCATGGCGCTCCGGGAGGAGCGCCCTTGGGTGGGGGGGGTTATGTCACGGTTTCCCCTTTAAGCAGCGCACTGGAGAGCAAGGTGCGCGAGCGCCCGCTCTTCGAATGTTGACAACCGTGACATTGTTTACTATGGACACGTGCTTTTGTTATGTTTCTGTTATGTCTCCTTCCTGTTCTGTCATTGGCTATTGTTTATGCGTGTGTCTAGATTGGTGTCAGCCGTCAGCACTTAACGCACTGATTATGTCTGTATATATATCGCACTCCTCCCAGCACACAGCGCGGAGTATTAGATTAGTTTAGTTTAGCTACATTATAGATAGTTACGTTAGATATAGAGAGTCATAGTCATACTCATTGTCCATGTTATGTTTCACTGTTAGATTAGTGCATTTAGTCCATGCTGGTTTTCCGCTCCCAGTTCCTAATCATAGTTTATGTTTATTGTTTTGTATCTTGACCCTGTTTCCCGTGACCGCGACACTGATTCCTGCTTTGCCCCGTTTATGCCTGTTTGTCGATCGCCTGACCGTTTGCCTGTCTTGACTAAGTTTTGGATTACGATTTGGATTTGTCTGCCTGTGTCTCCTTTAATAAAATCATTAACTGCACTTGCATCCGTCCTAATCTCCCTTACGTCTCGGGACGTGACAGTATAGTGGAAATCAGCTAACTTGGCGGCTTACCATGAGGGGCACATGTTATGGTAGGAAAGGAAAATACCCGAATATGCTAGCAGAATAAATCACAGACCCACTAGTCTTCAGATAACAGAGGATATGAAGAATGAATCACAGAGGGAGGGAAAACAGCTCAGCAGAGAGAAAGAGGAGTTAGCAGAGAAAGCACGGCTCCAACCCTAGTGTGTTGTTAGTAAGTGCCTAGCCCCTGGCTGCTAGGAGGCTCAGGACTGAACTGAAGATTGAAGTGGAGATATGGGGAAATGCAAGGAAACCCAACTCCAGCATGGGACTGAAAGATAACCAAGCTAGCAAGCTAATGAGGCAACCCAAATTGGGAAACCCTAGCTAACCCTGATCCATTAGCCACAGAGTTCAGAATGACTCCACAAATAAAAAGCACATTGGCAGCGGGGACTTGGTCCAGCAACTGTGGACGGAGAGGAGGCAGGTCGAACTGGCATATAATGTGTGATGATTCTCACGTTTCTTCTTTGCCCGAAGTTACTGTCTGTGATTTCAGGGCCTCCTGTAACACGCCAGAGAGAGAGAGAGCAAGAGAGAGAGAGAGAGAGAGAGAGAGAGAGAGAGAGAGAGAGAGAGAGAGATCTGAGCAGCAAAGAGCTGTGTGTTTGTATATGTGCACAGTAAAATAAAACTGCTGAAAAGTGAAAGTAATAAGCATTAAATAAAGAGCCTCTTTTGAGTTGTTGCAAGCCTGCCTCCTGCTTCCTCATTTCCCTCCTAACCAAAAAGGGAATTGTTACACTGGTGCCCGAAACCTAGGATTTGAGGAAGATTAATTTGTCCTCTGCACTCGCGGAAATCATCAAGGCCCTCACCGGCATCCACCAGACTGAACACCAGGCCATCCTCGAGCTGTGTACATAACAGGAGAAGCGTTTCCTGACCCTTCTCCAAGCTTAGGCAGAGGACTGGCAGTGCTGTGGAGCCTGGTCCAATCAGGCGGCCGGAATATGTGCAGCAGTGACTGGGGAGGTGGTGCCAGGGCCGCGTCAGGGTGACATGGAGGATAGGGAGGGCTCTGCCTCTCCACCCTTGGCATGTATTCCCCTAGGGGATATCTCCTTGGAGCAGTCGTGTGATGAGACCTTGAGGTACGACTTCAACCAAGTGAGAATTATCAATGGTCAACAAATTCAGCCTAATGTTGCACTCTCCCACCCATATTTTCAAAATGACTAAAGCTAGAAAATATCGAGTGACACAGGACACTCAAACCAGAGAGGAAATGACCCAATTGTTGGTCCCAAAGAGCTGTCGGGAAATGTTATTCTGGGCAGCTCATCATAATCTGATGGCAGGGCACTTAGGGCAGGATAAGACAATAAATTGTCTAATGGCTCGTTCTTATTGGCGGGGCATTCGAGGCATGGCGTGCATCATGTCGCAAATGTTAGCTGGTGGTCAGCCACCTCAAAAGCGCCATTGTGCCCATTACCATTATTCGAGGTCATCTTTTGGAAGAATTGGGAAGGACCTCGTTGGGCCATTAGAAAGGTGCACGTGAGGCTATCGCTTTGTGTTAGTCCTGGTGGATTATGCAACGTGATATCTGGAAGCAGTGCCTCTGCACAATATCAGCAGGTAGTGTTGAGGAGGCGCTCTTCTGTGTTATCTCCCAAGTCAGATCCTGAAAGAGATCCAAACTGACCAGGGCCCTACGTTTATGTCATGGACACTACACGAGTTTTATGAATTGTTGGGGATTCGCACCAGTGTTTACCATACACAGATGGATGGGCTGGTTGGATGGTTTAATCAAAAGCTCAAAAATATGATTTGTAAGTTTGTTCCTGATGATGCACGGAGTTGGGATAAGTGGCTTGAGCCCCTGTTATTTGCAATATGAGAGGTCCTGCATGCCTCCACGGGGTTTTCCCCCATTTGAGTTCTTGTACAGGCGCAAGCCTCGTGGTGTCTTACACATCATTAGAGAAAACCGGGAGGAGGGACCTTTTAATAGTAAAAATGAAATTCAGTACGTTCTTGACCTGAAAGCATAATTCAGCATATTGGGACAAGTAATACAGGAGAATTTTCTACAGGTGCAAGAACGTCAATCCCGGCTGTATAACGGGGTACTCTGCTACAGGAATTTGCACTGGGAGATAAAGTGCTCATTTTGCTACCCACATCAAGCTCCAAATTACTCGCAAAGTGACAATAAGGACCCTTTGTGATGTTTTCTGATGCGTTTTCACCTCTATCCGGTCACACCAACCTCATCGAACACCACATTGCGATTTCTCCAGGCGTGGTTGTATGCAGCTTCCCACACCGGTTGCCTGAACACAAGAAAAATGTGGTTCAGCATGAATTCAAGGCTATGATCGACATAGGGGTAATCAAGGAGTTACACAGTGACTGGAGCAGCCTGGTGGTCTTGGTGCCCAAGACCAATGAGTTGGTCTGTTTTTGTGTGGACTTTAGAAATGTGAATTCAGTGTCTAAATTAAATAGTCGCAGCTCGGTTTTATTCAACACTCGATTTAACTAAGGGGTATTGGCAGATTCCCTTGCCTCCGATATCTCACAAAAAACGGCCTTTTCCACTCCATTTGGGTTACAACACTTTGTCACCCTTCCATTTGGGTTGTTTGGAGCCCCTGTGACATTTCAACGACTCATGGACAGAATCCTCCACCGACACAATGCGTATGCCGCTGCTTATTTAGATGATATAATAATTTATAGTAATGATTGGCAGCGGCACGTACAACATCTTTGGACTGTCCTGCGATCCTTGAGATGGGTGGGACTCACAGCAAACCCAAAGAAGTGTGCAATTGGGCGGGTGGAAGTACAGTATCTGGGCTTCCATTTGGGTCATGGGCAGGTGCGTCCACAAATTGATAAGACAGTAGCAATTGCAGCCTGCCCAAGACCCAAGACCAAAAAGGGGGTGAGGCAGGTCCTGGGGCTGGCTATTATAGAAGGTTTGTACCTAATTTTTCGGATGTCACCAGCCCACTGACTGACATCACTAAAAAGGGGGTGCCAGATCTGGTCCAGTGGATGGGTCTTTGCGAGCAGCCTTTCCGCCAGGTAAAAGCAGTTTTTTCTGGGGCCTGCTGTTGCATTCACCTGATATGTCTTTCCCTTTTGTTCTGCAGACTGACATGTCAACAGAGCACTGGGGATCGTTTTGTCCCAGGTGGTGGAGGGAGAGAAGCGACGTTCTATGAGTCTCTACAAGGCTCTACAAGGCTATGTCCGCAACCGCCCTAAATGGGCCTTGCAAGTCACATGTGGGACATGTACAAGTCTTTTCTATCTTTTAATGATTTTGAAAGGGTTATACATGTTTTTATTTTGACCCGCCTTGAATACTGCAGTGGCCTTTATGTAGGTATTAGCCAAGCCTCCCTAACACGTTTGCAGATGGTACAGAATACTGCTGCTTGTCTGTTAACAGGAACCCGCAAGCAAGAACATATTACACCAATATTGGCCTCCCTTCACTGGCTTCCTGTCCATTTTAGAATTGATTTTAAGATTTTAGTTTTAGTATTTAAATCGTTAAATGGACTAGCACCGCGATATATGTCTGATTTAATACAGCCACATGCTCTCTCGAGCAAGAGCAGGGGTGACCGTGCTTTTGCAGTTGCAGCCCTAAAACTTTGGAATAATTTGCCTCTACATGTTAAGCAGGCCCAAACACTTTCTGTTTTTAAATCTAGTCTTAAAACTAATTTTTACTCTGTGGTGTTTAACTCAGTACGAGAGCTGTTTTTTATGATTTCGTTCTTGTTTTATGTTTTGTTTTATGTGCTTACTGTTTTATTCTGATTATGTTTGTACAGCACGTTGGTAAACACTTGTTTTTAAAAGTGCTCTATAAATAGTCTTTGACTTTTGTCTGTTTTTCAACATAAGTGTTTCCCCCATAAGGTATTTAAGACAGAATATTTTCAAAGAAAAATGAAGAAACATCTTGAGCACAGCTGTGTCCCTCTCTGCACGTTGTGTTTGAAATTTAACAGCTTTAAGCTTCCACAGCTTCCATCATAGAGTGATCTTAGGAGGCAATGGTTAGTAAGCCTACATCACAACCATTTCACCATTTCCACCCATACAAAGGTCTGTAGCAGACATTTCACACAAGATCAGCTAGTTGAACCAGAACCACTGGAACCAGTCTGGAAGACTGGAACAGATACAGTATTTAAAAAAGAAAAAAGAAAAAAAAGAAACATGGCCCAGTGTGTGTGAGAGAAAGGCGCAAGATAACAAACACCAACAATAAACATTGTACAGAATGATGATGATGATGATTATGATTATTATTATTATTATTATTATTATTATTAATAATAATAATAATAATAATAATAATAATAATAATAATAAATGACTATTATTATTGTTATTATTCAATGACTAAACATACTTTACGTGTTTATAACATGGCTAACATGAGTTAGCAATATTTACCTTTAAAGTGTATGGATTATGGTGGTTAAAAAAACTGGGCCTCCCAGCCAACTTCATCAAACCCCTGCCCGCATCAAATTCAAGGCCTTGATGCTCACGTACAAGACCTTATCTGGAACAGCACCGCCCTACCTCAACACTCTCACTGAGGATTACGTTTCCTCACGCAATCTGTGATTGGTTAATGACTGACAGTTAGTAATGCCTACTCAGTGTGGCTCAAGATCCATTTCCAGAACCTTCACACTAACTGTCCCTCATTGGTGGAATGAATTTCCAACCTCAATCCAGACCGCAGAATCTGTCACTATCTTCAAAAAACCTCTTCCGTGAACAGCTAACTAACCCCTAAAATGTCTACCCCACATTATGTAAAAATAATAATAATAAAAATAAATTAAAACCTTACTCTGGCTCTTACACTTATACTTTGCGCACTTTACTTCTCTAGAACTCAATTAAAAATCTTGTATGGTAGCACTACTTATATTGTTCTCCACTTGTTATATCGCTCTGCTTGTATTTTCTTATTTGTAAGTAGCTTTGGATAAAATCGTCTGCTAAATAAATAAATGTAAATATAAAATAAATTAAAAACCAGACTGACATTATAAATTGTCATAAACTGTAGTGAACTGTGTGGTCGAACATTATATCGGATGTTCGTTTCTGTTGGGTATTTATGATCTGGTTATTTAAGCAGCACACAATTTAAAGCGTTTCTCCAGCTTGCTAGAAGGGGCAAGTATTCTTACATATCTGATGAACATCACTGAACCGGAAACGCTGGAACCGTAGTAAATATAATGCGGGAGTATTTGTGCATGTAGCCATAAGCAGTCGCCTCACTGATGACGTACTTCCGAGTCGCTTGCTGAACTCCGTAGTAACACGTGTGTTACTACAGGGAGAAGAAATTCTCTATCTATTCTTTATTTTCACATAAACAGTGTTCGTGAGTTGCGGGGCACGATGACGAAACCAAAATTCAAGGGGAAATGTTCTATAAATCCGTCCAATTCCAGCAGTAATCCCGGTAAGACCCGTCTTCACCATCCTGGATATCCACAGCTAATGTTAGCCAGCTAACGTTAATGAGTGTGTGTTTAGAAAACGGGAATTAACACCATTAGCGTTTTATTTGGGTTGGATATGTTCGTGTGTTTTTACAGGGTACGTATAGTGCTTTGACTTTAAGATTTAAGACGTTTTGCCAGTAGGTGAACTCCTGCAGTGAATTATTGTCAGCGCAGTTTTCTGGCTGGTTTAGCAATCGCTAAAAAAAAAAAAAAAAAAAAAGGGGGGATTCACATGAGTTAAAAAGTCACGTAAGCAGTTAAGAGTGCCTGCGATTGAGCTTATGGCTTCACTAGACATTTACCTTGGTTGTGTTCTTACCTGTTTTCATGTGGAACGACTTAATTCCCGTATGTTATTGCTTACTGCCGCATGTGCACATAGCATACAAGCATTCATTAATCCCGATTCAAGATAACACCGCAGCACTACGAAAGCACGTGTGTGGTTTTTTTTTTTTGGGGGGGGGGTGAAAGATCATTTCTCAGGCAGTAAAACAATATTTGCGTTCGAGGTGTTCACAGAAACGTTTGCAGCTGTTTTTGTTGTACTGCCCAGGCGTACAAAATCTACAGAGGAATCATCAGCTCCAACTCAGTTAGTTGTGAGCTATTAAGTCACATAAGGCACATGTTTTTATGTGAGCATTGGGATAAGTAGACTAGCTCGATTGGAAAGACTATTTTTATTCGTTTTTCTGGGAATTTCTCACAGAAAGTGGCACGTATCCCCTGTTCTTGTCTAGGTTCTTGATCTACTACTGTGGACTGCATGCAAATGCTAACAGGAAAGACTAAAACTGTAAGCAATAACTTGAGGAGAGATGGGAAAGCTTTCAAACTGGTAGCGTAATATGTAAATCTAATCCACAGCCATTAACAGATGAGAACATTAGACAAGGACTTCAACAGTAAGCCATTTTGGAGAATGACAGGAATTACAGGTTATGTTTTAAGGCTAGAATGAAGACCTGCATGTGCAGTCTACACATTTATAGTCTTCTGGTTATGGATTAATGCAGGGTTATCACCGTACCATCATTTTGACTTTGATGCCTACTTGTATCTCAAAGTGTAATACTAGTGATGTGGCACAAACACTTGTCATTGTCTGACATTCATCACAGTCAGTGCGTTTACATGGACAACAATAATCCACTATTAACCCGATTAAGACAATACTGTGATTTAAGAAACTACCTTGTAAACAGCAATTTTTAATTACCTTAATCTGATTAAAGTCATACTCAAAGTAAACACTAATCGAAGTAAGACATGTGGAGTACTCCTGTTTTAGTCGCATTATCGATGTGTATTACAGACATGTAAACACCTTAATCACATTATTAACGTCGTGTGAGAGTTTTCACTGCATTTTGCAACAAGACACAATCACACACGGCAGTTCTCAACATTTTAGGGCGAACAAGAGAGTTCGGCTGCGTCCCAAACCGCATACTTGCCTACTATAGGTCTGTAGTGGGGGGAAATACATGTATCTTGGCTACTATATAGACGGTAAGTACACGGTTTGGGACGCAGCCCACAGCTTCAAGCAGTCGTCTATTTGCACGTATAGCATGACAAATAATTAACTGCACTTAAAGCGTTATTTAAAAAAAATTAAATAAAAACATTCAAAACTGTATACGGTACCACAACGAAGACGAACTGTATGTTGATACGTGAAATTCTGGTGGGATGTCGGACGGCGTGGTGCGGTGACGTAATGATGTGTGCGGTTAATCTAATTATGTTCTATAACATGTAAAACGGGTACATGAAAGGAGTATTCTAAAAGCGACTCATGTAAACACCTTAATCCCATTATTAGGTTACTGCTGTCCGTGTAAAGGTAGTCAGTGTGTGTTGAACTAATTGCACCATTCTGTAGTGCTGTTTTCATTATGTTTTGATTTCTAAAGCCCGGTTCGTACTGCACAGACAGTCGCCGTCCGACACGTAGACTCATAGAAAGGAAAGCCTGTGAGTTAGGTGCTAGGTGCACATACTTCTAAATAGACTGTTTCCATGCAACCAAAAAAAGTTGGATTTATCATAAAACTTGCCTCGGGTGTTATCACTGTTTTCAGAACTAAAAGACAGATAAAATATCAAACTTTTTGGCTATACAAGACTAAGCTATTTTGGTGTCGGTAGCCAAGGGCAGGCACAACTAGGCTATCAGTCAGTACGTTTACATGGACAATAATAATCCAATATTAACCCAATTAAGATAAGAAACTACCATGTAAACAGCTATTTTTGATTACCTTAATCCAACTAAATCATACTCGAAGTAAACACATGTACACACCTTAGTCGCACTATTAACATCGTGTGGGAGTTTTCGTCACATTTTGTGACCTCACACACACACGGCAGTGCTCAACCGTTTGTCAGCAAACAAGAGAGCACGGCTGTGTCCGAAACCGCGTACTTATCTACTATATAGTAGGCAAGAGACATGTATTTCAGCTGTATAGTAGGTGAGTATGAGGTTTCGGACGCAGCCCGTGGCTTCAAGCAGTCGTCTATTTGCATGTATAGCAGGACAAATAATTAACTGCACTTGAAGCTTTCGTAAAATTAAAAATGAAACAGCCGAAACTGTATATGGTCCCATAACAAAGACCAACTGTATGTTGATGCGTGAAATTCTGGAGGGGACGGCGTGGCGTGGGACAGTCGTGTTTCCTAACGTTCTAAATCCAACAGCCACCTTTTAAAAGTTGGTGATTGTCTGTGTTGTTCGGCATCTGTCTGTGCAGTGTGAACTGGGCTTAAGAGCATAAGCTCACATAGAATACTAAATAAACCTCTGTTCCTTCGCTGGGATGCCCTAAATGTCATCAGTTCATATCTTTAGGTTAAGGTAAAATAGGTGTTTAGGTATCAGATTCCTGTTGTGTTAATTAAAAGGTATTTACATGTGGTATGAATTCCTTATGCAGCTCTGAGCATCATAGGCAAATTGGCATTAACACATCATTCCATGTCGACATAGTTTTAGCTTATTTAAGTAAAAATTTAAACATATTAAAAGTATTACATTGTTTCCTCAAATAGTAGTACTGAAAGGTAATGCACTTTTGATTTAGTGTAATCTTCTCTTATATTAAAGGTTTGCTTTTTTTTTTTTTTTTTTTTTTTTTTTTTTAATAAATTTAAATACTACTTTCATTGTGGCAGTTTTGTTTAGTTACTTGTGTTCACAGGCTCTGAGTAACTCACTGCATTTTCTCTAGATCGTGTTAAGGGCTCTGGAGGGAACACCATGAGGGACCGTGCCACTATCAAGCGTCTGAATATGTACAGACAGAAGCAGAGATGGTAAACTTATGACATGCACACATGGCTAACATTAAACTAGACTGTAAATATGCGTTCTGATGTACTCATTGGATGCTTAGTAGATGAAATGTAGCCTGTATTTTCATTTTATATGTACAGATGTGTATACAGTGCAGCAGAGTACTGCGAAACAACAGTAAGGTGTCGTTTCAAGAGCTCAGTGATGGCAACTTCGCTATACTCGTATTTTAAAAGCTCAATCTTTCAATTGGAAACCCGAGACTCTTAACCGCGAAGCCATCACTGTAAAGGAAGGCTGTTTCCCAATCAGGGAGTCAAGCCCCAAAGGTCTAGATGGCAGTCTGTACAGGATCTCAGTGTGAATTTTTTTTTTTGCTGCTGCTGCTTGTTTCAGAATTTGCTGTGGAACTTGTGGCGTTGTCACCTCCCCGCCCCCACTTCCACCCCAGAAAACTACTTGTATTGCAGAAATTGTGATTGCACAAAATTATTCTGTATGGTCTTTTGCAGTGATGTTTGTTGGTAAATGAGACCTCTTTTGCTGTATTCATTATCGACACACCTGAATCGAAGGGGGTTTTGGCTTCTGGGTGTGTCTTGGCCCAAATCTGCTGAAAATCTTCTGTAATTTAGAAACATTTTGGAATGTTGTGCAGTTTGATTTGATTTTGTGTTCATTTCTTCAATCGCAAAATTGTGGTGGGACTGAGATGAATTATGCATGACTTGTATGTGAAACTGTCTACGTGGATGTATAGTATCCATAGAGATATAGCATATAGCTGAGCTGTATGCTCACAGACATTGGATTATTATGGGGGGGTGTTTTTCCATGGAACATGAATAGAAAATGTGGTTCATGTTTCTTCAGTAACAGTCGGGGTAAGGTCATCAAGCCTTTGCAGTACCAGTCCACTGTGGCACCTGGAACTGTGGCTAGAGTTGAGCCCAACATCAAATGGTTTGGTAAGTATATCTATCCTCACTTTTATTTCTAAGAATTAAACATCAGCAATGCTATAAAAGTAACAGTATGGATATAAATGTGCCAGGTCAAGAATTATCCAACAGTGTTATTAGCTACGCTGCCAAATGAGAAGGAAGCATGTTGGGTGGCTGTGGCTTGGGTGGTAGAGCGGGTTGTCCACTAATCGTAGGGTTGGTGGTTCAGTTCCCTGCCCACATGACGAAGTGTCCTTGGGCAAGACACTAAACCTCAAGTTGCTCCCGATGGCAAGCTAGCACCTTGCATGGCAGCTCTGCTACCACTGGTGTGTGCATGTGCCTGAATGAGAACCAGTGTAAAGTGCTTTGGAACTACTAAGGTTAAAAAAGCGCTATATACTTGCAGACCATTTACCATGTTTCCACTCTGTCTTCTTTGCCCTTGAAGACTGGCAGTGCAAAAACATTGTCCTTTTTCCACTTAAAATACATTCAGACTGGCCATGATGATTAAATTGCTTATTTCTGTCTTTCCCTGGGACTTGTGCAGCCAATACTCGGGTCATCAAGCAGTCATCACTGCAGAAGTTTCAGGAGGAGATGGATGCAGTGAAGAAAGATCCGTACAGAGTGGTTATGCGCCAAAGCAAGCTTCCCATGTCCCTTCTGCATGACCGAATCAAAGCACATGTATGTATACGCATCAATACAAAATGCTTTTTAAAGCTTTCCTAGCCAGCACAATTGTTCAAACTTGTGTGGGGAACATGGAGATAGCAGCACTTCATACTGCTGCTTATTTGATTCTCTAAAAGCTGGTGAAACTAATGGGACAGTATTTGTTAGTCTATTTGTTAGATACACAATAAGAACTGTCAGAGTGCAGACACAAACAGCCATACTGATGATCATCAATGTGGCACCATGGAAATGTTTTTTGTAAGTTTATTTTTTTTAAAGTGAGATTAGTAAGGTGGGTTATTGCCCTCTTTGGCACTTTTGAGATTTACCTTTGCCAAGTCTAAAGAACCAGAGAGATTAAAACATGCTTGAAATAACACATTTTTCCTGGTTCCTCATGTTCCAGCAGCAAATGTTGTCTTTGAAGGATTTTTTTCCACTCCTTAAGTGATTCCAGGTGTTTAGTTGGACCTTTTAAACACTCAAAACAGATTGAAGTGAACGTCTCCTTCTCTTTAGTTCTCTTTTTCACACTCTTGTTCTTTATTGTATCTCTACAAGTTTTGCTTTAAAAAAAAAACAAAAAAAAAACAAAAAAAAAAAAACCTGATGTTATGCCCCATTGTTGATTTTGTTTATTAATGTTCATGTGATGTTTATTTTGGTCAATTTGGTTGTGGTGAGCCTCTGTGACCTCGGACTAGCAGTTGAACCAGTGTATGCTGGCCCTGTCTCGTGTGTGTGCGCGCGCAGAGCAGTCAGCAGGACATCATCTCTGTTTTCCCTTTTTGCTCTCTTGAAGACATGTATGATGTGATGGATAATTTGATTTTAATCTTTCATTTGTATTAGGAAATTGAAAGAAAAATAGCTTGCATTCATTAATTATGACATTTTATAGATTGAGTGCTCTGTCTGTGTGTTCCAACACCAGCTTGACCTTCCTTTTTGTTTTGTTTTTAATATTTTCCTGTTTAGCTTGGCACACAAATTACTGCTTTAATAAATTGTGTGGTTTTGGTGGATACTTCTGTTGTTGGAAAGTTTTGTCTTCTAACTTAAGGCTAGACATGAATAACAGTAACGGTACCAATTAACTGTGCCCAGCATTAAAATAAAAGTACATGCAGATGGGATTGTTAACGTCAACTAAGGTTTAGTTAGTACTTTTTTCTTGTTTTGTCCAAGTACATCAGCACATCCAGGGTTTGAAAGGAATCCGTGAGTATGAGATTAAAATGATGAATGGTAATTTTTAATTTGAGTGAATTTCTATTGATCAACTAAACTGCACAAGAACCTCGGGACTCTAACTCGGCCTCATTCCCTGAGGTCATGTTTAGGTTAGTTTATAGCAGTCTTTGACAATACTGTGTCCATCCTGGAAAATTGAAGGGTTGATAATGTTGTGTGTGTGTGTGTGTGTGTGTGTGTGTGTATAACGTGCCCTCCACAAATATTGGCACCCTTGGTACATATGAGCTGAGAAGGCTGTGGGAAAAAATAGTTTTTGTTTACCCTTTTGATCTTTTGTTACAAAATTCACAAAAATACTCCTCTCTCTCTCTCTCTCTCTCTATATA
>JANDJT010000001.1:21689410-21706349 GCA_024331685.1 Stegophilus panzeri | reverse complement strand
TTTGGGGGGGGGGGGGGGGGGGGGGGGGAATCAAAGTCTTTTTAGGGCTTGAAAGATCTTGTACAGTTGACCTATGTGTCTTCTACTCATGCTTTACAGAACTCCAAGGTACACATTCTGGACACCGAGACTTTTGAGACCACATTTGGACCTAAGGCTCAAAGAAAGA
Source organism: Stegophilus panzeri (assembly GCA_024331685.1). NCBI lineage: Eukaryota > Metazoa > Chordata > Actinopteri > Siluriformes > Trichomycteridae > Stegophilus > Stegophilus panzeri. The sequence continues at coordinate 21,706,180 of JANDJT010000001.1, read as the reverse complement.
GGCCTAATCTGAAAGTGGGAGAACTGAAAGAGCTGGCAGAACAGGCTGAGGCTTCGACTCAGGGTTACAGTGCAGAGAACGACCGCAACCTGGTGACTGAGGACAGTGGGGTCAGGTGAGGAGATTCTGTAAATGTGATCTACAGATCCCTGTATCTGTTCAATATGAGTACAAATATCAGTCCTGATATACTGACAAGGTGGAGGGAAGAACACGGGAAGTAGAGGAGATTCTGCTTAATGTTATGGAATATCCACGAGCCTCGAGTCTTCAGGACTGAGGTTTATGCTTTCAGGTTTCTCAGTAACATGACGAGCTGGATTTTTTTTTTGGTCTCATTAACTTTGAAAGAGAAAATAGGTGATGCTGGTGGGGGAATATGTAGGTGCTGTAGTGTAATCAATAATGGGAATTGACTTCCATGTCAGAAATCCTACTGAAAGTGCCTAGACTTGAGACTCTCCATAAATGTTAAATAAATGTCTCCTGGCAGAAAATGCATGAACGATTACGCTTTTCTTTGTTAAACAACCACACATATTCTTAATTTATTTATTATTAGGCTTAGATAATGTGGAGTGTCCATATTATAATAAATCCCTGTAAACGAGTTGTTACTATTAGAAAATATAAATGTTAACAATTTTCTTGTTTTAATACATTATAAGCCATTTACATTAAACTATTTATATATTTTGATCAATTACGTGACCGTCTTAACTATTGGCATAGCCGTGCTGTTATTTTTAAATAAATAAATAACCAACACCTTCTGAAATTCAGCCACACTTATACCTTTCCATGTCCCTGGGTGAAGGTGTGCAAATCAAAAAATGTTTGATTTAACCAAAAATTATGCTACTTTTGCTGTAGGGACGAGGTTCGTGAGGAAATCTTCAAGAAGGGCCAGTCAAAGAGAATCTGGGGCGAGCTTTATAAGGTACTTAACTCATTTTTCTAGGTGAGGCTTCACATGTTGTGTATATTTTTGTTGTGTTTTTTTGGGGGGTTTTTTTGGGTTTTTTTTTATATATATACTCAGCAAAAAAAAGAAATGTCCTCTCACATTCAACTGCTTTTATTTCCAGCAAATTTCTTAACATGTGTAAATATTTGTGTTAACATAAAAACATTCAACACCTGAGACATAAATACAGAAATGGAATAATGAGTCCCTGAACAAAGGGGGGTCAATATAAAAAGTAACAGTCAGTATGTGGTGTCCTCCTGCTGCTTTAAGTACTACAGAGCATCATCCTCATGGACTGCATCAGATTTGTCAGTTCAGATGTGTGTCATTTGCTGTGAGATGTTACTCCACTCTTCCACCAAAGCATTTGCAAGTTCTCGATCACGTCTGGGGGGACACACAGTTACACGTACTTTTCCACTGCAAGGACGATCAGCTGTCCTTCCTGTCTCCCTGTAGCACTTTCTTAGGCGTCTTACATTACAGACATTGCAGTTTATTGCTCTGAACACATCTGCAGTCCTCATGCCTCCCTGCAGCAGGTCTCTGGCATGTTCATGCAGGTGAGCAGGAACGCTAGACATCTTTCTTCTGGTGTTTTCAGAGTCAGTAGAAAGGTCTCTTTAGTGTCCTAAGTTATTGTAACTGTGACCTTAATTGCCTACCACCTGTAAACCGTTAGTGTCTTAAGGACTATAATTGTTTATGGTTCATTGAACAAACATCATTTAAACCCTTTCCAATAAATATCTGTAAAGATTATTTGGATTTTACAAAATTATCTTTAAAATAGTCTCCTGAAAAAGGGGACGTTTCGTTTTGTTTTTTTTTGTTTTTTTTTGCTAAGTATATTTTTGTTATATGAGAGACACAGCCTAACAACTGGCATTTCTCTTCAGGTGATTGACTCTTCAGATGTTGTCATCCAGGTGCTGGATGCTCGGGACCCCATGGGCACACGATCCCAGAACATTGAGACCTACCTGAAGAAAGAGAAACCCTGGAAACACCTCATCTTTGTGCTCAACAAGTGTGACCTTGTTCCCACTTGGGTGACAGTGAGTACACTTCTATACACGTCTTCTCTCTTTGACGTCTTAAAACTTTCTCTTTGATGGGTATGCCCATTACAGCTTTTAACTGCCAGGCTTCAGTAGACTTTCAGTTCATTCAATGCAAGTTCTGGTACTAAGTTCTGGGTGGCTGTGGCTCAGGTGGTAGAGCGGGTTGTCCACTAAGCATAGGGTTGGCGGTTCGATTCCCGGCCCACATGACTCCACATGCCGAAGTGTAAGACACTGAACCCCAAGGTGCTCCCGATGGCAAGTTAGCATCTTGCATGGCAGCTCTGCTACCATTGGTGTGTGTGTGAATGGGTGAATGAGACACCGTGTAAAGCACTTTGGATAAAAGCGCTATATAAGTGCAGACCATTTACCATTACTAAAGCAAGATGGTCTTTGACCAGGATTTTAGCCTCAAATCAACATTTTCTTCTCAGTAGTAATAGGCATGATTCATGGATGGTGATATTTAAAACAGGCTAGCAGTTTTTACAACAGCTGTTAATTTTAAGTGGCTTTCATTTTATAGCCTGTGAGGTCTTGAATAAATTAGTGAGCACGTTTGCTCCTAGCAATCCTATGGAAAATTTGTTGTTGCTGCTTTTAAGCATCCGCTTGCAGAACGTTTAATGTTGTTTACCCCGTCTTCATCTTGTCAAACTTTTCTTCTCACTGTACAAACAGGGGGACTGAATAATGGTTTTCAGGGAATTAGTGATGTAGCTGGACCTTTATTTTGTTCTCCTCTGTCTAGTTGTATAACATTAATTATTGATGTTTCTTTTTACAGTCCCATAAAATTGATTACTTATTATGTTGTACTCTGTTTAAAGATATCATAGACCTCAGAAACCAAGACCTCATTCTCATTTAGTATGTGACCAGTAAGGATATGTTTTTCTTGTGTGTTTTGCAGAAACGCTGGGTTGCAGTGCTGTCTCAGGAATACCCCACATTGGCCTTTCACGCAAGCCTTACCAACTCCTTCGGGAAAGGTTCTCTTATTCAGCTCCTCCGTCAGTTTGGAAAGGTTAGAGCTCACACCAACTATTTTGGCTGTTTTGTATACAAATGCAGTCATTCCACTAAATCAAAATAGTACGAAGCATGAGATGACCTTTAAAATGCAGTCACGTGTGCCCGATTGCTGTTTCATGTTATCTGGTTCATAAAGGCATCAGTGTTGAGGTTCTGAGAACACCGTGTCTCTCACACCCAATCCCTATTACCACCTCTACAGTTACTGGGATCCAATTTTATTTCCACATCTGTTTCTGTGCTATTTTTGAGACCCTAACCGTAAAGAGGGATTTGGAAGTACACAAAGTAACTGAGTTAAAATATAAATTCAGCCTAAAGTTATATGACTGAGGCAGACTTCTAGGATTAGGAAAACAACAGACGTCAAGGTGATCAAGGTGCAGCAATCTAATGATTTTTTTTTTTTTTAAAAGCTTGCCTATCAGAGTGATCCCCCCCCCTCTTTGCTTGGTCCCCATTTTAGACACACAGCATGGGGAGAGTTTTCAAAAGTAGCTGTTTCTGTTGAGCTTTTAGAAACGTTGTTACGGTGCCGTTGAGAATCTGCTTTTATTTTCATCGGTCTCAGTGGAGATAAAAGCAGAAATCATTTTGAACAGTCTTTTGACTTTGCTTGCATGGCACTGAGATATGCAATTGATTCTTACTTATTTACTACTTTTTTTTTTTTTTAATGGTATGTGCTTTTAATATTTTTTTTTTTTTTTTTTTTTTTTTTTTAAACTTGATCTACTAGACTATTTAGACAGACATAATGATCTACACATCAGAGACAGTTGACGTAGATGGCTCTGTATTAAATTGAGTTGTTTATTTTCTTTTCTTCTCCAGCTCCACACAGACAAGAAGCAGATCAGTGTGGGTTTCATTGGCTATCCCAATGTAGGGAAGAGCTCAGTCATCAACACACTTCGTTCCAAAAAGGTCTGCAATGTGGCGCCCATTGCTGGTGAGACCAAGGTAAGCACTGAAAGAAACTTTATTACAACATGATGTGCTTTAGTTTACACGCTTTGAGTCCATCCTTTTTTTATGGTTAAAGATACATTTTCCCCTGACGTGCATGATTAATCATCATTAGACTGAGCGATCTTGCAAAACATCGAATACATAATATTCAACAAATTTAGGTTTGTTTATAGCAAAGTACACTGGCGATCAAAAGATTACATGCAAGCAAGACAGTGTACCAGTTCTTGACATATGTTAACGTTTTGGATGTCTTTAAGTTTCCAGCAGTTTGATTTGAGCTACAACATGGTTGCATTTATGCCTGTGTGAACATGGGTTGTTTACCCCATCTTCATCTTGTCAAACTTTTCTTCACTGTACAAACAGGGGGACTGAATAATGGTTTTCAGGGAATTAGAGAGAGATTAGAGACCAGGTTCAGATTGAAAGCAGGCAGCTTTCACTAAGCTGTATTTCTTTTCTTTTTTTTTTTTTTCTTCTTTTCTCCCCCATCCTTTTTCAGAACAATCTTGCTTCAGATTTCCTCACATTCTTGAGACTACACTGTTCTTGTTTGTATGTATTCTGGGTGTGGTTTTATTTATTTATTTATTTTTAAGTAAACTACGGTAGGGCATAGGGGGAATGACGGATTACATATAACATTCAGGTACCAAACTGGTATGTTGGTCATATACATACATGCACTCACTGGCCACTTTTTATTAGGAACACCTGTACATTTGCCCATTCATGCCAATCATGTGGCAGCAGCACAATGCATAAAATGATAGATACAGGTCAAGAGCTTCAGCTAATGTTCACATCAGAATGGGGAGAAGTGTGAGCTCAGTGACTTTGACCATGGCATGGTTGTTGGTGCCATATAGTCTGATCTGAGTATTTCAGAACCTGCTGATTCCTTGGGATTTTCATGCACAATAGTCCCTAGAGTTTATACAGAATGATGCAAAAAAACAGTGAATGATGCAATCAGTTCCCCAGCCTTGTGTCAACAGTTGAGGCTTTCTTGGCACACACATCTGAGAATTTTTGCTGATGACATGCACCTCTTTATGGCCACAATTTAATCATCTTCTAATGGCTACTTCCAGCATTATGTCACAAAAAAACTAGTCATCTCAGACTGGTTCCGTGATCATGACAAAAAAAGTTCTGTATAACTCATTGGCCTCCCTGCTTACTAGAATTGAATCCAGTAGAGCACCTTTGGGATGTGCTAGAACGGGAGATTCGCAGGATGAATGTGCAGCTGACAAATCTGCAGCAATTATGTGATACAATCATCTCAACATGAACCAGACTCTCAAAGGAATGTTTCTAATGCCTTGTGGAAGCCATGCCATGAAGAATGGAGGCTGTTTTGAGAGCAAAGCAGGGTACTACCCAGTATTAGTATGGTGTTCTTAATAAAGTGACCAGTGATGTATGTATATCTGTTTATCATGTGCATGCATAATATATTCACACATGCTCATGCATACATATGTATCCATTCACACACCTATGCATATACCCACACACATTCTTATGCTTTGTTATAAAAATAAATGAATTCTATTCTCCCAAGGTAAAAGGAAGCATTTTCAGACTGTATATGGCAAGAAATTATAGAATTCATTATGTTGTGGCTTAGCTAATTATCAGATAGTAATCAGCTAATTAATCTTATTCAGGTCACTTGGATGAGTATTTTCCAATGGCTGTAAGTCAGTGCGTTTACATGAACATCAATAATCCACTATTAACCCGATTAAGACAATACTGTGATTAAGAAACTACCATGTAAACAGCAATTTTTAATTACCTTAATCTGATTAAGGTCATACTCGAAGTAAACACTAATCGAATTAAGATATGTGGAGTATTCCTGTTTTAGTTGCATTATCGACGTGTATTACAGACATGTAAACACCTTAATCACATTATTAATGTCGTGTGAGTTTTCACTGCATTTTGCGACAGGACACGATCACACACAGTAGTGCTCAACATTTTACGGTGAACGAGAGAGGTCGGCTGCGTCCCAAACCGCATACTTGCCTACTATAGGCCTGTAGTGGGGAAAAATACATGTATCTTGGCTACTATATAGACGGTAAGTACACGGTTTGGGACGCAGCCCACGGCTTCAAGCAGTCGTCTATTTGCACGTACAGCATGACAAATAATTAACTGCACTTAAAGCGTTAGTAAAAAAAATTAAATAAAAACATCCAAAACTGTATATGGTACCATAACGAAGACGAACTGTATGTTGATACGTGAAATTCTGGTGGGATGTCGGACGGCGTGGCGCGGTGACGTAATGACGTGTGCCGTTAATTTAATTATGTTCTATAACATGTAGAACGGGTACATGAAAGGAGTATTCTAAAAGCGACTCATGTAAACACCTTAATCACATCATTATCTTACTCAGAGTAAGGTCAATAATTAGATTACTGCTGTCCATGTAAACGTAGTCACTGTGGCTGGTGAGCAACAGCAGCCCCTGCAGAACCTATGAGCCTTAGTACATTATTCAAAAGTTTTACTAAAGGCAGGTCAAAAGGCCATTAACTGAAACAATGCCTGAAAGTAAATGTGCTTGCCACAGGGTACTGTTGTAATTTTAGGCCCCATTTTTATTTATTTGTGCATTTTCCAAAATTTATAAAAGCACCACAGGGCAGCTTTATTGTCCTTTTAAGGAAATGAGATGCTTAGGGTTTCCTTCGTCACATAACAAGCATGACTGAGCCCCCAGTCTATTCCTTCAGAAGGTCAGAGCCAGGATACTCTGACAGCCTAATAGTTATTTATTTATTCATGCATTTCTTTTTTTAGGTATGGCAGTACATCACACTAATGAGACGCATTTTCCTGATTGACTGCCCTGGAGTTGTGTACCCCTCTGAGGACAGTGAGAGTGACATTGTGCTGAAGGGAGTGGTAAGTTTTCCACTTTCAGTCTGCTTTCTGTTTACTGCTCTTTTTGACCTCACCCGATCATTTTGTCTTACATCCATCGTGCCTCATTCCTAGGTCCAGGTGGAGAAGATCCGTAACCCAGAGGATCACATCGGTGCCGTTCTGGAGAGAGCAAAAGCTGAATACATACAGAAAACCTATCACATCCCATCCTGGAGCTCTGCTGAGGATTTCTTGGAAAAGCTGGCCTTTCGCATGGGAAAACTGCTCAAGGTGTGGCTTCTGACTGAGCACACAGCACGCTAAAATACAGTTCCAACTCCGAAATTGTTTGCTCTGTTTCTCGCAGTAAACAAGCCCAAAGCTCCGATACACGCATGCATGCCAGCGGAAGCAGTAGAATGCACACCATGGTTGGAATCTGTCTGTGCGGATATGTGGGTTTTTACTCCCGATTGTTAATGAAAGCATGCTTTTAACTATGCAAATGTTTTCCATTTATAAATGGGGAGTAAAAGCTAAATGAAAAATAATTGTAACTTCTGCTGCTTTTGGCTTGTGCAGTTTTGTCAAGCAGTACAGTATTTGGAAAGAATGAACCTTGATGCACCGCATCGATGGTTATGAAGTTCACACGGCAAAAATAGTAGAAGCGGCTCATCCTTCATACTTCAGACTAAATCTTTACTAATTGTTTGTACAAATTTACAAACTGTAGTCTAATACAAGGCTTATAAAGCTGTTAAACATTTTACTTTTGTGTGTCCAGAGGTAGTTGAGAGTGGCTCCTTATTTAGAGCAAAATGTTCTTCACTTTTAGGAGTGTTCAACCATTCCACAATTCTGTCTTATGATTTTTGTGTGAGCCATGGTATTAGCAGTTGCTTTGTTTTCTACAATGTAGGATTACATCTCTCCCCCAGTCCTAAAAGATATTAAAAATGCTGGGCTGAAAGACAAATTTCAATTGCAGCAACTTTGCTTGGCTCCTGTTGGATCTGGTGTTAATTAATTGTCTGTGAGAATATAAATGTGTTTTAGTATTTAGAAATGCATTTAGTATTCAGAATTGTTTCTGTTTAAGCGAAGTCTTAAATATTAATACCTAAATTAATTTAAATAGCTAAATTAATACTTGGTATTCATTTGTGTCTGCTGGGGTGTTTGAATTACAGGCTCTAAATTTCTCTGTTGTACTTCACATGCAGGGAGGAGAACCTGATATGCCCACTGTCTCCAAAATGGTGCTAAATGACTGGCAGAGGGGACGCATCCCCTTTTTCGTCAAACCGCCTGGACCTGAGCCAGATGAGGAAGTAAGATAAATACAGATACTATATTCTGATTTTAATGGTACTCTTGGATCAGGGCAAAAACACAAGCTTAACACACCGCAAAATGCACTTCTTAACATGTTGGTTGGTATCTGGTAATTTGGAGGCTCAGGTTTGAGACGTGGCCAGCAACTTTTGTCTTGTTGAAGAGGTAATTTGGTGAGAACCTACTGATTTATCCTTGTTGTAGAATTTTTCACTGAAAGATTGTTTTGGCTAATTGGATAATGATAGCCGAGCGGTGAACAACTAGTTATATGAATTTCTGTGTATTATAGTACTGTTTGTATGTGTATTTCATCAACCAATTTACGTGTTTAACAACCATGAGTGATGCATTTGTTTTCTACACTGAATCTTAGGCTAGAGTTAGGTAGCTCCTGCTTGTAGCTTCAGTGAATGCCTTGTGCCAGAAGTACGCTGAGAAATTACATTAGAGCTGCCCATTCAACTTCATCCAGTATTTATATTTTATCTAACTAGCTAAAATTAGATAACTAGTTCAATTTGTAGGCTATGTGCTGCTTATGATTCTATCAAATGAACTTCACTATGAGTTCTTTCTGAATGTGTATGGACTTAACACTCCTGACCTATTAATCTACACAGAGAATGGTGCAGATGAAATTCATTATGAAGTGTACTTCTAGGACTAGCATTTAGCAGTATTTCTCCACCAGAGAGAGCAATTTTTTTAAATCTTACAACCAGTATCTTTTAATGATCTTCCTGATGACAGCTGAGAACACAAAGAAGAGGCACAGGTCATGACCAGAATATCTACAAACACCTGTTATTTCCCTAACATTTCTATTTTGCCTCATCACCAACAAGGTCAAAATGGCCCAAAATAAACCTAATATCTGCAATACAAAATGTTTTCAATGATTTTCATGGTTACTAGGGAAAGTGATCCAAGCACACATTTCAGGCAGGAAAAATAACTTCTAGTATTGTGATATTATTTGGTAAAACAATTTATAATGAGTTATTTTGACCTGAACAGAATATATTTTGATGCCTGCCAACAGACCTTATAGAAAGAAGGCATTGTTTAATTCTCTCCAAACATGAACACACTTGAATGTAAATAAAGTAGACACTCCTGAACCTATATTAGATTATCCATGGTTCAATTGTGGGTTGTTTTTGTGACAACTGTTCATACCATTATGATTCCACCCAAAAATACTGTTTATGTTGGAAATATTACAGTCTGGGTTGAGGAGAATAAATGGTCGGCATAGTGAATAACAAAATAAATAGATTTAGAGTCTGACTGACATTTAAACGGGGGGGAAAAACCTCATTGCTTAAATCTCCCAGCTGTAGAAGGTCATTGTAGGCTATCCAAAATATTCGGTTGCCTCACAAAGTGAACAGGAAAAAGCAGCAGTAACATAATTTCTAGGTCTTATTTGTATAATCTTATAAACTGAACAAGCAACAGCAAAAGATTTAATATTAATCTAAGTTTAATGTGGCACAGACCACAGTGAGTAAATGTATACATTTGATGTGAAAAACACAATTGTATATGCTTTCCTTTGAGCATTGCAATATTGTATGGTAAGTGCTTCTTATTTTTTGTCAGTTTTATCACTATAGGAATGTGATCCTCACTGACTTGCACAGATTTGCCAATGGAAGTGTTTTCATCCCTGTTAGTCAGTGTTCTATGTCATTTCTGAGGTCAAAAAAATACATTATTGCATAGAATTATCATTGTAAGGGCCCAAGGAAGTGGTCTTTTGAGTTTTGACCCAAACTGAACATAAAGGTTAAATATAGTTGCAATCATAATTATTCAACCCCAATTGCAAATCAGGTTTGTCAGAATTTAGACTTTCAGCTGTTTACAATGAACAAATCAAACAAAATCAATTGAAATAGTTCAACACAACGAATGCTTCAAGTAGTTTCCCCCAAATTCAACTGAAAATGAAACTTATGACCTCTCCAGTCTCAATTATTCAACCCCCTGAACAGAATCCCTCACAACAGCACAAATATGCAAAACAGGTGTTGTCTCAAGCACACCTGATGCAACTAATCAAGGGCTTCAATAGTTGCACCAGGTGTGCTTGAGCTGGAACACATGAAATACCTGAACTGGCTAGGGGTAGAAAATGTATGAAATACATTGATGGGGCAGAAAAAGGAAGCCATCAATGGCTGCAACCAGATTTCTGAGAAGGCAGGTTGTGAAAACCCTTGAGTGACTGCAAATGACCTGCAGCAAGACTTGGTGGCAACAGGCACTGAGGTTTCAGTGAGCACAGTAAGGTGTGTACTAAACACAGGTTTCCATGCCAGAACTCCCAAGATGTACACCTCTACTGACCCAAAAGCACAAGAAAAGTCAGCTCTAAATCATTTAAATAAGCCACAGCAGTTTTGGGATTCTGTTCTGTGGAGCAATGAAACAACTGGAATTTTTTGGCACGATGGCTCAGCGGTGTGTCTGGAGAAAGAAGAATGAAGAAAGAACACTCTGTCCACAGTCAAGCATGGTGGTGGCTTGGTGATTCTCTGGGACTGATTTGCATCCTCTGGCACTGGACACCTGCAGTGTGTGGAAGGCAAGATTGAAGTATCAGGAAATCCTAGGAGAAAACGTCATGCCGTCTGTGAGGAAGCTGAAGCTTGGGCATCATTGGACCTTCCTCCAGGACAATGAGCCCAAACATACCTCAAATTCCACCAAGGCTTGGTTGCAAAAGTCCTGGAAGATTCTACAGGGCCATCACAGTCACCTGACTTGAACCCTGATTGGCCAATTGTCATAATTAGGAGTTAATGAAAGTGTGGTTGTTAAAGGGCCTACTTTTTAGCCCTTGATACCATAGGGAAAAACCCAAGCAACTCAGCCAAGACCTCAGGGGAAAAAAAACTGTTGAAGTCCACAAGTCTGGTACCACTAGCATCTGTACAAACAGTTGTATACAAATACAAAAATCTTTGGGTCATGGATACTGTGACGTTAAGGAAAGAAGCATGAATTAACTTTCCAGTCCAAAAGGTTCAACTGGAGCCCAGGACAACAACAAAGGAACTAGTAAAGGAGTTGGTGACATCAGTTACCAAAGTATGTACATCCACCATTAAGAGAGGCCTACATCGTAATGGCCTGAATAGCTGTTGGACAAGGAAGAAGCCCCTACTTTTAAGACTGTTATAAAAATGCCAGATTGGAGTTTGCTGGTAATCGCCAGCCTTTTGGAGGAAGTGTTCTCTGGTCAGATAAAACAAAAATTTAAATGTTCAGCCATAATAATCAGCGCTATGTATTGAGGAGAAAAAGGGTGAAGCTTTTAATATGAAGAGCACCATACCATCTGTGAAGCATGGTGGTGGCAGCATCATGTTGTGGGGGTGTTTTGCTGGAAAAGGGACTGGTGTACTCCAGAAAATAGATGCTATCCTGAGGAAGGACAATTATCTAATACTGAAGCAAAACCTCAAGACATAGTTCAAACTTGGTCATGACTGGGTCTTCCAGCAGGACACTGATCCTAAGCATAACTCCATAGTTGTGACAAAACTGGCTTAAAGACAACAAAGTGAAAGTATTTGAGTGGACATCACAAAGCCCTGACCTGAATTCCACAGAAAGTCTGTAGACTGAACTGAAAGTGTCAAAGCAAGGAGGGCCACAAACCTGACTGATTTGCACCAATTCTGTCAGGAGTGACAAATTTCAGGAACAAATTCCGGAAACGCATTGTGAGAAGTTGGAGGAAGGCTACCCCAAGCATTTGATTTCGAGTTGAAGTAGTTAAAAGGCAGTGCCTCCAAATACTAACAAACTTTTGACGGACAAAAAAATTTATATAGTAAATAAAAGCTGAAATAAATTTGTCTCTAAACTACTGTTTCAAAATGACCTCTTATGGAAATAAAGTAGATACTCTAATTGACTTGACACAGGAAATGTAGCGTAACATGAAATGTGTGGAGTTATGAAAAATGAGTTTGAACGTCTTTAGTTGAGGAATATGCAAACTTTTGGCCTCAACTGTAAATCGCATGCATGGCGTAATAAACTAAAATGGCATGAATTTTGTCCTTCCTCACAGGCAAAAGCACACCTGCCAATGGAGGTAAGTGCAGTGGAGGCAGTTTATGAAGACCAACCAGAGCAGCAGCACACTGAGATGACTGAATCCATTGATCTTGATGCACCGCTGCAGCAGAAACAGAAACAAGAACATGTGCAAAGAATCATTGCTGGTGTCAAGCAGAACTTCGGCAAAATTAGTGTAGCTCCCGAATTCAGCGAGGAAGATCTTGTACCAGTGGATATACCTGATCTGCCAGACTCCTGTGGATCAGATGTGGATGAAGAAGAGGCAATTGAGGAGGAAGAGGAGGATATGGGTGACAGTGGAAATGCAGAAGAGGAGAGTGGAGAAGCAGAGGCAGGAAAAGAATTACCTGTAGCTGGCTGTTCTTACAGAGCAGGGGCCAAGACTACACGCGAGATGAACAAAGAGTTGGACGGGAAGATAGCCAAATTGAAGCATTTCCTGGACAGCGCCAAGTCCAAACGTTTCTCCACCATTCGGTCTGTATACCCCTTCATTTTTCTCTCTTCCTGTCTGTTTTCATGTGTGCTTCCTTTTCTTTTAACAAGGTTGTATGAGGCCATGCAAGCAGGGTTATGTAAGGTGAACACTCGTGCTCTTTCCACCTCAAGACTCCTTTTCTGTTCACTCTGGCAGGAGCCCTGGACTTGCCTAATGATTTATGACGCATTGTATAATGTTTTTGTGACATTACATTGTTTGTTTTTCTGGGTTTTCGGATCTGAATCAATCTTGGAAGCTCTGGCCATGATGATATGATGGGTGGCCTGTAAGTAATAAGCTGTCTGCTTTTGTTTTCAACAGAATTCCTAAGGGCCTGTCGGAGAAGGTTTTCGTTTCAGCTGAAACGAAAACAAAACAGAAAATAAAGAAGCCACAGCCGAAAGGTGAGCTAAATTTAGTAGTGAAGGCACCACGTTCCTTTTTTTTTTTTTTTTTTTTTTTTTTTTTTTTTTTTTTTTTTTTTTTTTTTTTTACGAGCATGTTAACCATGTATATGAACAGCATTAGTTAATGTATAGATATACTTTTAATTAATTTGATTTAACCTTTTTTATGGGTACCTCCTGAATTTTTCTGAATACATTTTATGCACACTAAGTATGAGTAGCTGACAGAACATAGAGGTGACATGTGATTTTATAAAATTAAACCAGAAAAAGCAAGCACACACCTACAGATCTGTTAGTGGAGCCATACTGGAGACAGGTTGATGGGAAGAAGAAGGTTTGGAGTTTCAGAGTAGTGAATATTCACACTAATCGTTGTCCCTTTTGTTCTTTAGCTGTGGTACATGTCAGCAGGAAGAGAAAGGCTCTCGACAGTGAGGAGCCAGTGCAGCAGAATAAGCTCACATCAAAAGAGGTACGTACTGTTCTCCCGGCACCCCACCGATGTCGGGCATTTTCATGTGTCTACTCAGACACCACAAATTGGTTTGTGCTCTTATTAATAGTATATGTGTGCAGAGAATGTTTCTGGTCTTCATCAAAACAAATCATAACCATAAATCTTCTTTCTCGCTTGTCTTTTTGCTTTAAACCTCCACAGAAAAGAAGGATCGACCGTGCGCAGAAGATAAAGAAGGTTGGCGTCCGTTATTATGACACACACAATGTTAAGAACAAAAATAAGAACAGAAAAGCACCCACTGAAGGCAATAAATGCAAAAGAGCTAAGCGATAAAACAATTTGCTTGGTCACAGCTGTATTTCCATGGACTTGTCTGGTTTGGGACAGGGGATGTGAGAGATGGAGTTGTATAAAAGGAGGATCTGGAATTGAATCAGAACTTCTTAAATGCACTTTATTCAATGCACCATCCATCCACGAAACAATGATGTGGTTTCACTCTAAACCCCAGAACTGTAAATGACACCCTATTCATTTTAATAATTTCCTTGTTTTATAATGTCCTTGTTCCACAGTTCTGAAAATCTCCATCACAGGAGAACTCATCAATAAAGTTGACATGGCAAAACGGTGTTATAATGAAATATATTAAATCAGTTGAAGTCAGAATTTATTTAGAAATAATCTGATGCATTTTTTTTTATTATTATTTCTTTGGGGCAATGATTGCATCCAACTGGGTCTAAAAAAAAAAAAAAAAAAAAAGATAAGGAGTTATTTTTAGATGAAGATATCAGTGTCTCAGTTATTTGTCTTAATGGTAATTTATGGCTTATAAAAGGCGTACCTTCAGTTGCTGGTTGGTGCGGTTGAGAAACTGGATCTCCTCATTGTGCTTCTTCTCTTCAACCTGTCGCCGTTCATTTTCTCTTCTCTCAATTGCTTCACACTTAGCCTTCTGCTCATTCACCTGTCTTTCCAGGTCCCTCTTCTCATTTTCCAAGTCTGCAATCTACCCAAGTTACAATTTCAATTACAGACGATATATGCAGATACCATAATATGGTTTTTAAAAAATGAAAGAAGCAAGGATGAACAGCAGTGAATACCTTCTTCTCAGTGTCTGACTTCTCTTGCTCAGCCTGCAGCGCTTTCCTCATGCCGAAGGCCACACTGCTCTCATACAGGGTCTGATAGGCAGCGATGGTCATGCGAATCTCGTCTCTCACTCGTAAAAGCAGCACTCCTCTCTCAGCACAGTTGATGGTCACTTGTCTGATGAGCTCATCTAAATGACCATTTTATTATTTATTTAAGAAATTGGTATATTTTAGAAAGGAATGCATTTGAATATGTCGCTATTTAAGTTTTGTACTAAATTTGTAAGATGTTGCTGGTTTTTCACAATCTGGGTGTGTCAAACAGCTGCAGATTTCATGCAAGCAAAAAACAAACAAAAAACCCTTAATGATTGCACCCAAAACATTTTTTCGTTGATGTGTTAGCACTGATAATGGACTCGGTCTCCTGTTTGTTACGAATAATGTACCAATAATGCAGATTATGTAATCCTATTTTGATGAATCCTTTCTTTGACCCACCAAAGCACTGTGTGTAGAGCTCTCTACGGACAGGGCAAATGCCCGTGTCTCTGGCCTGTCTCTGCTGCAGTTTGAGATCCAGTTCCTCTTGCAGATGAATGACGTCTGACCGGGTGCATGGCGTGCTGGACACCTGCTGTACCCACAGCTGATTATTCTCCATCCATTCCCTGCAACAAGTTCACACAAGCCCTCATACAGTGTCACATATTAGGACAACTATGGAAGAGCAGGATGGCCTTACCGTGGTGGTAGGATGGCATTAAGAATCTCCTCTGTTTGCTGTTTAATGGCATCAGAAGGGCTTTTGGGTTTGGGTGGAGGTGGAACTGGACCAGAGAGGGCAGGCTGCTGGGGACTTGCCTTCAGAGACCGAGCCTTAGGTTGAAACTGCGAGAGAGATTTTCAGTGTTACAGAGGAAAGATTGCTGGCTGGTTTCAGGTAAATTACAAATTTACCATGAATAAAGTAATACAGTAGTCAGCTGTCATCAACAGCAACTAAACAGAACTCCCTGATATTGCTTCAAGTTAGTCTCGTATGGAAATGAACATTTTACAGTTGGTTATATAACTGTAAGTCATTCCCTTCAAATGCTATTGAAATTAGAAAGTTGTATAACAATGTCGTATGTAACTTTAGAGACGGTCCCTTAATTTCCGCATATCTGCGAATATCAAACGTCCAACGTCAAGCCAACTTTATGCCAGTAAATGCAACTGGCCTATTTAACTCTAGTTATACTTAACTAGCAAGGATTGCAGCTAGCGCCAGTCAACGTTACCTTTGGTGATTTCTTCTCGGTGTTCTTGCTCACCAGCTCCGGGTTGTCATACTTCAGCAAAGACTCAGTAGGAGGAATCATGGTCAGATTTTTGTTTGTTTTTCAATTAAGTCTTCGATTTAAATGAATTAAACGTCTCAGGCAAGCTACCCGTCCGACTAGCAGAGCACGTTGTTGTTTACGGTTACTATGGCAGAGTACCGCTGAAATCACGTTGGGCTAGTAAAATATATTGCACTGTATTATTTAAGTATTGCAAATTCTGTTTGGTGTATATTGTATTACATATCCATAGCACACAGTATATAATATATACTTGTATACTCTCACGCTACATTTTTCTATTCTATTAAAAAGTCCACAGTTCAGAAAAAGAAACAAGTCATTCAAACTAGACTTGCAAAGAGACTGTAATTGAACTAAACTTACAAACATGTCACTGTAAGGAGACCTTATATCAGTGCAATGCCATGTTATATCATCAATAACATGCAACAAAATTTAGTGTAAACAAAGTTAGCATCCCTGTGGATTCTATACCCATGAGTAAAATAAACCCTTTCTGGTAATGCAGGACAACTGTTCATGTTTGAGTTTAAATAATGCTTACAGTAATTTTGATGCCAAAATACTTGTGTGTGTGTGTGTG
>JANDJT010000001.1:21654819-21681351 GCA_024331685.1 Stegophilus panzeri | reverse complement strand
GATTTTCTCAATGTGTAGACGTTCCTGAGGTCGATATTTTTCAAATTAATGTACTCATTTATACTATTCGTTTTGTTTGGGTTTCATAAATAATTTTGTAGCAGATATTTATGTTATTCTTTGTAACCGCTCAACACTTCATGCATTGTTTTGAAAGTAGAAGAGTTTACGTATTGTTTCAGTGTACATAGAAGTATATTGTCACATATTAGTATATGAAGTATAGGCTACTGCATCCTATTCGTACCCTAATGGCACAAATGATTTAGCTAGCTATTAGCTGCTATTATAAGCCTCTTGTTTTCTGGTTCATTTTGTAGCACAGAGTAACATAATGCACCCACAAGCCTCACTAACACACTACCTGTGCTAGTTAGTAGGTGATAGTTTATGTGTTTGTATTTTAGACTGAACTAGTTTGTGTGGTTGAGAGTTAGTCATGAGCACGTCCACTGGAGCTCAGCAGTCTTCTCTGCGCTTTGGTCAGGTCGTTATTGGGCCACCTGGCTCAGGGAAAACGACCTACTGCCGAGGCATGTATGACTTCCTGAGTCAGGTCGGGCGCAAAGTCGTGGTGATAAACCTGGATCCTGCCAACGAGGGACTTCCGTATCAGTGTGCAGTGGACATTTCAGAACTAGTCACACTTGAAGATGTGATGGAGGGGCTGAAACTTGGCCCTAACGGAGGCCTCATCTATTGCATGGAATATTTAGAGGCCAATTTGGACTGGTTAGAGGCTAAACTGAAGCAGCACCATGACTGTTATTTCCTTTTTGACTGCCCTGGCCAGGTGGAGCTTTACACTCATCATAGTGCAGTCCGAAATATATTTGCCCAGCTATCCAAGTGGAATTTCAGGGTGAGTAAAAGTGTGTGTGTGTGTATACACACACACACACACACACACAATTCAATTCAATACCTATGTATGTATATATGTATACATACACACACACACACACACACGTGTGTATATATATATATATATGTGTAAGTATATATGTATGTATACAGCCATGATACATCATCTTATTTGTGTGTTTGAATTATAACACCTACTTCCTTTGTGTTGGACGTTCGTTCATGATTCTAGTTGACTGCAGTCCATCTGGTGGACTCTCATTACTGTGCTGATCCAGCCAAGTTCATTTCTGTCCTCTGCACCTCGCTGTCCACCATGCTTCAGGTGGAACTGCCTCATGTCAATGTTCTCTCCAAGATGGACCTTATTGAGCAGTATGGAAAGCTGGGTGAGGAGATATTCTACAGTGTGTCCCAAAAGTCTCTATGCGTAGTGGAAATTAACACTTTTTAGCAAAATGTAACTTTATTAACAAAACATCCTCTACATGACTGCCATTTCTTTGTAAACACACACAGAGTCTAGTGTTATTCATGTAATTGCATGTCCATCGCAACCTTGCAACAGCTTTCCGATCCAGCCATGAGAATGAATTCAATACCTCCTTTCCTCAAAGGCATTCTTAAAGGCTATCTGAAAAATAAATAATATAAACTAAGTATAAAACATTTTGGAAAAGTGTTCATTTGCCATATGTATGGAGACTTTTGGGACACCCTGTACATTAGTGGTTCTCAACAAAGTGGGTCCAATTACCGCAGGGATCAGTGATTTTTTTTTGTTTGTTTGTTTGTTTGTGTGTTTGCAACAGTGATGGAAATCACAATCAACCCTTATCAAAGTTATTGTTTATTTGTTAGCCTGTTTGTCTGATCATTTGAATTGGGTTTAATCAAATGATTTAATCAAATGGTTTAACTCAAAAACAAGTAGGCCTATAATTTTTGTCAACTTTGGCCTAATGGGACCTGTCTGTGGAATTAAAAGTCCAATGGCTAAAAAAGCCCCAAAATATCACTGTATACATTTCAATACTGAGCCTAAAATTTGTATAGTCGGATTATACTCCAAAATCTGTGCCGAAGGAGTCTGTGAAATTTATTTTACCGTTAAATTGGTACCTGGTTGCAACAAGTTTGGGAACTCCTGTCCAACATGACAAACTTTTTATTGTGATATTGTGTTCATTGTGTTTTGCATGGCCAACAGTGTTGAATATGTAATAGAGTATTCGGAAATTTAAAGCACGAGCCGTTCATTTATAGGTTTTTTACACTGTGGATCCCCTTTCTCCAACCCTTCTCTTCAACTTTAGCCAAATTAAATCAATTAGGAAGTAACCATGTTATTTTAAAAATTAAATTTACATTTAGCAATAGCCTTACTGTCTTGGATCTAATGGGATACCAAGTAAAATCTCAATTACAGAACAATATTCCTTCACTAATTTCTTGCCATCCCTGTGTTACCGTCTTTCAAAGCGTTCAATCTTGATTACTACATGGAGGTTATGGACCTGTCATACCTGGTGGAACATTTAGCCACTGACCCATTCTTTAAGAAGTTCCACCATCTGAATGAGAAGTTGGCGGAAGTGATCCAGGACTACGGTCTCGTCTCCTTCGTCCCTTTGAATGTGCAGGTTAGTGCACTTTCTCTCTCTCTCTCTCTCTGGGTGCTTCTTGTTTCTTATTTGTGCATCCTCGCTTCCTTTTCTCGCACCTTCGCTCCACCCCCTTAGGATATGAGAGAAGGATGCAAGGATGAGATGCGAAGAGAGAGGAATCAAAGCAAGTCAAATGGAATATCTTCACTCTCTCAAACGTCTCTTCAAAGCAACATCAATTATTGATGACTGTGCTCAGCTGGATGATTTCACTGTGCTTCAGGGATGTGCCATTATGTTGTTGGAGTTTGGTTAATAACAACATTCTTGATAAAGCAAAATGCACTGATAGTATGTGAAATGTCTGGGTTATTCAACAATGAATGAATGAACAGTACATCATTTATCTCATCTTTTATGCAGCTTTGCATATCCAAACATGCAAGGATCAATTAATTACAGTACTCATTGTAAGCATATAATTATTTAATTATAGTTCACACAAAATGCCATAAAATCACCTAAGGACGTTTTGTTTTAGATTGTGGCAGATGTAAAGGAGATGGGGAATTTATTCATGCGTGAGGTTTTTCGACAAGAAACACTTCCGCATAGGATACACCTGTGTATCCTCGCTCCTCTCGAAGCTTTCTCATTCCTCATTCCTCACCTACTTGTAGTGCAAATAGAGAATTGATATGTCCTTCAAGATAGCTGACTTTGATTGATTTTTGGGCCACAGGCTTGAGGACAGAGGAGAGAGGAAATGAGGAAGCATCAATTTGAGTATTGAGAAGTGCTCTCTCTGTCTCTCTCTGTCTCTGTTACTAAGAACTAACAGGCATTGGATACATTCCTGATACTTTGTTCTACAGGACAAGCAGAGCATGATGCAGGTCCTTCGCACAGTGGACAAGGCCAATGGCTACTGCTTTGGGGACTTGGAGGAAAGAAATCTGCAGGCTATGATGTCTGCTGCTGTTGGAGCAGATTTTCAGTTTAACTTGTATCCTTATCTGATCAGTTGCTTTTGTCATATTTAATTTAACATTTATTCATTTGGCAGATCCGTATCTGAGGATTAATAAAAACCATTGAGCTGCCACTGCTTCATATTTCTGTCCCTTAGCTGGTTGAATTTCAGTGAATTAATGTATCCTATCTTTTAAAATGTTTTTGTTTACATGTTGTGAAATATATTTCCTTAACTTTTTTTAAATTCCAGAGCTCTTGGAGTACAAGAGAGATATGTGGAAACCAATAACAAGACTTTGGAAGAAGAGGTCATGGACTTGTAACTGTAATAAAAGCTTAATTTAATGACTTGGTATTGACTTGACTCTCTTTCCTAAACTGAAGGTTTTGAAGTGTTAAGATGAGATTAATTTTAGTAGGCAAACAAATTGAAACCTGAACCACAAGGTACAAATAGAGCACCTACCACGAACATTTTCAGAATCAGGACTGGAATCTGCAGAAATATTTATTTTGTAAGAATAATAATAATAATAATAATAATAATATTAATAATAATAATAATAATAATAAAAACTTTCTCCATAGTAACTGTTCATTTTTAATACCATATATGATATCTTAAAATTATGTGATTAATATATCTGTTAAGCACCATTTCTGTCTGTTTACTATGTGCATTTTTACAGTTTTCATTCTTCTTGAATTAAGGAAACTTCATTTGTAAAATAAAACATTGAACACACTCAGTGAACACTTTATTAGGCAACATAATTGATAATATTTGTCAATTGTATTCCATTTTCTTCTCAGCACTGTATGCATTACCATATGTGCTGTGGTCTCTTTTGTTAATTACCTATTCTGCAAATAGGTTCTGTCCTTATTTTATTTAATAATATATATGGATCGCTACAGAAAGACTTTTCACAAATTCATATGCAGAAATATAATAACGTGGTAATGGTGGAGAAATATAACAAGGGTGTATTGAAAAATATAAGTATCAGTTAATCATTATCAGTTTTGAAGTGCAATGCATGCTGTCTTTATGTTCAGCTTTTTTCTTTCTCACTCCATATTTCATTAAAAGAGACGTGAACCATTTTTACCAGGTCACTGCACATCAACCATGCTGTATAAGTACTATTTATGGGTTCTTGTTCCAAACAGTACATTCAGTAAGGTGCAAAAATGTGTGACCAATAATCACATGTAATGAAATTAAACAAAATGATCGACCATTAGTCAACCATAGCATTCAAGAAATTATACCAGTCAACACTTGTATGGATTTAATACTGATCTCCAAACCGTTTGAGATGACATTTCATACTTCGTCCACCAGAGGATGCTGTCGTAAAGAAGACATGATAAATATAGGTTGCTTTCATTGGATGTGTAGGCCTGTACTTATTTCAGACCTATAGGCGTCTTGTGAATTTCTTGAATATGCAGCTTTTAGTGTCTTGTGAAATAAAGGTCTGAGAGATTGTGCTCAGATTAGGTGTTAAAACGTGCTAACTGTATGTATTAAGCTGTATTGTATGATCTTTTTTAATGTATAAGAAGTATCCGCCATATATATAGCATAAAGTACGCAGCCACGGCGTTATAACACTTGTTTGTGCGCTCATTGGAGTGTCTCGCAATGGAGAGACTGCTGCATGCGGGACACCTTTCCCATCATGTGCTGCCTGGACCTTGTAAAGGCCCTGTCACCCGCGGAGGAACACTGGAATGCATTGTACACGCGAGGGAGAGATGACAACTATGTTACATAGTGCCTTGTGTTTTCAAAACCAGTCTTTTCGGGGCTTCTTTTCTGTTTAAAAATTACGATTTTTAGGTTGTTTTGACCAAATCATGCCACTCTACACAATTTCCGTCGCCTCATAGTCTTCTAAGGGTTTTGCGCTAATAATCACCTTAACGCATACTTGTGTGATCCGCGGAAGGACTCGTGAGACTACAGGGTTGTGCATCGCCTCTTAGCGCACTCTGTGTGTGTGGGCGTCGCGAAAACACGGAGTGGAGTCTCAGAGCCAAACATCCTCATTCCGTTTACTTACAGCCGTGACCGCTCCTTTGTGAGCAAAGAGATGCAAAGAAATGAAGCGTTTGTCTAATCTCACTTTCTGGGATATGAATTCTGTGTTTTTGGACAAAAATCTGATGAACATTGTAACATATTTGCATTCGAAAAAATGTGTAATGCAAAATGTACCATGTAAGGAGTAAATACATGATGTAATCAGAAAGAAAATTGTGTGTGTGTAATATTGTACAAGCCTTGTTTGGGAATTGGCACTGATTTAAACAATGGAGGAGTGTAATAACATTAACTAACTCTATAAAATTAGAAGTATACCGTTTTTACCTGTATAATCTTTAACCAGTTTTAGATTAATCAACTAAAAAGATTGGCTATTAAAATGAGAAGGAAACTTGACTACTTGGCTTCTGTGTTTGTTTGTTTTTTGTTTGTTTGTTTGTTAGCCTGCATAAAGAATTTTAAATACAAATACTGTATGAGTTGAACTCTAACACCAACACTTAACATTAGTTATGGCTATATTGAACGAGGAAATTGTGAGTAAGCCCGCCTGAGCTAAGAGGAAATGTTTCTTATTATGTGTTAAAAAGGTGTTCCTACACCAATTAACTTTCATTTTTGCTTTCTAGACATTAGTATATTTACTTCATTGATGAATGTGCTTGCCTAAACTATATCAGAAATGTTTAAATGACTGCTGTATAAAAGAGTGGAATATAAAAGTAATATGTAGCCTATGTGATGGGTCTTTGGGCAGAAAAATCACTGCAGGAGCATTTAATGGAAGACAGCACAAACACAAAAAACTGACTATTTTGTGTAATATCCTGTTTATGCTCATCACCACTCCCATACCATCGCAGAGTGGGGAAATGTTGTAGCACTATGCAGCATACCTCTTTAGCTAAATAACTACTATTTCATATTGGCTTTTATGTGATAGATAAGATATCTACTGCCAAAAGGAAACTTCAGCAATATGTTGGTTCTGCTAAAAGGAACACACACGTACTTTATTGCATATGTTTGTGGATTTTTCCAGGTGATCATAATATATGCCTGATTTTTGAACAAAATGAACAAAATTGTTCATGTTTCCTTATGTGTAGTCCTACTCATTATGTGTAGTTCATCTCTGAAACATATTATTGATGATTCTTATATAAACAAGTGCAGAGGCTTTGGTAGACTTGAGCAGCAGCTGAAAACAGGACGCAGTGGGAGGGGGGGACGACAGTGTGTGAGCTACAAACTCAATCCAGAATCCAGTTCACACTTTAGTTTGATCTGCATGGTAAAATCAGGAGCCAGACAGGCAGAAGGAGTTAGTGATGTGAAATTCGTTTCTGCCTTCCTAGGCTTATGAATGTACTAGTTTGATAAGTTGGCTCCCCTATACTTCTAGTTTATGTTCTAGTAGACGTCTGAGTATTTAACCATAAATGCTTGTCTGGAACCTCAATCTTTTCATTTTAATACAAAATATAAAGATTTGACCTTCCCTTTTTATCCATTTGGGTCTATTCATCATGCTGTTTTTTTGTTTTTTTTTTAGTTTATTTTTCTGGAGCATGTGATAAACAGAATGACTATTATCTTATCACTAGTATATGTTTAATTCAGTATAATCACAAAAACAAATACTCACTAAATGATGATCTAATGTTTCAAGGAAAACAAAGGAACTGTAGCAGGTTATTTTAAAACAAAAATGTATTGCCTCTCTTAAAAACAACACCGACAATGTAGGCCTATAGTGTTCCCATGTTTCTGTTGTCTCCAGGTTTGTTGTGTGGCTGTGTTCTGTGTATTTGTTTGAGGGTGGGGGGAATTGGTTGTGCGAATGCACCCACATCTATGCTTTCGTGCGCTGGCTTCTCAGACTGCTACTTCTTTGCTTAGCACACTTCAGAGAGCGAGTTTGTGTGTGTGACGGCTGCCCAGCAACCTGCTGGCCAAGACCCAACTTTCCTGTGTGTGTTCTGGTTACTTTGTAGATTCCCATGTGGGGGTGTGTCTGAGAGTAAACGATTGAATGAACCACTAATTGAAAGAATAGCTCTATAGAACAATCTCCTCCTTCACCCCCCCCCAGCACATGAGTATAGCTTATGTGTTGCATATTTTCATATTAATGGCAATGAGTTTGTCTGGTACAATATACATATACCATATTTTTTTTTCTGTCATTTATTGTGGCCCATTGCAAAGCTTTTCATATATTTAAAATGTGTGTAAGCGATATTACTCTCAACTATAGGTGAAAATTTAACACCATAACTGTGTAGGCCCATTCTAAATAGATTAGACACATAAAAACATAGTCATGTGAAAAAATAAGTATACCCCCACAACATTTCAATAGGATTCAAATCCGGGCTTTGACTAGGCCATTCCATAACCCTCCATTTCTTCTTTTTATTTAGACATTTCTTGGTGGATTTGCTAGTGTGCATATGATTATTATCCAGTTGAAAGGTCCACTTTCGGTTCAACTTCAACTTCCGGACAGATGGCCTCACAACCATGATGCAGAATTCATAGTTGAATCAATGAATGTAAGCTGTCCAGTCCCTGAGGCAGTAAAGCAACTCTAAACCATAACATTTCCACCACCATGCTTCACAGTTGGTATGAGGTGATTCTCCTGAAAAGCTGTCTTTGGTCTGTGCCAAACATGTCTGCTGTTACTGTGGCCAAACAACTCTATCTTTGATTCATCTGTCCAGACCACATTATTCCAGAATGCCTGGTCTTTGCCTATATGGTCATTGGCACACTGTAGTGTTGCATCCACAACCTTTTTTTCTTTAGGCCTTACAGAACTCTTTAGATCTTGGCATGATGACACCACACACCTCAATAGCAAAGGGAACACCAGACACTAGATATGAGAGGGGTATAAATAAGACAGGCTCCACCTGCACTCCCTAAGCAGGTTCTGATCACTGGCACCCAATCTTGAACACCTGATTCTAATTTTATGAATTTGCTAAATGTAGGGGTGTATGTATTGTGACTGATCTGTTTTTTGTTCATTTAAATAGTGAAAATTACTGCAAAATGTCAATTTTAGGTGTCATTTGATAGTGTATCACCTTTATTAGTAGGTACTGTTTAGAAGAGGATCAAATGTTTGTTTGTCCAAATATTTTAAAAAAGCCAGCAATTTCTAGGGGGTGTACTAAATATTTCACATGACTGTATATAAGATATAAGACAACAGCATCATCAAGAAAAAGAAAAATACACAGAAAGGTATGAAGAAGGCTCGGGCTGATTTCTTTCTAACCCAAACTGTAGATTCATGCAGCTTGTAAGTAACTGTTCTGTCAGTTGATTTGATTGGATCTGGCTAATATTCTTCAGCCCATGTTACTGTCACATCCACAACATGTCATCAGCACTGACTGAGAAGGCACATGTGAAATACAGTTGCAGGAACAATAAATGTCAAAATAACCACACGTTACAATGAGTGGCAAAATAACCACACGTTACAATGAGTGGCAAAATAACCACACGTTAACAGCTAATGAAGAAGTGCAGAAGTACAACAGTACATTTTAAATAGACTCACCTCATTTTTAAAATAGCTGTTCTTTACTTTGGGAAATGTCTGTCATCTAGGGTTTGCTGCTTTGGCCAAACTTATAAAACTTGTAACTGAATAAATAAAGTAGTATCTATTCACATTAGTTGGATTATTTTATTAATTGTTTTAACAGACAGAGTCATTGGTAAGCTGTTTTAGTCTTTAAAAATCATAAGGTAGTGACTATGAGCAAATGTTTCTGAACTCACAGCATGGTTTAATTTGAACTGTCCTTGGTTTGACTTTGTTTGTGTTTTGAAAATTGCAGAAAAACAGTAAGGATTACAAAAACACTAATATGTGCTCAGTCAGAGGTGCTAATATGAACCCAGGTCCATGTCTCTAACATAAATGTGATAAGACATACAGTATATTCATTCATTCAGCTTTTGTAGCTGCTTTATCCTGGTCAGGGTTGTGGTGAATCCAGAGCCCTTCCCAGGAATACTGGGGGCAAGGCAAGGATGCACCCTGGATGGGATGCCAGTCCACTGCAGCACACCATACACAAACACATTCACACCTTAGGTCCATTTAGAGTTGTCAATCCACCTACGGGCATGTTCTTGTGAGGAGGGAGGAAACTAGAGACTCTGGAGGAAACATGATCACCAACCAGTGGCCAATTCCTATGCCCTCACATAAGATAATAGAGATTCCATATGTGTACATACTGTACATTTAAATTTCTCAACAACAGGTCAATGCATAGTTTGTCAAATGCCTGCTAAAAAACTGATTGGCCAGCGGTGACCATGTTTCTTTTTATGATTATTTAAAAGTCATTCTTAGGAATCATTTTACGAACTAGCATAAAACTAGAATCCACAAAAACTTGATTGAACCTATTCAAACTTGAACAGACAAGTGCTACTTGATAAACAGTAATTTGAATGTTATCCCACCTCATATTGTTAATATTTGTACAAATTTAACAAATAAAAAAACATCCTCCAAATGAAAAATTAACTTCATGAAAATCAGACAAGATCTGATTCCTACAGCCAAAACTGGCCATGGCCTAAACATTCTTTGGCTTGTAACATTCAAATGGTTTGACTTATCAACCTTCTGTGAATAACTTATGAACAGAGTGAATAGATGGTCTAGAATTGATTTTAAAAAGTAAAATTCGCATAATTAGCTGGAGGTACGGTGGGGTACCGTTGCTGCCTCACAGCTGCATGGTCCTCAATTTGATCCTGAACTTAGGTTACTGTCTGTGTGGAGTTTCTCTGCATGTTTTCTCTGTATCCACATGGGTTTCCTCTGGGTTCTCTGGTTTCTTTGACCTCACAAAAACATACCAGTGGGTAGACTGGCAATTCTAAATGTCCCCTAAGTGTAAATGAATGTGGGCATGTTGTGCTTCGAAGGATTAGCGCCCCTTTCAAGGTGTGTCCCTGCCTTTCGCCCACTGTTCCTGTGATAGGCTCCAGATCCACTGACACCCTGGCCAGGATAAAAATGTTACTGAAGATTAATTAATAAGCAAAAATAGGTCAAATCAGCTAATTGGTCAAAATGGAAAAATCGTGGTTGTTTAATCAAACAACGTGGGATAAAATTAATTTGACTGTTAGCTTCTCAGATAGGCTATGGGGCAAAACAGAAAACATTATCTATAGGCCAATACTGGTCTTTTTCTCTTTCCTGAGGGAGTATACAGCACCTTTCTGCCAGATTATTTGTTTCTAAGGCTCAGTCGTTCCTTCCATTTTAAAAACAATCGAAAGAAAAATCTTTAAAACAAAATTACGTTATTGGACCTCTAAAATACTCAAAATGTCGATTTAAAAGTGGCTTGATCAACACATATAGAGGGAGCTTCATACTTCACTGGTTGAGACTGGAGTATGGTGTAGGCCAGCAGTATAGCAGTACTGTGTGTGTGTGTGTGTGTGTGCACTGCACTGAAGCCGCGCTGTGCTGTGCTACCCATCCCCCACAGTCAGGCACTAGCAGTGCTGGGCTTCTTTTGCAAGCAGCAAGGCTTCAGCTAAAGAGAGACGAAGAGAGAGGGGTGTGGGGCGGGGAGACGTGAGCAACAAGAAACGAGCTTATTCTTGTGCACAGAAATAATTTTCCCTCGTGAGATCCTCCTTTCTGTTTCACTTAGAGGCCAGAGTGAACTACAGGGTAAATAGGCAGAGGTTATTTTGTGATAATAATGTATTCTGTTTTTCAACCGCTTGCAGTGTTTTATCTGATTTTCTCCTCACCCTCTCCCTCCCTCCCTCTCTCTCTCGTGCTTTTTTTTCTTTTCCATTTTCACTTCCTGCTTTCAGTCGTAGCCCCGCCCACCAGCAGCACTATCTTCTGTACCTCTTCCTCTGCTACACTCACAAGCAACTCTCCCTTATTCTAGATTTCTGTGAAACCCCAGTTAAAATTTAAAACCAATTCATCTGAGATTCATATGTTAAGTGTATAGTGTATTAATCTCTTGACATTTTCCAACAATTCCAGCTGAATATCTGTGTGGTTGGTTAATGTAGTTGCCATATATTATTATATTATTACAGTGTACACAGACAGGTGACAAATGAAAGGTAAAACTTATGGGGGGCATTTTGCTGGCGTGGTTTGGGTCCACTTATCAGCATAGAGAGAAGCAAAACAAATCAATACAGAGTTATTCTGACTCTATTGTATTGTATGAACATTTCCCTCCTGATAGGAGTGTTCTCTGCCAGGATGACAAGGCCCTGAATGGTTTAATGAGTATGTAAATGATGTCAAACAATTTTGTAAAATATTGCCACTAAAGCTGGTTTTATACTGTCCGATTTCAGCAGTCTTTTAAAACGATTATCACACGGCAATAGAACAGACTGAGATGGTATGCATTCGCTGTGTCAGATTATCTGGTGAAGATCCTCTAACGGTAGACCTGCAGTTAAAGAAAATTATGATGTCCTGCTTACATCATCAGTCAGCACAATCTGGTCTTGTGCAGAAAATCGGGTTACGTAAACGGAAACATTCTTCAAAGTGTACCTTGAGAAAATAAGGATTTTTTTTTCTTAGATTAGGATATTTTGTTTACATTTCACCATTGCCACTAGCGTGTTTGTAACTAGTTAGTTTCACATAATCCTAGGACATCCTCTTATTGGTGGCCGTCAGACCAGTGTTGCAACAGCGGTCACACTGAGAATTTAATAAAAAAAAAAAAAAAAAAAAAAATTCTGACATTGTTTGGCTGTGTTTGGTCGCAAATAGCACTAAACCAGTTAATCCACAACCAAAGAATTAATTTTACAATTGACAGCAAGATATACAAAATATAGTAGGCAAGAAATACAAAATATTAATTACAGATGAAGTATTTTGTGTGTCAATGTATGTTTTGCTAAAAAAAAGTGTTTTTCTTGCTGTTATGCAACGTCAAGCTCCCCCTTCCCCGCCAAACAAGCCCATTCCGCACTCCGAGGAGGATCCACTACGGGTTTTCCTTGTTGCAGCGTGTGTCGGTAAAATGGCTGTATGAGCCTCGTGCTGGTGTGATCCGTTCCTCCGCTGTAGTCTAGTTCTGTAATAGAAACCCCCACAAATTCCGTGTCGGTTAAATTCATTCCCTGGGAACACAGTTTACTGTTCAGAGTGCTTCTAAAAAGCAGTGCTAACGGTGCAGCCCGGATTCGGTCCGGCGGTAAGGGGTGGGGATGACTCGAGATACGGGCAAATGGTTGTAAAACTGTTGTATTTACGTTTCGATGTTTAGCGTTCGATTGTGACTTGACTCGCCGAGAGGGAGAGAGAGAGAGGGGGGTTATCATGGCCGCTCAGGTCGCCAGCGCTACCTCTCTCAACAGCAGCCCGCCTTCCGAGCTGAAAAAAGCGGACCGAGACCCAAAGGAGGAGTCGGTACCGGCCGAGAAGCAGCAGGAAAATAAGGAGCCGGGATCAGAGATCGGATCACCGGGCCGCGGCGAGCTGCACGAGCGGCCCGAGCCTGGCAATGCTACGGGAGGAGGAGGAGGAGGAGGGGAGTCCGAGATGAAGAACGGCAACGGCAATCCTCCGCGGCTCACCAATAATCAAAATGATCCTGCCGGACCCGAAGCGAATAACCACCCGGGCATGGCCCATCAGCACCACGGGTCCGGTTTTCCGCCGCCGTCCTACGGCTACACTCACCACTACGCACGGGGCCCTTTTCATCAACATGGCGGACAACAAAGCCCTGGCATGGCAGCCGCGGCGCCCAGCAACATGATGGAGCCGTATGGACCGAATTCGCACGACCACGGCTTCCCGAACCATCAGTTCAACAGCTACGGACAATTTCCGAACCGAGCGCCGTACCCGAGCCCGGGCTACGCCATGAACTCTCCGCGCAGCGCTCCGGCTCAGGCGGCTAAGCAGCAGCAGCAGCCAGCGGGAGGATCTCCGACTATGGCCGCGTCCTACAATAATCAGCGTTATAATATTGCAAATCCACAGGCCGCGTCCACACCGACTCTAAATCAACTACTAACCTCGCCGAGCTCCAGTCGCGGATACAGCAATTACCCGCCGAGCGACTACAACAACCAGGAAGGCGCTAACAAGGGAGCCGCGGATATCAGTGCTGCTGCCCAGTATGGAGGGGGCCATCCGGGCTGGCAACAAAGGAGCCATCACCCGCCACCCATGAGCCCGGGAAGTACGGGTCAGACCCTCGGTAGAAATCAGGTGAGTTAGAAACTACACGAGTTTCTGTGGTTCCTCTTGTTGTTGTTTTTTTATTTGTGCTGAATATGTGCCATGAGCACGCTAGGCTAGCTATTGTCTAGCTAAGAGATACGATAAAATGGCTGCCTTCTTGGTTTTTCATACACTGCTTGGTTTAACAGCTTAATTTGAACTGAAATAGTGACGGGATTGCGACTTTAAGTGTGGGGGGAAAAAACGGTGAAAATACAAGCTGCAGTCCAAACTAGTGGTACGAAAGTGTGTGTAAAAACACGACAAAGGCATATTTGCTAGTTACCAGTCGCTTTTCTCCTCACCAGATGGCTTAAACATAATTAGCTGAAGGTTATCTAGCTGTTCGGTTTGTTGCTGTTTCGATATTTAATATGTATTATTTGCGGTGGAGGGTTGCCTCTGTACGTTGGAAAAGGGATATAACGCTTTTACTCTGTTTAATTTTGCTTAAACGTGTTTATTTTGCGGGGTAAAAGAGCAGGCTAGCGGACGTTTCACGCCTATGTTATTTGCAAGACACAACGTTACTCGAGCGTTAGTTTCTAGCGTGGCAAGTGTAAGACCAAATAAATACGCATGTAAATGTACTGCATTTACATTTGAGCTGAATGATTAGGGATGGCCAGGATGCGGCCAGATAGCTTAGATTTGATCGTAAAATGTGACGGTTCAGGCGTGTAGCCGGTTGTGTGGCATTAGCCAGCTAGCGTGTGCCTGTAAACGCCAGCCAAGTGATTTGAGTAAGGCCAGATTGCTTTGCTCTGGGATTTGAATTGTGGAGGTAAAATGCTTGTGTCAAAGGCAGGAGACAGTTGGTCTTGGGTTGACACGCAAGTCGAGATCTGATTGGCTCTTCATCCTGCGCTCATGGCCATTTATAATTTTACATGATGTAACGCAGCAACAATTCCTCATTAGTTAATGTGCTTCATCTCCTCATACTCGTGCAATTACTCTAAGTAATGTTTTTATACACTTATTAAATCTCAGCCATGCATAGATATGTGCATTTTGTGTCTTTCATGCAACTGTAATTGAATATTGAATTAATTATATGAGAGCAACTAATAATGCCGGGCTTTGACATTGTGCCTTTTCAAACATTCTCGCATTATTTTATTTTTTTCCATTATGAAATCAATTAACACTTTAAAATGTGCTTGTATTAATTAGTGTGTGTGTATAATATAAAACTATTGCTTTCTCATTATTTATGTCATCATCTCCCTAGACTAAAGTTAAATGTTTCAGGGTAATACTTTGCAGTATTGTGCCACATAATATCCTACAATGTTTCAGAGCATCCTTCTAATTTACTATTCCAGTTATCTTGGACTGGAGCTATTGATGGGAAGTATTGATAATTCTTGTAGTTCTTCCCTGCCTGACATGGGTATTGGATGTGTTGGTATTGTAATGTATGTATTGTATTGGAATAGCAGTAACACATCTGTGCTTAAGTTTGTGTGAAAATGCAGCTGCGTGATTTATGATAAACGTCTTTTATTAGACCCCTATGGATACACTGTGCTGTATTCTGAATGTCTGAATATTTTGCTGTAATGTATATTGTGGTGTTGCCGTTGTGGAGGCCCATGTTGTGATGATGAAATTGCGTATGATCAAAGCAGATTGTAAATTCCACCAACAGTTTCACTATTATAATTAACCGATTTCATGTTTGGCATGTCTGTAGGAAACCCCACGCCTGGTCACAGTGTGTAAATTTGAGCATAAGATTTTAATAGCTAAAATTTCCTCAATTTACAGTTAATTTAAGTCAATAGCATAAATTAATTGCTATAGTAAATTGTACGGTAAAATAAAACAAGAAAAGATAACAGTTGTGTGAACAGCAGGCGCTGTATAGCGCTGAAGTAGGTGTGGAGTCTTTTGCAGTCTTTTCGCTTCACTATTATGGCATGTTTTTTTTTTTTTTATAATTTTTTTTTATTATTACATAATATCATATAAATCTATATGAAACGTGTCAGACCATTTTTATTCATTTTGGAAGTCTGCTTTATCAGTAGTTGTTTGTTTCAGTAATTTATTTATATTGATTGAAGATTTTGTTGTTGTCTTTATTATTATTATTATTATTATTATTATTATTGCTGTATAAGGGTAAATTGGGTGTGTCGTATGTACATTACATGTAAATAAGGGACTAGTGGGTGAGAACCTGTTTCCATGTAGCTGAAGTGGATTCATCAACTGCTATAAAATCATTACTGGTTTTAACATCATAGAACAGTTTCATGAAGTAGATGCAAATTTGTTCGTACATCATTCCATGCACTCAGATCTCTGCTCATTTCTGTGCAACGTTGATTATTAAGATTATTTAACATTGTCTGTTTTTCATCTTCCACTGTCCTCTAGGGTGATAGCATGATTTTTACATGTTCAGATCTGTTATAGTGACACTAGTACAATAACTTAATCAACATGTATCTAATTAAATTTTATAAGGTATTTAATAACCCTGCTATAACAATTAAATGGCATAACAAAGTAGCACTTTTTTTTTGACTGTCATTCTAATCCATCTTTATGTCACAAATGTAATCACATGTACATTTGATCATACTGCAAGTTATTCACCCATTCCAAAGATCTGTTGCTGATTGTCAGATTGGACAAATGTATAGAAACTTTCAGTCCATATATTCTCAAGCCTTGTTTCTATAAGTAATCTATATCTCTTAAATTATGGTCTTCTAATCCTAGTCATTTTATACAGCAATATATGGGGGAGATTATTAGCATAATGTCAATTAATGCAAAAATTGTATTCAGCTAGATCTGTAGTCACATGACTGCAGCTACAGGTGTCCTTCACAATTGTATCTCTATATAGTATTGATAAGGGTCTGTATCCTAATCTTGCCATATCAGTTTTAAAACTGCAAATGTTGTATAGCTAATGTTAGTAAAACACAATAATATGCTAATTTGTGAGAAGTTGATTGTCCTGCTCTGAAATAGTGGAGTCCAATTATAAGGGCTATATAATAAACTGTAAGCATAAATTATATAGTATGAGTTATATGTATAGTTTAAATGCAGCCCTTTGTATGTTTTTAACATATTAAAATCCAACATTTCTAACAGGGGTTTTGTCTATTTTTGTTTGTGCTTTTCTAAATTTTGTTTTTTAAAGTAATTTTAATTACACACTGAATAGTTCTTCACTTGAGCTGGCCCTCATTTCACTGCCTCTCATTCATTAACCTTCTACTGATTTGCTGCCCATACCAATTAGGAGCTTTTCCATTTCTCAGCAGAGTAGCATTTTTATTTATTCTTTTTTGTTTATTTATTTTTTTAATAATGTTTTTTAGAAACTGTT
Source organism: Stegophilus panzeri (assembly GCA_024331685.1). NCBI lineage: Eukaryota > Metazoa > Chordata > Actinopteri > Siluriformes > Trichomycteridae > Stegophilus > Stegophilus panzeri. The sequence continues at coordinate 21,664,204 of JANDJT010000001.1, read as the reverse complement.
TTTGCATGTGTTTCATGATATTATATAATCAAAAAACAATTAGACAGTTGTAATTTCAATTTATATATTTTTTTATATATAATGTGTGTATGTATGTATGTATTTGTGTGTGTGTAAAATAAATAAATAAATATATATATTATATTATATTATATTTATATAACTGCAAAATTGTACAGCTGTATGGGGGGAGGGAATAGAAGTATGTGCATGGTTTGGAAGTGTTTCAATCAATATGCATATTTGTTCATGTTTAAATAATAGCTACATGATTTAATGAGTACATCAAGTTAGGAAACGATTTGCGGGATCTGCCTCAGTTTGATCAGTTAGATACTTGATCTTTAGGGTGGTTATAGCTTTTATGTTTATTTTATTAACCTGTTTTGCCCTGCACCAACACTAACCCTTTTCTTTGATTTTATTTGCTCAATTTGATATTTTAGACCTGTGCCTAGCTTTGCAATACTTATTAAAGGTTGCTATAGTAAGTGTGCTGTAGTGGGAGAGATATATAAATTGTTTCAACAAATTGAGTACCAAGGAGACTCCACACTTTCTCTGCACAAAAGCGTTGCTGAAAGTTCAACTTGCATAATGGTGCTCTCCAACTGTTGTCACAGAGATTGACAGTGTGTGCACAATCTCCTTGACATTGTCATAGCTATCATTAGGTTTTTTGATATCTTTGAAGACACTCAGACTTTTACCGGTCAAGCTCATCAGTGTGCAGTACACACCAGTTTTAGCATATGACAAATCCTCTTTGTTCACCTCTTCATTTGCGTGCATCCATCAGCACAGACAAAATTCTAGCTGCTATTGTATGATGCCATTTTGGCCATTTCCATTGGAAACCTCCAGCCGTACTTTTATACATGCAAGTTTTTGTTTGTTTGTCAGGAATGATCAATTCAGGAGTTTTTGTTGATCAAGTTCTGTTAGTCTGTTCTTAAGTTTTTGTTTTTGTTTTTCTTCTCTGTTTAAGTAGGGATGTAAGATACAAGCTGTTACCACATATTCAGATAACTTTGTAGCTATGGTGGTAACAGACCGTGCATGTGTTAGTGAAAATGCCAGGATATTAAAAAAAAAAAATTAAGAAGATTGCATTTGGTCTGTACTATGGTGAAATGTATGGGTTTGTTTTTGTTTTTTTTTGTTTTGTTTTTTTTGTTTTTTTTTTCTTTTTCTTTTAAATGTTCTGTACCTAGTGGGTTTGTGTGCTTAAAGAATAATGTAGCATGTTTAAATGCATGTTAGCAGAGCTCCTAGATATAATGTGAAAAAATCTGTGATGGCATCCAAACCTATATATCTATAGTCTTAACACTAACATTATTACTGTTCCAGGTATCACTGTCTTATCCCTTAGAGTAGGTACATCCAGTACCTGATAGGCAAACAACATCTTCAAAACCAAGCCTAACACTGGTAGCTGTGTAGTTGTTGGTCTTGTGTTTTGGAGTTGCTCAGTGGCTTGTGATGAGTGCAGTGACTGCTGTGCTGTATGGTGTCCTCGAGGCTGTTGCTTCATATGTTGGCGTGCCAGTGCCCTCCCCATCCCCCACAGCCAATCAAAGAGCCAGGCCAGCTTTGTCTCCTGCCAAGAGAGCCTTCGCTTTATCTTATGCAGATTAGCCATGTGCTGCTTTTATTTATTTTATTTTTCAATTTGGACTCTGGAAAATGTCAAGAGCTGCTACGGCTCAGCCTCTTAAAACTGGGGTTGTTTATCAAAGGAGGCCTTCTGTCAGTCCTGCAGTGAAATAAAAACTGCTTATATAAATAAACAGTAGAGCTGGGCATTATGACAATATCGATATCGTGATACATTGTGCCACAGTACACTTTTCTGAGCTATTGTGGCTATTAGTATTTTACAGCAGGTTATATGCTTTTTGTACAGAAATATTTCTCCTTCCTTTTCAGAGTTAAATAATACTTTTAATTAACGTCTACAAAAACATCACTGAACAATTTTTTTTACGTCAACACGTCTGTTCTGCTGGCAGTTAGTCAGCAAACCTGTATTTTGTGATGCATATCATGTAATGTAGAAACGTCTTCAGATATTATGAGATTATATTTTTGTTCTATCACTGATCTGTAATAAACACACTTTATATTTGTAGACTCTTACCTATACTATTTTAAAAGGAATAATTATTGTGTGTTTTTGTAATGGTAGTTAATTGTTTTGGGCCAAGTGTAAAACTAAGACCATGCAAAATGTTGACTGGCCAGACCATTTCAGATAATGACATGGCACTGGAAATCATTTTGTGAGTTGTTTAAAAATGTTTTTCTTTTCCTTAATAGTTGTAAAGAATTTGGTCTCTGACACTTTTGAGATCGAAAGTGGTTTACTTTTAAATAACATTGCAAATGTCTTAGTAGTTTTGACCTTTTTTGGTGTCTTAATGTTAGCATGTTATCACTTTTTTTGTATTATTGAAGTTGATTTACTCATTTAATGTAGATGAAATGTTCTACACAAAAAGACATTTTCTAATAAAATTTCTATTCTGCTTATTTTAGGGCATTTATCAGGTCAGCATCTGTTAATTTTTTTTTTTAATTTTTTTAAATTTTTTTTAAATTTTGAACAGGAAAGTTTAAATTTTTTTATGAGTTGGTTTGAAGGAGGATTGTTGGATCTATTCTGAAATCGATCCCTCTTCCTGGTACGTGTCTATACCGTCTATCTTAAATCACACTGCAAAACATTCCCAGCTAATGCTGTTATGGCTCATGTCATTCATTCGGTGCCAAGAATACTTGGGGAAGCCAACTTGGCTCAGTCTCAAACAAAAGTACAGCTGGGATGTGTTAAATATTCGGCAGACTGGGCCATTGGAAATGAGTTAAATATAGCACTCTTGACTTCCTTAACTAAGGCAGAAAAAGGTAACACTCAGGTTAATGACCGTGGGAAAGTGTTTGTTTTCTGTGCCTTCCCAACTCTGTTATTTCTCTTACTCTTCACTTACTGATTTTTTTTTTTTTAATTTTGTCCTGTTGGCCCTGTTATCAATACCAGCTACTAGTGTTTTCAGTAGATTTAGACCAATTATAAAGAGCCTGAAAACAAAAAGCAGGTTTTAAATGAAAGCTATGGATTGTGTTATCACATTATACAATTATGTGCACTTATGTCCGGTATTTTTTTACGTCCTCACTCTTGTTTATCTGAATGTGTCAAGCCAAAATGATGCAGACTAATAAAACAAAATTTGGATTTCTCTTCGCTTCTGATCTATTTGCAGATTTGATTTCAGCCAAAAATTTTCACATTCATGTCAATATTCAATTCAATTCAATTTTATTTGTGTAGCGCTATATAAGTAAAATATAATATATAGAAACATATAAATTCAGGATATAAATTAAGTGTACAAGTTTATCCCTAATGAGTAACCCAGCGGTGATGGTGGCAAGGGAAAAACTCCCTGACACATGAAGAAACATTCAGAGGAACCAGACTCAAAAGGGAGCCCATCCTCATCTGGGTTACCATGCAACCCAAATTATGGGTGGCACATTGATGCAGTTTCTGCATCACAGCTCCAGGCATTTGTTTTGATCCTGAGCTGTGTGGTGTTTTACATGTTCTTCCTCTGTCTGTGCTGGTTTCCTTCAGGTTCTCTAGTTTCCTCCCACCTTCAAAAATGTACCGGTAGATGAATAAGCTATGCTATATTACCCCTAGTTGTGAAACACGCCCAATGTTCCTGGGATATGATCTGGATTTGCCACTTCCCTGACCAGGATAAATCGCTTACTGAGGACAAATGAAAGAACAAGCTACTGAATATCTAGCTGCACACCGTATGTAGTAAAAATGCCTTCAAGTATAAATTTTTGCCACGTTGCCCACCTCAGTTTGAATTCAGTACTGAGATTTAGTGGCTGACTAGAAGCCTTTGACCTACAGTTTATTTCTGTGGAAGTAGTTCTGGGTTCCAGCTATATTTGTTGAAGGTGGTTAGCTCAGTAAACATTCGCCTTGTGCTTCTTTTTTGAATGGAGGATCCTGAAGAGAGAGAGAGAGAGAGAGAGAGAGAGAGAGAGAGAGAGTGAGTTCTAGAGCTGAAACGGACAACCCTTTCATAATGTGGTGCTTAAAATTTAATTGCTGTTTCTTATTGATTTGTCTTCCACATTCGTAATGGTTCTAATTACATATGGCTGCATTGGATATTGGATAGGAACTGACAGTCTTATTAAAAGCTATATGCCATAATTTAGCTGATGGGTTAAAGCAAAATGGTCATATTACTTGTATGCTCTGAATCTTGTCACACTTTGAGTTTTCTCTTTATACTATAAACTCTAATTCTTGATTCTGTCTTGAATACACTGTTTCATTAAGTGAAATGAATGCAATACATGCTCCAATCACATCTATGCTGGTTCTGTAGACTCCAGGTTCAATGGATCAGATGGGGAAGATGCGAGGCCAGCCATATGGAGCGGGAAGCCCATATACCCAGCAGCCCCACCAAGGACCTCCAGGGGGCCAGCAGGGCCCTGCTTATCCAGGCCAGGGTTATGGGCCGCCTGGTCCTCAGAGATACCCAATGGCCATGCAGGGTCGCATGCAGTATGGCCAACAGGTCAGTGTTTCCTAATACATAATGAAATTTTTGAGGAAGAAAGATTCATTCATTGTAGGTGCAGATTCTCTTTATCATTATGAGTGGGTGGCTACTTGCAGTGGGCATGTATATTATGACAAAGGTGGATAAAAATGTAAATTCCTATTAGTTTTTGTTCCGTTGTTTCTCTTTCTGTGGACAGATGAACTTGGCATGTAAGTTCTATTGCAGTTCTTTGAAGTTGGACCCTTTGCTGTAAGGCTGCTATGTCATAATGTAATAGACAAGATAACTTTTCTGCAGTTATGAATGAAAAATGTTATTGAAGACAGCTCTCAAGGAAGAGTTTCCTTAAACAGATTGTGATAAACTTTGCAATCAGTTGCACTGTATCCATCATGGAAGATTTTATGGGAAATAACAGGGTTTTAATAAGTAATTTTACAAATCCATCAAGCCTGCTTTGTATCTAATTTGTGGTGCTGCTCATTTGTGTAGATGGCATATGGACAGCAGGGACCAGGTGGTTATGGGCAGCAGGGGCAGCAGCCTTATTACAGTCAGCAGGGCCCAGGCACTCACCCGGGTCAGCAACAGTCACCATACCCTCACCATACCCAGCCATCTGCACCTCACGGACAGGGTGGCCATCCCTACCCACAGCCTCACATGCCTCAGCAGTCCCAGGGGCCATTGGGTGTGCCCCCACCTGGGCCATCTCAATCCCAAACTCCCTACTCTCAGCCCCCTACACCACAGTCCACTCAGTCCCCATATCCTCAGCAACAGACGCCCCAGTCCCAGCCTCCTCCGCAGGGAGCCTCTCAAGCTCCTCCAGCATCACAGGCACAGTCCAACTATACTCACAGCCAAGGAGCCCAACAACCACCATCACAACAGACCCCGCAAGCACCTACGCCAGCCTCCCAGCAGCCCACAGTGCAGGGGCAGCCATCCTCATATTCCCAGAATCCTTCGCAGCAGCAGCAGCAGTCTTATCAGCGTTTTCCTCCCCCTCCTCAGGTAATATGGAAGTTTACAGTCCTTCATGCTAGAAGATGCATTTTCTCTTGCCAACTGGCTGACACATCCAACTGTATTCCTTCTAGAAAGGTAGTCCCTTGCTAGTTTAGGAATGGAGCCGCTTGGTGGCCCTTGAAAGATTGTGAGAATTGTCCTAAATGTTTTGAACGTGAATAAATAAATAAATAAATAAATAAATAAATAAAAAAAAGTATATAGGAGTATTTGTTTGTAAGTGAAATTTTTCATAGGCTCCCTTTGAATGTTGCATGCAGGTACACTGGATGTCCAAATGTGTTCAATAATGATTTTTATAAAAACAATTGTACTGCAAGAATAGGAAGTTATAAAGTCAATGAAATTTCTTGTCAATCATAAAGAAACGTTGTCATTATTCTGACTTAGTTAGCTATTACATTATGGAGAAGCCTGATGAATATCTGTTAAACTACATTTGTTGAAATATTTGTTGATCATGTGTCAAAGGTGCTTTTTAAAGCCTGATTTGTTCCTCGAGTGTATGAAAATTATTCAGCATTCATATAATGTCCACTAGGGGATAGAATACAAACAATGAAATGAATGTTTCCTTGTCAAATCGAATAGCTAGAAGAGGCATTAATTAGCGTTTTATGCTCATGCTGACAAGTGGAGCAGTGTGCTTGGACTCTCTCTCTTTCTATGCATGGGCTTGAAGTTATTTTTCTACAGCACTTTCCAGATGCTTTATGCTCCTTATAGCAGCGCATTGGAGCGATTCCAGCTTTACAGTTGGATTAAATAATTTTATTGAAAGCAAGAGTGGACAAATCATAAGTTTATTAGCTAGCAAAATAAAAGCTCCAGTATTCTTGCCCAGTCCCATGTTTTGGTTGCCATTTGATTGCTTGTGTTCATCAACGTGTCCTCGTACCCATGTTCCTGATTCAGAAGACAGTCTGTCATTATGGCAGTACTTGCAAGTACTTGAAAGAATTTAACTTTTATCCAATGTCCAGATAGCCCAAAGTGGTGTATACATCTATTTGGCCTTCCTGGCGATTGAAGTAATCCATACGTTTGCTTTTGTTCTCACTTTCCAGGAGATTTCCCAGGAATCCTTTAGCTCACAGTCCAGTGCTACTGCCTCCAGTCAGCCTGTGGCCTCCACTAAGAGCTCCTCCGAGGACATGCAGGGACGACCCTCCAGTCTACCTGTAAGTCTTCTTTCTTTTCCTGTCCTTACACAAGTGCATTCATGTCTCAAGGTACTCAGAGTTTGCAGCATAATTTAAGTATGCAGTGTGAAATCTGTCAAATTTCCACCTGTGAAGTGAGTTCTGTTTAAACTGCTACAAACTGTGAGAGATCATTTAAGGGACATCCTCATTAGCTGCTGTGTCAGCTTGGGGGATTCCTAATGGCTCTGAGAGGGGAGTATATCTTTCTTTTCTTGCCTTAGTAATGTTGATTGTTGCGTTGTATTAGAATCCTGAGGAATATCTCAACGCAGAATGGGATCTCTATTGATTTCTGTCTTTTCTTAATGAAATTGATTTGAATGTTGAAAGCTAGAGACAGACAACAGATGTTTTGACCACTGAGGCTTAGACAGATGGAGTGAACTTGTCTGCGCTGATTCAGCACATCTGCACTTTACCACTGTAGCCATGGCAACCTTGGAATGCTTTGGTTTTTTTTTTTTTTCCTCCTCACTATCTTCAAGTTGAGATAAATAAGGCCAGCGGCATGGTTGTGCTTGCTGTTTGTGGCTCAGCAGAAGTAGTCTGCTGGGTACATGTGTGGGAATATGTCATTAAGAAATAAATATACATATTTGTTGTTGGGTTTTTGGTTTTTTGTTTGTTTTTTTTGCACAGATTTGTCCATATTTGGTGATTGAGGTTGCATGCTTTCTCTACATTTTTTTTTTTTGTTTTAGAGCCAAAGATTTGAAGACAAATAATTAAACTCGTTATAACAGTAGCTGGTAAAGTATAATGCAATGAGAAAATAAAAATAGTATTTAAAACATAACATGCTTACAAAATTGTATAGTGTAATGCTATGAATTTAATGGTCTTAGAAGACCAGAAGGTATACTGTAGGTGCTGCACATAAAAGTCATAAACAATAGTGTTGTTTTTTTTGTTTTGTTTTGTTTAGACTGAATGTTGTAATTTATTTTGTTCTGTGAAAATCCTACATCATCTGTCCTTACTATACCTTCACCAAATCCTTCCTATTTTTCATTTGTTTACAGGCTGTTGTTTGTATTTAAGCACATACCTGCCTTTCTGACCTTTATCTCTCATTACTGTTATGTTTTTCCCTCCCCCATCAAATTATATTCTTCAAATATTACAACTTTTATCCTTAGGGCATTTTACATGTAAATGATGAGCTTATGGTTTTTAAATGGAGGTGTGCTCTTGAGGCTTAGACATGCTCAGTTGCGTTCATCAGTTACCCTCAGATTAATTCTCTTTTCAATGATAAGTCCCTGTTTTGTGAATTTTATTCCTTTTATATAGCTTGGTAGAGAATAAAGTTTAGATTTAAAGCACAATCCTCATCATAAATCTAAAAACCAAACTTTTTTGAGAAACACAGATTGCCTGATTATGAAATGAGGTATATTTTGTGCTGACGTTAGGAGGCTATCTAGACCGGTTATTTGATAAAGGAATTTTGTCCAAAAATACTTGGCTAGCAATTGGTGTGTGGGGAACAGTCACTTTAAAGCAGTGGTCATACCGGATGTGAACAAAATCTGCCGGGTGAAAAAGCTCGGTCACCTGAATGAAAGAGGATGTGGTATGTGAAAGAGATTCCCTTCCAGGTGTAGCTAATTTCGCATCCATCTCCTCCGATTTCACTTTGCACTTTGAGTTTTTCTGGATGAATTTTAATTTTGCAAATGGCAATCTTGGAAACATGGGCCAATAGTAAACTAGTGCAGGGTTGGGGTCACGTGTTTGTTATACTCAACATGGAAGAACTGCTTATTTTTCAGCCTGTTTTATACAACAGTATAAAACATACATGCATGAACATTTATTAACAGTTCTTTAGCATAAGTTGACAAGCTATCATGTGTGTGTTAAGTGAATCTGCTAATAATCTATTTAACATACAATGGCACATTGCAGGGATTAGTCAACAGAATGTCTCTGTAGCTCACAAACAAACAACTAGCTTGCTGGCTAAGTGGTTCACTGAACCAGTACTTTTCCTCAGGAAACAAATTACCACACAGGTACATCTAAAAAAAAAAAAAAATCAAATATCATGGAAAACTTCATTTTTTTTCCAGTAATGTAATTCAAAAAGTGGAACTTTTTGAACTTTAATTGAACTAATATATTCAGTTAAATATTTTAAGTCTTTTTCGTTTTAATCTTGATGATTACAACTTACAGTTCATGGAAATCAAAAATCTAGTATCACAAAACATTAGAATAAAGAATTTATAATACAGAAATATCGACCTTCTGAAAAGCATGTTAATTTATGCACTGAATATTTGTTCGGGACTCCGTTTGCATGAGTTACTGCATCAGTGCGGCGTGATATGGAGGCATCAGCCTGTGGCACTGCTGAGGTGTTATGGAAGCCCAGGTTGCGTTGATCGCGACCTTCAGCTCGTCTGTATTGTTGGGTCTGGTGTCTCTCATAGATTCTCTATGGGGTTCATGTCAGGCAAGTTGGCTGGCCAATCAAGCACAGTAATACCATGCTCAGCAAACCAGTTACTAGTAGTTTTGGCACTGTGGGCAGGT
>JANDJT010000001.1:21639191-21650558 GCA_024331685.1 Stegophilus panzeri | reverse complement strand
GAGGAGGGGAGGGGGGGGGGGTCACATGAGGATTTGTCAGTCTCACACTGGGCTGGGGAGGGGGGAAGCCAGAATTCCCTAAATTTGACTATTTAGCATTACGTTTTGTCTTGCAGGATGCCTGGTTATCCCAGCATGTCTCCTGGTATGATGGGCTCAGGACCTCCATATGGGCCCTCCATGAACAATATGCCAGGAATGATGAACACCCAGGGACCACCCTTCCCCATGGGTGGAAACATGCCAAACAACAGCAGTGGTGAGCAGTCAAGTGCTAAATATATTTCTTCTGTATCTTTTGTTTAATTAATTAATTAATTAATAAATTAATAAATAAATAAATAAATAAACAAATAAACAAATAAATAAATAAGCAAGCAAGTAAGTAAGTAAGTAAGTAAGTAAGTAAGTTAAGGTGATAATCCCTTGACATTGTTGTCTCTTCGTTTGTTTCAAGGTATGTCCCCTGGTCCAGAATTTGGTATGGATGGGAAACTCAACCAGCCACAAAAGATGAATAACAAGGCTGAAGGGACACCCAAGTCAGACTCCAAATCCAAGGTTTGCTCCCCAGGAAACAAGAAGTTTTTTATTCTGATGGGCTCTAAAACATGTCATGTACCATTTTAAAGATGAAATCCATCATTCAGTCCTACACTAGCTAGTGCTGTCACTTCGTATGGCATATTTTCTTGACTATTGCTAGACTTTTTACTCCTTCTCAGCAGAATAGATTATAGAAAAAGTTTAGTCAAATGTGGGTATATACATTTTATGTTGTACCTAGAATAGGACATCTAAAATTGTAAGGGGGAATTTCACATATGCCAGTGTTTAGTTCGTTGGAATCGAACCCTGTTGTGATTTCCTCTTCGGTTTGGTTTATTTAGGTTTGGTGAAAGCGCACCAATCACACTTGTGTGCAGACCGTAACAGCTTGTGCAAGATCACGGTAGTCTTGGTCTGGTTCCTGTAGCATCAGTCAACCAGACTGCAGCAAATGAACCAAACGTTGTGCATTTTGGGTTGTGGGCAGAATTTATTTGTAGATGTGAGCTGCTAAACTGACCCATGAGGCACAAACGTTTGATTTCTGCATGCATGTATCCAAGATTTGTTTACCTTTTTTCATTGCTGAATTTCTGACCAATGAATGAACCTTAAATACCCCTCAGCCAATGATTCTTTGCTTTTTTTTGGTTTGTTAAATTATGTGCAGTGTGAAACCAAACCGCAAATGAACAAAGCTATTTCACTCTGATTCAGACTTGGTTAGTAAGTGTGAAAGCGCCCTAAACACAAACATGAGCCGCCACCTTCCGATTTCCTTGTGTAATTCCTCTATAAACTCTACTTATGTTTAGAAGTCAAGCTCCTCCACCACAACCAATGAGAAGATCACTCGTCTGTACGAGCTTGGTGCTGAGCCGGAACGGAAGATGTGGGTGGACCGTTACCTAGCGTTCATTGAGGAGAAGGCAATGGGCATGAGCAACCTGCCTGCCGTAGGCCGCAAGCCCCTCGATCTCTTCCGCCTTTACATGTCTGTTAAGGAAATTGGAGGTCTCACACAGGTGAAAACACAAGCAGCTAGTGAGGTTGCATCCACCCTCATTTATACTTCAGCAGACATGATGAAGAATGAGAAACGTCTTCTCTGGCTAATAATTACATTTTTCATGTGGCTGCTTACAGGTCAACAAGAATAAAAAGTGGCGAGAACTTGCCACCAGTCTGAATGTTGGCACATCCAGCAGTGCAGCTAGCTCGCTAAAGAAGCAGTACATCCAGTGTCTGTATGCTTTTGAATGCAAGATTGAACGTGGAGAAGATCCACCACCTGACATCATGTCTGCAGAGGGCAAGAAGAACCAGGCTAAGGTCCAGCCACCCTCCCCAGGTATGGGCATATTTTCAAAAGTTATATATTTCATTGAATTTTATTTTATTTTTTTACACTACTTCCTTCTTTGCATATCTGATTTTCCCCCTCTTTGTCATGGTCCAGCTGGATCTGGTTCCCTGCAGGGACCTCAGACCCCCCAGTCCACAAGCAGCTCTATGGCTGAGAGTGGAGATTTGAAGCCTCCTACACCTGCTTCTACCCCACATAGCCAGATGCCCTCAATGCAAAGTGGCAGGTGAGTTTGTGCTATTTGTTATGGCAGTTTTGGCAGTTCATCTTATTTGACTGCGAACAGCTACTTATCTGGTGTGTTTCATAGGAGCAGTGTGAACCTTCAGGATCCATTTGCTGATGGCAGTGACCCAGCATTCTCTAGGAGAAACACCATGACTCCCAACTCGGGCTACCAGTCTGGCATGAGCACTCCGGAGATGCCTGGCCGCATGGGTCCTTATGAGCCCAACAAGGACCCATTTAGTGGCATGCGTAAAGGTAAGAACTTTCAGTTTTACTTGTGTTTTTTTTTTGTCTTTCATAAACAGCTGCATATGGTTTACCCTTAGAAATTTTAAAACATTTAAAAAAAAAAATAAATAAAATAATAATAATAATAATATGTTTGCTTTGTATACCACAGAGTGAACAAAGTTTACCACAAACAAGAAAAGTGTTTTGGCAAGATTAAACCCGATTATATGATTTTTGTGTACTTTTTTTGCCAAATGTTAGCCAAGCATGGTAAGCCAGACTGATTGATTGATTTTATTTATTTAAGAGTCTGTGTATGATTTATATGATTTGTAGTTGGTGAGCCTTTCATGGCTGGTGCACAGGGTCCTAACAGCAACCTTGGAGAGCAGTTTAACCGTGGATCAGGAGGTCCAGTTGGGAATATGCCCATGGGACAGAGGCAGCAGTATCCATATGGAACAGGCTATGAGAGAAGGTAAAGTCAAAGAAGACTTCAACATCAGGAAAATTATTGCCTGTATTGGCATCTTTTGAGAGAAAAGTGTAGCTTTAGCTTCAGATGCTGGTTTTGTATAGGATATTTTATAAATATCTTGTGTTTTCTGTCTAATTTTATAGGCCAGAATCAGGGATGGGCCCAGAAAATAATATGGGACCTGGAGTACCACAGCCAAACTTGATGCCTTCCAACACTGACACTGGGATGTACTCGCCGAATCGCTACCCATCTCAGCAACAGCGGTCAGTTGCCTTTTTTTTTTTTTTTTTTTTTTAAGGAATGAAATTGTGACGTTTCTGAAGAATGTATTTGACCAGACAGCTGCTTTATGCTGAAAATTGATTTTAACACATGATGATGTCCTTTGCAGGCACGATTCCTATGGTAATCAGTTTCCTGGCCAGGGTGCGCCTCCTGGTGGCTCATACCCAAATCAGCAACCAGGAATGTTTCCACAGCAACAGACTGTAAGTGATTATATTAACTTGGCTGTCTCATTTGTAGTGACTTTTTTTTTTTTTTTTTTTTTTTTTTTTTTTAAAACATATTAGATGTTAAATAGTGAAAGCAAATTATTTCATAGCCACACTGAAATCTGAAACAAACCAAAAATAGCTTTAATATAAGAAACTGCAACTAGTTTTCTAATAGGAAGAGGGTGCATATCCTGATAGATGTGTATAAAACAACATGAAAAGGCCAAAAACCAACCTCAAACATCCCAGCTGTGCCTTTAATTTAATTGGTACTTTAATGTTATTTGTCCGCAACCAGAACTACAAGAGACCAGGGGAGGGAGGCTACCCTCCAGCAAAGCGCCATCACGATGGTGAAATGTATGGCGGGCCATTTGGAGGTCAGCAGCCACAGCAGCAGCCTCAGGCTCCTCCTAATGCTCCTTCAGCGGCTCAGCCAGAAATGTACAACCAGTTCGGCAGCTCTTACCCTGGACCAGAGCGGCGGCCTCCTGGACCACAAAACCAGTTCCCTTTCCCTTTTGGAAGGGATCGCATGCAGCCTGGCTCAGGCCCCAACTCTCAAGCGTCCATGCCACCTCAGATGATGGGCAGCTCCATGCAGTCAGGTCCTGATGGCCCCCAGGCTGGTATGTGGCAGGGCAGAAATGAGATGGGCTACCCCAACTATCCAAACAGACAAGGACCCCTTGGTGGACCTGCGCAGGGCCCAGGATATCACGGCATGAACCGATCCGAAGAGATGATGTCATCTGAGCAGCGTATAAACCATGAAGGACAGTGGCCAGGGCCAAGGCAGCCTGCGTACGGCCCAGCGGGGGCTGGGCCACCCATGAGCCGCCCCCTGCAGTCCAACTACCAGTCTCCCCAAGCCATGCAGAACCACATTCCACAGGTGTCCAGCCCCACTCCCATGCCCCGGCCGATGGAGAGCAGGACATCCCCAAGTAAATCTCCCTACATGCCCAGCAACATCAAGATGCAGAAGGCAGGTCCACCTGTGCCTGCGTCCCATATCATCCCTTCCCCTGTACAGCCTCCAATGATGAGGAGAGATCCTCCGTTCCCTCCAGGGTCTGTAGAGGCCACACAGCCTGTTCTCAAGCCACGCAGGCGACTCACCATGAAAGAGATTGGTAAGTGTTTACCCTTAGTAGGTTCAACCATGTGGTTTAAAGTGCAACTGATCTATTTATAACGCACTGCCAGGACTGACTTTGGATGGCTGACTAGAATATTTATTAGGGCCTGGCCGATATGAAGATTGTCAGTGATGCTGAGCTATAAATTTTAGTAAATGATATGTTGAATGATGTACTTTTAGATGGTCATAAAAACATTAAAACTGCCAGTATACTTCAAATCTGCGATACAATCCAACTTTTACCAGGCACATACTAATTTTGAACTGCTGCCACAGGGGATTTTGCATGCCACCTTGTTAAACTGTATTGCTTGGCATTAGGTTAAATGATGCCACAGTATTGTTAAACTTTGTGTATAGCTGCTATAACTGGAACTAACTAACTTCACAGACATACGTTGTAACTTTAAATATAACTATAAACATAAAGTAAGCTCTTTGTTTAACAAGTATTAAAAAATGGTGGCAAATTGCTTTGTTATAAAAGGAAAAGGAAGGTCTCAGAACAGAAAACACAGTGACCATCAGTTTGGGTTTGTGGAGCATGCCTCCCAAGACGATAATTTTACAGGGCTTTACTAGACAATTGCCAATTTCATTAGTATGTCTAGTCTTCATATTGTTGACTGCTACATAGAGCTCTCAGATTGAGGAAAAAAAAAAAAAAAAAAGATAAAAACCAATCGTAATTTAGTACATTTCCAATTTAGCCTCACCCACCACACTTATACATTTACTGAACACAGGGCTGTATGCTACAGTAATGTGGCAGATTGAGACTAAATCATTGTGCAGAAATATTTTTGTTTTTGAGCATTGTTGGATATTTTACCTAACATGTGTCTTGTTTCCAGAAAGCCTTAGTTTACAAAGATGTTATTCAGTGTTATTCGTGTATTTGACTGTGGTTCCAAAATGGCTTTATATTCATGAATACAACAGTTTTCAAATAGAACATGTAAAGAAAAATTATTGATAATCTGGTGAAATATTACTTTTATGGTCTTTGGTCTTAATATGGTCAAAGGTACATTTATAACGTTCAACAATTATTCTACACACTGTTTTGAATTGGCGCAGCTGTAACACGAGATATTGGGAGCAGTGTACTGATCTGAATCTCAAACATTGCACTTCTCAGGCACACCAGAGGCATGGCGGGTCATGATGTCTCTGAAATCGGGTCTGTTAGCCGAGAGCACATGGGCTTTAGACACCATTAACATCCTGCTGTATGATGACAACAGTATCTCCAATTTTAACCTCATTCAGGTGAGTTTTTCTCCCAAAAAGTTTAAATGAGTTTTTATCAACCACAACCTTGTTATCCTCATCAAATATCCTCATCTTCTTCACAGCTCCCTGGTTTCCTGGAACTAATAGTGGAGTATTTTAGACGTTGCCTCATTGAGATCTTTGGCATTCTGAGGGAATATGAAGTTGGTGATCCAGGACAGAGAACCCTGCTAGACCCCAATGCTCTCAAAGAAGGAGAGAATGGGGAGGATGAAGAGGAGCCAGTTGTAATGGGTATGGAGGAAGACGGTGAAACCGAGGAGGAGGGTGAAGGGGAAGAAAACTCATCACAGCAGCGTGTGGAACGTGCCTCAGCAGTGCAGCCTCAGATAAAGACGGAGAAGAAGGCAGGTGACTCAAAGAAAGATGAAGACGGCAAAGTGATGGAAAACATTCTGCCTTCAGAGCTAAAATCAACAGAAGCACCCCCTCTAGATCTTTGTGTGACTCAGGAGAGGCCAAAACAGGCCAGCAAGTTTGACAAACTTCCCTTGAAAGTGGTGAAAAAGAAGGATCCATTTGTGGTAGACTGCTCCAGCAAGCTCGGACGGCTTCAGGAGTTCGACAGTGGTCTGGTGCACTGGAGTATTGGTGGAGGTGATACTACAGAGCATATTCAGACCCATTTTGAGAGCAAGACAGATTTATTGCAGTCAGGGAACAGTACACAGCCTACCCAAACGTGTAGAAGGAAAAAAACATCAGAGAAGATTGAGAGTGAGGCACCCGTAGTACCCTCATTTAGTGTGGAGCGAAGGAAAGAGGAGGAGCAGACACAACCACAGCAATCTTCTACCAGACAGTTGACCGATGGCATTTCAGAAGAAAAGGAGGAGAAACCTGTCAATGTCCCGGAGTCTTCAATGGAACCAGTATCGCAGAAAGAGGAAGAGGAACCAGAAGGATCAAACCAGGAGACCAGCAAGCTGGCTCTCCTCAACATCAGTACTTCCTCACAGAGTCAGCATTCTGTCACTGTTCTAGAGGATGAACCTCACAGCAAGGACGAGGCCCCACTAATCACGCTTTCAGACTGGCAGGACTCACTCGCCCGCCGCTGTGTCTGCGTCTCTAACATAGTCCGCAGTCTTTCGTTTGTCCCTGGCAATGACTTGGAGATGTCCAAGCATCCAGGGCTGCTGCTGCTATTGGGCCGCCTTGTTCTCCTTCATCATCGTCATCCTGAGCGTAAACAGGCCCCTTTAACGTATGAGAAGGAGGAAGAGGCAGACAAGGACATTGGCGAGAAGGACGAATGGTGGTGGGACTGTTTGGAGCTGCTGCGAGAGAACTGCCTGGTCACGCTGGCAAACATTTCAGGTCAGCTTGACTTTTCCATCTACTCTGAGAGCATCTGCTTGCCTCTGCTTGATGGCTTGCTCCACTGGGCTGTGTGTCCTTCTGCAGAAGCCCAGGATCCCTTCCCTACTTTGGGGCTTAATGCAGCTTTATCTCCACAGAGACTGGTCCTGGAAACTCTCAGCAAACTCAGTATCCAAGACAATAACGTGGACCTTATTCTGGCAACACCTCCGTTCAGTCGACTAGAGAAGCTTTTTGGGAACCTTGTACGTCTGGTTGGGGACCGAAAGGTTCCTGTATGCCGGGAGATGGCGGTTGTGCTTTTGGCCAACCTTGCCCAGGGTGACAGCCTTGCAGCCCGTGCCATTGCGGTACAAAAAAGCAGTATAGGGAACCTTTTGGGCTTCCTTGAGGACAGTTTAGCAGCCACACAGTTCCAACAGAGCCAAGGGTCCCTGCTGCACATGCAGGGGGCGCACTTTGAACCTACAAGTGTGGACATGATGCGTCGGGCTGCTCGGGCTCTACATGCCCTTGCTAAGGTGGAGGAGAACCACTCGGAGTTTACACTCTATGAGTCGCGGCTACTGGACCTCTCGGTCTCCCCTCTTATGAACTCTTCAGTGTCGCATGTCATCTGTGATGTACTGTTTCTGATTGGCCAGTCATGACAGCTGTGGGGAGCGGTGGCTCCACCTTCTCTGGTTTTTGTTCTCTCCTCTCCTCCTGTGTCCTTGGTGTGCAGGGAATGAAAAGCAGAGAAATATGACTTTTCCCCCCTTTTTTTATTTTTATTTATGCAAGGATTTCACCCTTTGGTCCTTTTTTGCTGTGTCTCACTTTGGGGAGGTTATCACAAATTAGCTGTGGATCATAAACCAGAGCCTCAAGAAATAAAAAAATGACACAAACTGTTAACTCTGCCAACTAACTGATATGACCAGGGACCCCAGGTTTTATGTGCTGCCCAGTGGGGGAAGGGTGGGTTACTTTTTTATATCAAAATAAATAAATGAATAAAATAAATAGCAGAGAACCTTTTGACCAAAGTTGCTGTCTCGTTTACAGTGAGTTTGGGGTTAAATGTGCCCTTGCTCTCCACTAAAGGGCGAATTGAGTACACATCTCTGGTATTTGAGTCTGATTAGACGAGTGAACACTCTGTTGGTGTTGTAGGTGTTGTGATGCTGCACGTTCAACCCCGAAGGAGCCACTTCTCAGCCTTGAGCAGGATACCCTTACAATGGAAGCCTGTGCAGTAGATTGTAGACATTTTCTGTACAGCTCTGTAACCCTTTTCCTTTTGACTGTAAACACTGCAGCACTGTTTCATGTGGAGAAATCTTGGCTCAGCAGCTCCACTCTTGTTTTTAAACAGTTTTTAAACTTTAGTTTGATGGTAAAGAGAGAAAGGCTTTCTCCCCAAAGTATTGAGAACCTTGGACACCCTTACCGCCTCTCTTTAACCCCTTGATTGTATGACATGACCCTTATAAAGAAATCGCCTCCTAGGACTGATTTTGAACTAAGATACAGCCCATGCTATGATGTATATAAGATGTTGTACATTACACTTTTTTTTCCCCCTCTGTCTCTCTTTCTCACCCTGTCTTTCACTCTTATGCTTCTCACTTGTCTATGAAGAATGAAAGCGGACACTCAAGTTGGATTCATAGCATAAAATCTTTAGATATATAAACAGAACCACCTTTTGGCCTCCCCACAGTTTCTCCATAGTACAGCAAACAAATATTTTAATTTCTTCTCCTGGTACAAAATAAACTCTAGATGAAGAAACACAGTTGAGAGATTTTTTTTTTTTTTCTCCAGTGACATGAACTCTTCATATTTGTATTTCAGACTATGTAGCTAAAGCGTAATGTAAATTCCTCCTTTTCCCCCTTTTTGGCTCAATGAATATCATTTATTCAGTATGAAATCTTTATACTATATGTTCCATGTGGTAAGAATAAATGTACATTAAATCTTCGTAAGATGTTTGTGATTGTTTTATTCATTTGGACGACCAGTGACCGAGCATCAGTTGAAAATTCTGGTAATCCAAAAGTCCTTTGGATTTAAAGTCCCTGTTGCTGTCAAATCTCTGAATGCCAGCAGCTGAGTTTGTACCCTAGTTATGTAGTGTAGAACAGTTAATAAGTAATTGGGGAGTATTGCATTTTTGTTGTTTTAGCATTGCACTCCAGCACATTGGTGTGTAACTGTGACTATAAGCACTATTCTGCTGCACGTTCAGAAAATAATAACTGCATCAAAGTGGAACGAGTGAACGCTGAGTTCAAGTGTGAATTTTTTTTCTACCAACATAAGAGATGACTGGAACAGTCACATTGACGACAATAAAAAAAAAAAAAATTACTTCTCGCAAATATATTTAGTTAAACAGGGAATTAACATTGGATAAAATTATACTAGTCACAACAAAAATGATTGACAAGGACTGTGAAGAATTGAAGTTACAAGATAACTGACCTAAATCCACACTTGTCTCTTTCTCCACTTGTGCTAAAGTTTCTGCACCCACTGCTTCCACATGTTCTATGTGATATTCAACAACTCCTACCCAAGGCTCTTCATTGGGGAACTCTGCTTTCCAGCTTGAAGCAGAAATCTGACTATTTTATAAAAAAAAAAAAAAAAAAAAAAAGAAAATACTGTTGTAAGGATGATCTCAATAAACTGGAAAGGTTTGCACTCCATATGATCAGAAAACGTAAGTATTGTCTTTGTGCTGGTGAGGCTTGTAGAAACAATAACATTCTGACAGCACAATCCAGCAACAATGAATTGTTGTTGTTGTTATTATTATTGTTGTTATTTTTCATAATTTTTTTGTATGGCTTCATGTTGTGAAATGTGGTAAGCAGCAGGCAATGAACAGTGCCGCTGGCTCCTCTTGGCAACAATCTAATGTAAGTAACCAAAGTAAACATCCAAGTGGATTTATATCATGGCATAAGTTCCAGGTAAAAAGGTCCTAACCCGATTAAAGCTTTTTATACAAAAATTAAGAGCTCTTTTTTCAATATGAAGATCTACAGTATGTGCTTTGTGATTTTTCAGGCTCATCATAGCTGCTTTGTTATATATGAATGGAAAGATGACAGCAAGAGTAACAGACTCCCCATGCAAATGACACAAATAGAGGCAGGGTCATTTTCTCAAATAACTTTATGTAGTGAATTGAATTTCTTTTTATGTGAATGTTTGAACCTTTCTTTTAATTTTCTTTTCCTTTTTTTTTTTTTTTGAAAGAGGATATGTTTGACTTGCATAAAAACATATTGGCCCATTTTTGTCAAAAGACATTGAAGTTATGAACCCTGTTATTGCCATTTACAGTTATTTGATATAGAATCCAAAATTTACATGCAATTGTTTTTCGCATAAATAACTGTAATAAGTGCCACTTCATACAGTATAATTAATTCAGTAGACAATTATGTGCTCTTCTTAAGGTACACAATGTCATTTTGATTTTATATATATAAATATAGTTTTACAAATTAACTAAAATTGCAAAGTGTATGAAATCCTTCTATATATTCCAAATGAGAGGTAATGTTTTCGTGTGAGGATTGTTTATGTATCTTTTATGTATGGAAGTATTTTGAGGAAATATTCAAACTGTATTTGCAATTGTATTTCCTATTTGTGGACACATAAACTGTGACATAATTTCAATGAAAATGCAAATCGTGTATTACTGTTTGCATTTTCATTTACACGAACGTACAGTGTCTGCCAAATTTCAAATGGAAGCGCAAAGTTTATTTGCAATTGCGTTTCCCGTGTGTTACGTGTTATGACCCTGTCATATTGAAATAGCAACTAGACATGTACATTTCCTGAAGAAAATGTGAGTGGTGTTTGCCGTGGTAAAACTCGACATTGGGCAGTCGCTACCATGATGCAAGTGACTGCAAGAGAGCCAAACCATAAGGCTGTATAATGTTCTGGTGCTAAAATATGGTTAATTCAAGCTGTTATACGGTTGCTAGGTGGTCGCTAGGGTGTTGCTAGGCAGTTGCTAAGGTGTTGCTAGGCGGTTGCTAGGTGATTTGCGAGGGTGTTCTGGGTGGTTGCTAGGGTGTTGCTAGACAGCGTCCCACCATTTTTAGGCTTCAGGCTGCGTGCAGTCAGGTGTATGTGTGAGTTTTGACAGTTGGAGCCAGGCTCTGAACATTCCCTCAATGTAAGTGAAGGGGGTTTTTAGGAATCTGTGGCTTAGCAACTACAGAAAAATGCTGTT
>JANDJT010000001.1:21624370-21639156 GCA_024331685.1 Stegophilus panzeri | reverse complement strand
ATAATAAAAATGTAAAAAAGCAAGTGGCTTTTATTGCTAAATGTTTTCTGCAATAATGTTTATATAACAATTGTTTGTGTAATCACATTTAAAAATGTCTATCATTAATAATTATTAATAAA
Source organism: Stegophilus panzeri (assembly GCA_024331685.1). Taxonomy (NCBI): domain Eukaryota; kingdom Metazoa; phylum Chordata; class Actinopteri; order Siluriformes; family Trichomycteridae; genus Stegophilus; species Stegophilus panzeri. The sequence goes on along the minus strand of JANDJT010000001.1, from coordinate 21,639,034 downwards.
ATATATGCTATAAAAGATAACTAAATATTGTATCCATACTGTATCATAATACTGCAATACGTTAGATATCCTGTGAAGTAGATGACCTAGAATCTTACTCAGTTGCCCAGATCATGCACTTTTTAGACGATGCCTTACTGACTTTATTACTATAAAGCGCTGGTGAGCTGTGTGTTTGAGAGATTAGCTTCAGGGGGATTTAACGGGAGACAAAATAAAAATATATTCCGTTGTCGCTTCACTCCAGAGTAAGACAATACACATTTTGTCCTTTCTGTGTGTTTATTGTTTGAGGAATATAAGAGTGAACATCCGGTAACCGCGAACCAGTCTAAAATGCGGTCGACTGTGAGTGACGTCACTTCCCAATACAAACACGTTCCATAGTATTCTCCCAGCCCAAACACTGGGTGGCAGGTCTTTGTGTAAGGGATGGGAAATGCAAATACTAATGCAAAGAGATTTGCGATTCCGTTTGAATATTGGCAGGCTCCATACGCCACACTGAGGAAATGAAATAGCAAACAGGGTCATTTCTATTGTTATTTCAATATGACAGGATCATAACGCCTAACACACGGGAAATGCAATTGCAAATAAACTTTGCATTTCCATTTGAAATTTGGCAGACACTGTACGTTCGTACACAAACAGTACAAGATTTGCATTTTCATTTGAATTATGTCACAATTTATGCGCTCACAAATAGGAAATGCAATTGCAAATGCAGTTTGAATATTAGCCGCAAAATACTTCCATATTTATGTATGTTTTTTAGCTACACACAGAATAAGGCTGGGACACTTTCTTGCTCTCTACAATTGAATTCCTCCCATGAAAATCACGTCACGTCCTCAAAATAAGATTTCATGCAAGATTAAAGTATTGAAAGTAAGAGTTGACGACAGGGACATGCCTAATATTAATATTTTATACTGAATAATAAGCAAAAATGACTTATTCTGTCTATTATGAAACAACCAGCACAGGTAATGGTTACACAATAACTATTGAACTTTTGCATTATTTATGGAGATATTTTCCCTAATAGAGTTTGGAAGAACATCACTGAGAACTCTGGAAAAATAACTATTAGAATTTTTTTTTTTTTTTTTAATATATATTTGAAAATGTCTCTCAGCTCATAAAACTGAACGTTATTGTAGTGCATATTTTAGAATGCATCACAGACATTTTATATTTCTGATAATAATGTTCAGTAAGTATATCAGTGTTTGCTGCAGGCACTGATTTGAGATAATGCCTCGTCTGCGCTAGTCCTTTTGTTCGCCGAATCGTACTGTAGTTAAATAAAGTAACTCAAATGTGAGGGCTGCGTGTCAATACTGTCAAATATTCCTCTTTTCCCCTCCCTCCCTCCCGACTTCATTGCTGTTTCCCGAAGCTGAAAGAATAGCGCTTTTATTTTGACAGCGTGGTTCTCTAATGCACCGGAAGTACAGCCAATTCAATCCAGGACTTTTTCTCGTTTGTATTTTTTTTTAATAAATAGATTTTGCTTAAGACATTTGTTTTACGCTCACTTAGTATCTTTATGACATTAACCGCGTTGTTAAACTGTAAGACTATTTTGATATAATAATACAAAACGCTCATGGGGCGCAAATATAACTAGAGTTTAACTACCCGCTATAGATACTTGTGTAGTAATGAGCTGCTGAATACTAAACAGGATTTCTGCACTATGCTGATTTCAGGCATTCATGCGAAAAAAGATGTGCAAATAATTGTGCGGTTTGCTGCTTTTACGCGAGTATTAGCGCTTATTTTACAGGTAGGACGAGCACAGAGATAGCGGTACTGATATCAATGTTTTTCTCAACTTCTGTGTTTATTAGCTTTATTGAGTACATCAGAAGATGGAGACCGCCTTTTATAGGGTTACCTGTCGCACTGAAGCCAACGGAGGTTTCTGGGAAAGGTGTTGGCTACAGGTGTGATGTAGAGATGTCAAATGAAAATAGTATAACGAAGTTGTTTTTAAAAAATAATTAATTTTAAAAAAGTGTCCTAAACCAAAATAAAGTTATACATCCACTGATGCTGCGTTGTTTGATTAAGCTTGACGAGGCTTAATGGAGCAGTAAAACTTATAAGGAAAAGACTTTTATTTATATATATATATATATATATATATATTAGTGTTTACTGTCTACCAGTCAGAAGTTTTGATCAGTAAGGTGTGTGAGAAATTTACTTGGTTCTTGTTTTGGTGCATTAAAGCCACCTTAAGCACTTTAGGATGGTAATATCTACGGTATGTATTTAATGATTAATTTTTTAAAAATCCTGTAGTTTTTAGACATTTAATGTTGTTTTTGGTGTAAAAACAGAACGCTATGGCATTTGTCAATAGAAAACACCACGTTTACTGTACTCGTACTTGCACATGAGCTCCAGAGGTGTATACAAATGAGAAAACATTCATATTCTTGCTCTTTCTCTCATACAGGCTGTGCTAAATGCCCTAATCCCTGATCATGAAGCAGATGCCTTCAGTCCTCCACGGGCAGAGGAACCGCTCATCTTGGACCACACCATCGAGATGCTCTTTAGTGGCTTGGGCCGCTGGGACGCTGAACATTTTCTCTTCATAGCAGAGCATGGCTACTTGTTTGAGCACAACTTTGCTTTCTTCCCACTCTTTCCACTGGTCCTGCGTTTAGTAGCGACCCTCCTGCTGTGGCCTCTGAGTCCCTTTCTGACAGTACATGGACGTTTACTCGTGATGGTGGCCATAGCAAATAGCACACTCTTTGTGATGAGTGCAGTGGCACTTTATGGACTAAGCCGCCTGGTTTTACAGGACCGAAAGCTTGCCCTGATCTCAAGCCTTATCTACTGCCTCACACCTGCCAATGTTTTTATGTTAGCAGGCTATTCAGAAAGTCTTTTTGCACTTCTCACCTTTGGTGGTTTGTACTTATTGGAGAGGGGGTTTACAATTGGAGCATGCTTCCTTCTAAGTCTTGCCACTGCTGCACGCGCTAATGGACTTGTGACTGCTGGCTTTCTGGTATACCTGCCCCTGCAGCGGAGTCTCACTCAGGTGTTTAACAAAGGATCCGGATGGCACTACAGCTGGGCAGCTCTGAAGTTTTTGCTTTCATCACCACTTTATGTTGCAGTCATTGTGCTACCATTTTGCCTCTTCCAGCTTTATGGCTACTACACATTCTGTCTGCCATCTCTGACTGAGGAGCAGATTTCTCCTGCTTTCCTCAACCTGGCCAGGGAGAAAGGATACAGAGTTCCTGATGCAGCAGCACCCGCACCGAGCTGGTGCATGAAACCTGTTCCAGTGCTCTACTCCTACATTCAGGATGTGTACTGGGATGTCGGTTTCCTCCGCTATTTCCAGTTAAAGCAGATACCCAACTTCCTCTTGGCACTTCCAGTTGCTACACTGAGTACCCTGGCATCATACATGTATATAATAGCTAATCCACGATTTTGTTTGCATCTCGGGCTGGGGGAGATTGGAAAGAAAAAGAAAGAAGGAAAAACACCAACTGGCCTCTACTGCCCAAAGGTGTTTGTGTACATTGTTCACTGCTCTGTGTTGCTAACATTTGGCATATTCTGTATGCATGTCCAGGTAAGTTTCTCCTAAACAGACATATAAAGATAAAGATTGGCTTATATAGCTTAAAAATGCTATCTTGATAGTGTACCACTGTAATAATCTTAATCATTAATTCATTATTACTGGCCAAAGATTATATCTGCATCATAATATTTTAAAGTAGCTGTTTAATAGTGTGATGTTTGTACTGTACCATCTACCTCATTAGTAAAAACATAAGCATAATGCAGTACACTTTTGTACCATAACATTGCATTTAAATGTTTTCACTAGGTGCTTACACGTTTTCTAGCCTCATCTACACCTGTCATCTATTGGATCAGTGGTCACCTTCTTCTTTCCTGTGAACCCTTATTAAAAGAAGATAAAAACTTGGCTTATGGCCAGCGACAGAACACCTTGGAACAAAACATTTATAATTTTTCCTTAATATGTATTAACAACCCTATCACTCAGCTCCTGATGCGATGGAGGACTTGCTCCTTTCCCACCCACTGCATTCTGGGGTACTTCATCTCATATTGGCTGTTAGGTTTGTCTCTGCACTGCAACTTCCTACCTTGGACTTGACAGAAAAGGTATGGCTAGACTCTTTGTTTTGGTGTGAGCCACATTTGGGCATCTGCACTATCTTGCCTTCTGTTTGTGGATTCTCATGAAGATCTGCTTAACAAGATTATTTTAAAATGTTGGTTGTCATATAAAAATGTCAGCTTTCTGTCGTACTGTAGAACAGTGACTGCTTTGGCTCTTTTTTCAATAAACTTATGCATTCTTTATCTTATCCTCTGTGTTGAATATAAACATGTTTTTTCCAGAAAGCTTGGGTACACTATAAAAGTTGCAGAATGAGTTTCCTCAAATGGATTCAGTAGATAGATACACTCTAAAAACTTAAACTATGATGTACTAAAAAATTTTTTTAAACATTTTTCATCGAAATATATGTAAAAAATTAAGCAGATCTGAATAACTGAAAATTACATTTTTAAACTGTATTTACCCTTTATTACAGGTGTACTTTACTTGAGGTCACTGTATCTAATGAAACCAAATGATAAACATAAAGCAACTGTATACACTAACATTTTATTGAAACATTTATATGTCAAATTTCACCAGTATAACATGAGATTAAGTCTAAATTCAACCTGGTTTACTTTGCAAATGACATTTGTAACAATGTCCACGCTACAAAAACACTGAGCTGAATTGAACAAACCTGTATGACTTATCTTCAGTGGAACACAAAAGGAGATACAAGTAAGAACGACAGAAGAGATTGATACCCTCAGTCACAATCCACTATCACTGCATCTTTAAAAAAATAAAATAAAATAAATAAATTGTGAGTGAGAGTAAATACTCTGTCTCCCTTTGTGTACCATAAAAGAAAGAGATACAGTTGTGGACAAAATTAGTGTTAGTAGATGACATGATTTTTAAAACTATACCTCACACAGTAGGCACGTCATAAAGAAATGTTACCCTTTAAGATAGAGCACAGAGAAATATAGTGGATAAATAGTTTTCCTTTGCAATTAACATTTATTTCTGAATTAAGGCAAGTTCTTTGCTCTTGCAATATTCAGTTGCTTATGTCCCTTTTTTCTTTTTATATGTTTCAATACATCTAATTCTGAAGAGAACTTGGTGCTAATCAGCCATCCAGGCAAGGCACAGAGAAGTATGGTGTGGTGTAGGTAGGACCGGAGTAAACGTATGTGCAGGCTGACGGGTTAAGGCCAACATTTATAAGTCCTTTATATCTTCAACAGGGGCTCCCCACAAACCTGCAATAAAAATAATACAATTCAAAAACAGTCATACCCATTACACAGTATCTCATCTTGTCACAGGAGTATTCCCATCACTGTAACTCTTATGGTACCTATAAACTCCAACAAAGGTTCTGAATATTCCTTTAACATGGCATTTTGTGAGAAGTCCACTGACCTTGTCATGTAATTTACATGTCATTTTCATAAAAATAAAAGCAGTATTTTAAAGAAAAAAAAAATACGTATTTGGACTGTGCTTGTGACAAATATTTTTATTCCAACAGTAGGCTAATTCATATGCATCAGTAAGGGCGCAGACAACATTCATCTTACTTCCCCTGACACCTGTTTTGAGGGTGTTATTCTGCACCATGTATGTTTCATCCATGCATTTACAAATCCTGTCTGGTTAGATACGAAAGCTTACACAGGTGGAAAACTTGAATCAGTGTTATACACATGAAAGCCTTTACCATTCATTGCTGTGCTGTAATGTGGCTGTTGAGTTCCTCCCTAAAAGTAAAAAAAAACAAAAAAACAAAAACAAACCATCAATTACACAGTGAAACTGTATTTCAAAAGACCAACAATAATAAGGTTTGAGATTAAAGACACACTGAAAGTACTATAATGTAAAATATTTATCTACACTCACCTCACCACTTTTATACTCACCCACTTGAGTAGGAACACCTGTACATTCATGCAGTTATCTAATCAGCCAATCATGTGGCAGCAGTGTAATACATGATCATGCAGATACAGATCAAGAGTTTCAGTTAATGTTCACATCAAACATCAGAATGAGGAAACTGTGATCTGTGACTTTAACCGTGACATGGATATTGGAACCAGATGGGCTGGTTTGAGTATTTCAGAAACTGCTGATCTGGGATTTTCTCTCACACACACACACAGAGACAACAGTCTCTAGAGTTTACACAGAATGGTGTGAAAAACAAAAAACATCTTGTGAATGGAGGGTTTGCATGCTAAATCACCTTGATGAGAGAGATCAGAGGAGAATAACCACACCGGTCTGAGCTGCCAGGAGGTCTACAGTAACTCAAATAACTACAACAGTTGAATACCAAATCAGCTTCCACTCCTGTCATCCGAGAACAAGACTCTGGGGCGATCATAGGCACAGACTCACCAACTCGTTTTTTTTCTTCTTCAAATCTTATAATGATAATGAGTCTTTATTGGTCACATATACATTACAGCACAGCACAGTGAAATTCTTTTTTTCCCACCGCATACCTCAGCTTGTTAGGAAGCTGGGGTCAGAGCACAGGGTCAGCCATGATACAGCGCCCCTGGAGCAGAGAGGGTTAAGGCAGTTCTGGGGCTTGAACCCCCGACCTTCTGCCCTAATCTTCAGCTGTCCAGTTTTGATGAGTCTGTGCCCATGATGGTATTTTCTTGGCTGACGGGAGTGGAACCCAAAGTGAACTTCTACTGTTGTAGCCCATCCTCCTCAAGGTTCGATGTTTTGTGCATGCTGAGATGCTTTTCTGCTCAACACGGTTATAAAAAGTGATTTATATGAGGTACTATATCCTTCCAGCCAGCTCAAACCAACCTGGCCATTTTCCTCTGACCTCTCGTATCAACAAGGCGTTTCCACCCTTAGAACTGTCGCACACTCAGTGTTTTTTGTTTTTCCACTAAATTCTGTGTAAACCCTAGAGACTTGTGTATGAAAAATCCAGGACATCAGCAGTTTCTGAACTAATCAAACCAGCCCATCTGGTACCAAGAACCACGCCATATTCAAAGTCACACTTTTTCCCCATTCTGATGATCGTGTGAACATTAACTGAAGCTCTGGACCTGTACCTGAATGATTTTATGCATTGTGCGGCTGCCAGAGGATTGGCTGATTAGATAACAGCATGAACGTGCAGGTTTACAGGTGTTCCTAATAAAGTGGACGGTGAGTATTTATCAACATTAACTTACAATTATCAAAGAAGACTTCTCTTTTTGCTCAAGTCTTCCCTCAGGTAGATTGTCAGTAGGCCAGTGTATGTCAAGCTAATATCTGGTAGGGCGTTGGGCTCATAAATATTAATCACTTGGTATGCATTCGCGCGAACTAATTTGCTGAAATCAAAACGCAAACAGTGAGCGCTAGCCAATGGGATTGCCTCTTTCCCATTAGTTCCGTTAACTGCCGAAGCTGGCAGGGGCTTCTGCTTGGTCTTAAAGCCTTCCACTTACGCGAATGGTAATATTTATTTATTTATTTATTTATTTATTTATTTAATCTATCTATCTATCTATTTATTTATTTATTTATTTATTATTATTTTATTTTATTTTTTTATTATTATTATTTTTTTTTTTTAAACTTATTTAAATGTAATTATTTCTCTAAATGTGAGCGGGGCATGCCTCCCTCCAGTTATAAAGGCTGCTACGCACCTGGCCATACACCATCTCGCAGCCTTCACGGGCTTCATGGAGCTTTTGAGAAAGGCATTAACAGAGTTTTGTGGATCATTTCCACTCGAAATGACCTTACTATCTTAAAGTTTTGAAAATAATAAAACTATAAAGTCATAAATGTAACGTCTGTGGTGTTGAAGTTGCTAATTTAAATCATTAAAACGGTTCCAAAATTTACCTCAGACTTACCTACTGCTTTAGCTCACAGCGATAAATTTGAAAATTATGTAGCAGGAACGTTATAAAAGCTTAAAAATATAAAACATTACAAGTGTAAAATTATATTTAACATTAAACGTGCTAACCACTATATTAAAGCGACGAACAAAACATACATTTTTGCTTACCTTTGCCTCCGTGTGAAGTATAGTGATAGGAAGTTCGGATCATTTTACTGACTCGGATCTTTGAATCTCGTTCAGCAAAATGAACGAATCTTTTTTCGAGTCATTTCGTTCATTTCAGCAGAATATAATTAAAATGTTACATGTTAAAGTTCACATCTAGTAGTTAATAAACTACAAAATAAACTATATGCTAATGCAACCAAGGCCGATTTATAAGAAACAGAAATTATTAATTAATTGCTTAGCATTAGGTCTTCAGGCTATGCAGTCTGTTAGTTCACCTCACCTCCTGATCCAAGTCGTTCTTTCTTTTGTCACCTCACGTTTGTCACATCTGTTCCCCGGAAACAGAAATTATTAGTTCATCTCTCGAGTCTTCGGGTTCGAGTCCTCCGTTCATCCTGTTTCCGGTACTACATGGTGCATTGCCTTTTGTGGGGCGGTCACTTGATGAACGACCGACTCGAACCCGAAGACTCTTCCAGTACAGAACCTATGGGGATGTTGCAGCGCATGCGCGGTCCAAAATGAACGAATCACTCTCTGAGACAGCTCGTTGTTCCGGAGTTATTTTAAAGATTCGTTCATGAATGACACATCACTGGTGAAGTGGCAGTTGGCCGGACGTCTCTTTTCTATCGGGGTTATGACAGCATGGCTGCGACAGTATTCAGATGATTACACACTATCGTTGTGTATACACGAAGACAGTCAATATTTCATTAACTTTTGCTAGCTGGCTACTTACCGGGATTTGTAAGGAGTCTTATAGGTGGTTCTCCCCGTGGTGTTTCCTTGCTTGTTGCCATGTTACAGAGAGAGAAAAGCAGATTTCCCTCTCTTTGTGCGTGATTGTTCATTGTGTCCACTTATTCAGTTCTTAAGTTGTTAAAGATGAAGAATGTTGATATGGAATGAGTAATAATTGTAGTTCTTGAAACTGGTCAGTATAATTATTCCATTCTCAAATATTTTGATGAAAATTTACCAAAAATATTAAGGATATCTTTTAAAAAAAATAATTTGTTAGTCAAATGCTAATTTCTTTGCGTTAAATAAACTTAAATAATAGATGTAAATTTTAGACAAAATTAACTGTTGGATTTTTATGCATTTATTTTAGTATATCCAACTCAAAGAATCACTTAATGGATATTAAGAGATTTTTATTAAGGTAGTATAGCTTTTTATTATTTTGATATTTACAAAGCCACTGAATGAGTGTAAGTCACACTGCTCAACAAACACTACTTGCTGTTTACTCTGTTGAACGCCTAGACAGTCGACTTGCCAAACAGGTTAGTCATGTAGAAACAAACTAAATATATAGCAGACATTCACAAATAATTGCATGTAGGCATGCATGGCTAATATTTTAAGACAACCCTCCAATTCCAATGTCAGAGTTACAGTAGGCTTACTTAAGTATAGTTGTAGTGAAGAAAACCAGTCATTATATTTCAGTGGATTTTTATGTGTTTTTATTACAAAAGACACAGTCAGTGTTGTACATGTTCTTATAATCTTCATCATATTACAGTTATTAGCAATAATAATGATATTCTGTAGCCTAGATAAGAGAATTTGCCAGCTGGTCAGTTGTGACTTTCTGGCACCATCTGGTCATTATTGAAAATTTAAGACTTTGGAAAGCCACTTATTACTCAGTGTCAATCTGCAGCATAGACCATATGTACAGACAGGTCACAAATTAAATTCATGTCCGTGTAGATTTTCTCCAGGTTCGCCAATTTCCTCCTTCCTTGCAAAAACATGCCATAGGTAAATTGGCTACACTGAATTGCCCCCAGGTTTGAATGTGTGTTATTATGTATGTGCATGATGCATCCAGGGTGTATTCCTGCCTCACTTCCAATGTTCCAGGCATATTCTCCAGTGAGCCTTACCAGGATGATGTGGTTACTGTATATGAATGAATAAACATCCTACTATGTTCTGTGGCATGTATACAAATGCCGAACAGGCACAAGTGACATTGATTTTTCGATAAAGATGGAAAGATCTAAATAACTTTGACAGAATGTTCATTATTGTTGCATTGATGGCAGGACCTTCAGCCACAAAGAATGTTCAACTGTCTAGTGTTTCAGTAAGCACTGACTAAAATGACATCTGCATTTAGATATGTTCTGGCCCAACAGCTTACCAAGACACTTTGTCCTCCTTCAGGTAAATGGTAACCAGTCTGCAATACACAAATCTGTTTCTTGAAGCAGATTCTCTTTTTTATGTGCATTGTTACAGAAGTTCTTCCACATCTTTCATTTGGTAGACAGTCGTTTTATTAGCTAGGCCTGATATGTGGCGCCATCTGATGGTAATAAACTGAGGCCTGTTTCACGAAGCGAGTTGAACAAACTCAGAGTTGCAGAGGACGCATTGAGTTGACAAAACCCAAACAAATCTAATTAATGAAGTTTTATAGGTTTCATGACGCTGGTTACCAACTTTCTGAGTCAAGCCAGGTTTTAACCCTGAATCAAGGTTTCCTCGGCGTGCGCGTGCACATAAAAGCCAGACGTTTGCAACAAATAGCTAATAGCGTTCAACGTGGAAAAAGAAGGTGTGCATACTTCCGGTTGAAGAGGAGTAAGAAATGATTATGCGGAAACATGTGGAATTTAAACCTACATTAACCGCAAAAAGCAAGATCATTGCGGCTGCCAAAGCTCGGGAAAACTGCTGATTGTGCAAATGTTTACTTTTACAGGCTCACAATGAGAATAAACTGATTGAAAACTTATAACCCAGACATATTTCATGTAATTTAATTTAATATGTAAATTATTTTAATTACATATTAATAAAATAAACATCAGTGTGTGAAACTATATTAAGTACAGGAATAATGCCACCGCATGCACATATGTATCACTCGCAAAGACCCGCAAAGCAGCACGTAGAGTTTGCGGTACAGGAAGAGCGCGTGGCTTCCGCGTGTCAGATTTTTAACGTGCGGCTCAAGAAAACGGTAAAGATCAACTATAATATCTGCTGAAAATACATCTCTCTCCTACAGATGGTCATCGGGAAAAGACATGGGATTGCGTCTGTCTCTAAAAGTTCTTTCCATTGGAAGTGCCTTTATTATCTGCGCTCCGAGCTCCACAAACTGTGAAGCAACCTCTACATTCACTAAAGGGTTAACTTTGATGCGTCACAGTTCTCTCACTTTGCTCGCAGCTGATTGGTCAAATTGGGTTTGAGTTTTCTTACCCAGAATAAAAACTGCTCCGGAGCAGGTTAACCGTGTGGTGTAAATTACCATGGCGATGAAGCTCGCTTAAAACCTAATCCATCTTGTTGAGACCGAAAAACCAGAGTTTGCTCAAACTAAACGTAAATTTACCTGGTAGCCACCGAAACCGGCTTCGTGAAACAGGTCTCTGACCTTTTTAAAAACTGCACATACTCAAGCTGTGCATACTGGCATCTTTGCGTGTTTTTATAATGAACACAAGTTATCACAGTTCAATGATATATATAAAGAAATTATAGAAGAAATAATAGCCTATGTATTTCAAGAATTAATATAAATAAAAGTGAGCATTTAATTACTTCTGAGCCAATGTAAAATAGTTAAGCATTAAACCATAGGTGCAATGCTAAATGTAATGCCAAATAAACCTTATTTCTTAAATAGTATGTTAGGTTTTTTTTCTATCGGTGTTTTGAGTGAATTGAATTGAAAGTGCATTGTGGTTCTGTCCACTTGTGACGATGCTGTGGGCCGTCACCTCATTGGTCAGACATGCGGAGGCAGGTTTTATTTTTGGACTCCTGGCCAATCACAAGCCTCGTTCGGAAGTTAACCAAGCTTGTGTCAAAAACAAGGGTTTGTTTTACAATCAATGTACAGCGTAAACCGTATCAGCATCTTCACAGACAGAGCACCTGTACCGCACAGGCTCGTTATCGGATTTCCAAATGCTTTCATCGTCTCCTGGCAGCGTCTGAATGGGATCGGCTGTCAGACAGCAGGGCTTAGCCTTGCATGGGTTCAGCTAATTAGCTAGCTTGCTAGCTGGAGGCCGTCTGGTTTTTTTTGTAACAATAAACGCAGCTTGTCTTTAATTCTAACAGGTAATGTGAGGTGTCAGAAATGAATTAGCGTGGCTTAGCTTTAGCATTAAATACCGTCATACAGACGTGTAATGTCTTAACATGATAGTTGAACTGGATAATCAGCTAGACAGCCTTGTAGTGTTTACTAGCAGATGGACTTAAGTCTGTTTTTTGTTAAATGATATCACAGTGTGCTGTGTTACCGCGTTACTTAACATAAATTGTGTATAAACGCCGAATTCACGTATCATTTAAATATCATTAAACCACAGGGAGGATTTTGCATTAGCTGTATTTATCGGATACCGGTCAGTAAAGGTGAGGGTTATGTTAGCCAGCGAGCTCATGTTCAGGATGTTGTGGAGAATCTTTTCAGTGGGTTTCTGTGGTGTTTTTGAGAGTTGTGGGTTTACACTCCAGCTCTGTTGCTTCATTAACTAATGAAGTTTAATCCGTAGGCTGGTAAAATAACCGGTTTGGGTTGTTAAAATCGTTAGTGGGCCACTGCGTGGTTAAATTTGACCTCGTTTCAATTAATTGGTCACAATCTCTTACAATGAAAAACTGTGAATACCAACAAATTGATCCCAGAGCCCTCGGAACCGCAGCCTCCACACCAGCTTCCACTCTACCACATCCGAGAAAAGAGTTTCCTCATCCGAGGAGAAAATGGGAAGTGTTTCCTGGAAAAAACCGCTTTTACTGTAATGGACGCATCATCGTGGCGCGTCAGTGTGGTGTACTGCCTCTGACCCTCAGCCTTATTGTCCTCAACACTACCTTATTCTTTATCTTCGAGTGAGTACTTCAGTCTTGTCGCATTCTCATTCAGTTCAAAATTTACTGCTATTTGTACCAAGACTACTGTAATACCACCATAATATCACTGTTTCATCTCTAATGCCATTTTAAAGTATACGTTTGCAGGGTTTTTGTGTAGAAAAAGAAAAGTATGAACTCAAAACAAAACTCACAAACAAGCAAAAACATGGTTATTCTGTGGCCAGTGAAGTGTAGACAAAAGATCCTTTAATCTACTTTTTCCTGGTCAGGATTGAAAGCATTGGATCCCGAGCCTATCCCTGGTGAACCGGGTCTGAGGAACGAATACAGTGTCTGTTACAGTGCTCCATGCATACACACATTCACACCTAGGGGCAATTTAGCATAACCAGTCTATCTACAGACATGTTTTTGGGAGATGAGAGGAACCCACAGGAAACCCATGCAGGGAAAACCTGCACAGAAACTTTACACAAGAGAGTAACCCGAGCTCAGGATCGTGACCATGGAGCTGGGGGTCAGCAAAGCTACCTGTTGCACCACCCAAAACATTTTTAGAATTGATCACATTTCATTATACAGTTGAAATCATCAAGAAAAAGAACATGGCAAGTCTGTTAAGTCAAAAAAAAAAAAAAAAAAAAAAAAAAAAAAACCAAGAAAGAGCTGGGTTTTTATGAAAAAAAAGAAAAAAAAATGCTTTGCAAGATTAAACATACAGTATATTTACAAGGCTAATCGTGTATGGTCCTTGTCAGAAAATAATCATATAGTTACACGTGTCTCCCTTAAGCAGTTCAGCATCCCTTCAGCAAAATGTTATACTGTGACTTGAGTTGCAAGTTATGTTTAATCAAGTAACTGTACTCTATCACTATCATATAACGTTCCCTCCGAGAGTACTGGAATAGCAAGGCCAATTCTTTTGTTTTTGTTATACACTGAAGGTATTTGGGTTTTAATTCAATTCAATTTTATTTGTGTAGCGCTTTTTACAATGGACATTGTCTTAAAGCAGCTTTACCGAAACATATAAACACAGGATACAGATTTTAAGTGTGTGAATTTATCCCTATTGAGCAAGCCGGTGACGATGGTGGTAAGGAAAAACTTCCTAAGATGATGTGAGGAAGAAACCGTGAGAGGAACCAGACTCAGAAGGGAACTCATCCTCATCTGGGTAACAACGGATAGTGTGAAAGTAAAGCAAAGTTCATTATGGTTTTTATATGAAGTCTGTTTTGTGGAAGTAATCCACTGTTCACTAAAGGGTTTGAAATCAAAAGATGAATACTTTGAACACTGCACCTTTGGTGGCAGACCACCCAATTTTTAGGTGAGCAAACATATAGGAACTGATAGTCTTAAAATAAATAACACTTAATATTTGGCTACATATCACAGCCGGTGACCCACTGACCTCACCAAACTGCTGCAATACTTTCGGAGGGGACTGCATATGATTCACAGTTGCTGTGAGAACTTTGATATGCGGTTTGTTTACTTCATTATTGTTGTTATTATTTCAGGGTAAGTTAGTAGCAGCTTATCATAGGCAACCTCAGAACTGTCAACAGTCTTCAAGGATAACGCACCCCCCGCCCCA
>JANDJT010000001.1:21610245-21624270 GCA_024331685.1 Stegophilus panzeri | reverse complement strand
CAAGGACCCCCCCCCCCCCCCCCAAAAAAACAAAAAACAACAAAAACAAATCAACAAAAACAAAAAAAAACTGAATTTAATGTAATTGTCGATGCTGTATCTGTATCTCAGGGCTAATGTTTTGCCTCGTGTGACTGACACTGTTCAGCAAGAAAAGTCTGGGAAAGAAACTGCTTTTGCCATGATGCTCTCGTGGTAAATATATCCAGCTGTTTATTGAGCAACTGTGCAATTTCTTTCCCTACAGTTGCCCTTTTCTGGTGGCTCACCTCACCATCTGCATCCCAGTGATTGCTGGAGTGCTTTTTCTCTTTGTGATCATCACCCTTCTTCGCACCAGTTTTACAGACCCAGGGATCTTACCCAGGGCTTTACCAGAGGAGGCTGCTGACATTGAGCGCCAAATAGGTAAAGCGGATGTGTACGAGTTTTAAATATAAAACAGGTTGATCTTAGGGTTTTTAATTCTCTGTTCTGTGTTCCTGTAATATGCTCTTTTTGTATTCTTAGATAATTGCGGCTCAGCTACATATCGACCCCCACCTCGAACTAAAGAGATCCTTATAAACGGACAGCTGGTCAAAGTCAAATACTGTTTCACCTGCAAGATGTTCCGTCCACCCCGAACATCACACTGTAGTCTGTGTGACAACTGTGTAGGTGAGGCTCTCATTTTAAGTCTGTAATTTTATTAGTGGTGACCGAAAGATAAAGTTCATAGTAAAAAAAATTCTTTAAATGCAAAATTTTATAAGTGCGTAGTAAAACAAGCAGAACAATTACCTAATATTGTATGTATATATGACAGGTTTTAATTGTATTCCAATAACTTGTGCTTATGTTCCCCATACAGAGCGCTTTGACCACCACTGCCCATGGGTAGGGAATTGTGTTGGAAAGCGCAACTACCGCTTTTTCTATACTTTCATAATTTCATTGTCCTTCCTTACCTCCTTCATCTTTGGCTGTGTGATCACGCACCTCACTTTACGTAAGTTGATATAATATTTATAATAAACATTTCCTACTGTGTTATTTTTTTTTTTTTTTTTTTTTTTATTATTTTTTTTTATTATTATTTATTTTTTTCCTTTCCTGTCTTCAGTGTGAATATTGCTTGACTTGATTGCTTGAATACATTTTATCATCACCAGGATCACAAGGTGGGAAAGGCTTCATACATGCCTTACAGGAGAGTCCAGCTAGATATCCTTTCTGTTTCAATGCCACGTATAGGGACATGGGTGATTCACGTGGTCCCAGGACCATAGCCTGCTGCTTCGTCTTCTACTGATCATAAACCCATTCATCCCTAGTTGCTTCTGTCATTTCTCAGGGCTGTACAGTTAATAAACAGCTTCCTCCTGACTACCACTGACCAGGCATCATAGCATAACTGTTTATATGGTTTATGTTTGTGTTGCTGCATAATTTATGCTTAGATAATCAGGGATGCAACAGTAATTTGTATAGGGAGTGAATGTCTTATATCAGTGTTAAACCTTAACCCCTCTGGTAATGTTGTGGAACTGGTTGTTTGTTTCTTCTCTGTCTGGTCTATCCTGGGTCTGTCAGGCTTCCATACCTACTTGGTGGCTTCCAACCTCACAACTAATGAAGATGTAAGTGTTTGTTAAAAAAACAAAACAATGATGTACAAAAGCTCACTTTCTACTGGAGTGTTTATGAAGTAAGAAGCATGCAGGTTAACAAATGTCCTTGTTTTTATATTGACAATCCTTCACAGATTAAAGGCTCTTGGTCAAGTAAAAGAGCTGTGGAAGAATCTGGGAACCCTTACAGCTATAACAGCATCTTCACTAACTGTTGTGTGGTGCTGTGTGGGCCAATGCCTCCCAGGTCAGTATAGCAATAGAATAAGAGTCTCAATTCACATAATGTACCAGATGTTATGTTATTGCGGTCACAAACCACCATTGTTTTCCCATTAGCATTAATACAGCATTTTAACAGTTCATATAACTTCTTACAGTCATATGCTAACATAAGTGTGATGCTGTGTTTCAGCTTGATTGACAGAAGAGGGTTTTTACCTCCTGATGTCATCCCTCAAAGGGTCACATCTGAAACTGAGATCCATCCTTTTATGAAGAAGAATGACCCCAACATGGTAAGAGTGCCATCTAGTGGCAATACCTCAGACTCAGTTATCTCCTTGCATGTGAGACTTCTAAATAGGAATGCCTAATAATGAGTGATGTGTACATTGAGAATTACTTGACTAAAGAGGTCATCAGTAAATTATTTGAATTATCTAATACAGGTTTATGGGGGAAAAAAATCCATAATATATTGGCTATTATTAAAATGTCAACTATTATTATTATTAAATCTTATTATTAAATATTATTAAAATGGGGCAGCTGTGGCTCAGGTGGTTGAGCGGGTTGTCCACTAATCCACTAATCATAGGGTTGGCAGTTCAATTCCCGGCCCACGTGACTCCACATGCCGAAGTGTCCTTGGGCAAGACACTGAACCCCAAGTTGCTCCCGATGGCAAGTTAGCGCCTTGCATGGCAGCTCTGCTACCATTGGTGTGTGTGTGAGTGTGTGAATGAGACACAGTGTAAAGCGCTTTGGATAAAAGCGCTATATAAGTGCGCCATTTACCGTTTAACTCTTTAACAGTTTACAGTATCATATTAAATCAAACACCTATCATATATGGTGCTTGTCAGAACCTAAAAAAAAGAAAATAATCATATAGTTACACATCTCCCTTCAGTAAATGATTATGTTGGGACTTACATAGGAAGTTATGTGTAATCAAGTAACTGTGCCTGTGACTTAATAGCAGCTTATCATAAGCACCTTTAGAACAATTGTCTACTAACATTAAGGACCCCCCCCCCCCCCCCAAAAAAAAAAACCAACAACAACAAAAAAACAAAACTGAATTTAATGTAATTGTGAATGCTGTATATGTAATATGTCCAAGGCTAATGTTTTGGCTCATGTGACTGACACTGTTCAGAACAGTGTCTTTTGTGCAAACTGTAAACTGTTCCTTTTGTGCAGAGTAAATAACTTTTACAACCTTCAGGACAATTATGTCCTCTTTAATTTTAGATTTTATTTATGCAGTTCAGTTTAAGACCTCATTGTTGTGGTTTCCATTTAATATCTTTACAGCTCCACCAAATTACATGTCTGTATTATCGTTTTAAAATGGGTACTTTTTGTTTTTGGAACTCTTTGTGCTACTCGTACATTTACCACAGTACCAAAAACATGCCTTTCAGTTGTGGGATTTCTTGATTTAGATTTTATGCCCTTCAGTTTGTGATGTAATGAGCTGATTTCAACAGGAAGGGAACTGTCAGGAATTTGCTGTCTCGTGCACTGCCTGATGGCTGGCAGATCTGAGTTTGGATGGTAAGATTGTGTTACGAGCATTTCTGCATGCAGCTGTCATCAATTTCTTCTCTCTTGACCTAACCATCCTTTCCAAAGTTTGAGAGTCATTTCCGCATCCACTCCCTTCACTTCATGTTTAGCTGTCTGTGCACTAACTCTGAATCTCCATCCTTAACTTGTAATGTTTTTGTTGTAATCCTTCTTATTGCTTCTGTCAAAATGATTTATTTTGAGGAACTAAATGTATTTCACATGGCTTAAGCTTACATGAAAATGACATTGCTAACAGGATCATCCAACAGGGCCAGGCTTATGTGTTCTTCTGTTCTATGTCTGCACTCCTACCCATGCTTTTTACTTCATCTGATACTCTCACAGGCACACCCAGTTTCATAATACTTTTTTTCCCCCCAAGTACTTCAATTCTGTAACTTTGCTCAGTGTTCTCTCTTTTTATTGGCAGGGCCACTTGGGTTTCACAGCTTGAAGCTCACTTTCATATACTTGTTTCTTTCCTTCATCCCCTCATATGTTGGTTGCTTCTGCTGATGTAAACTAGGTCATCTTTTAATCCCTTAGTGACCCTAGGAAACTTCGTTCTGCAAAGATTTACCCTTTCTTTCTGTGCTCAAGAGTGAAACTAAGCTGCTATAATACTTCATCATTACCATGTTGTCTTCTCCAGTATTTAGTGCTTGTTTTGTTGTGGTCATTAAACAATATTTAAAAAAAAAAAGAAAAAAGACAAATGTTTTCACTGTTTTTATTTATTTTATTTTTTTTTGTTTTTGTTCGTTCTCCCTCCCTCTTCCACTCTTCTTTACCCTGTGCAGTGCACACAGGGTGCCAAGGAGCTTTTGGAGTCAGTTTCTTGCTCCTCGGTGGTCAAGAGCAGCTGCAGCTCAGCCACACGCAAGACCACTCAAGTGACCCAGGAGAATCTGCTAACTACTACTGTCTCGAGCACTTTCAAGTCACAATCTGGTAGGCCTTCTACCAGCTGCTTTGGAAGACAGAAACCCCATCCGACGGACGGGGCCTGCCCTCAGCAAATGAGCAGAAAAGCCACACTGGATGCTCAGGCACTTAGTGTCCAGCTTTCACTCTATTCTATTAGTCACGGTTCTCTCATTCTCAGTGATGCTTCTGACATGGGCTTTCTCCCTCTGACCTGAGTACAGATGCACCAGCCCCAGCAGACAAGGCATAGCATCCGACCGCCATTCACTCACTGCACTGGAATATACATGCCCTGTTTAAAAGTGAGAAATGGTTAACAGATGGCATTTCACTCAGGAAGTTCTCAGGGGTCACGCTGTCTCTAAACAGTGTGGGGGGAAAAAATGCCAGTTGGACCTAAGATTTATTTAACAAATTTGTAAACAAAAGATTGATTTAGTGTAAATGCTGGTTCTCTGTTTCGTCTGCCGAGTGGGAATAGTGGGAAGCACAATACACGTTTGACAAGAAAGGGTCGTTTCCTGTTCTCTCCACACTGCGCACAGCTGTGTTTGGTGTTCTGCTAAGACTTATGCCATATTTAAGATTTGCACATTGCCTTGCATTCATAGCAGTAACCTTTTGTTTAAAGATCAGAGTTGTGTAAGGGAAGTCTCCTGACATGTGCAGCCCAAATAGGCCTCAAATACAGTATATATCCATTATGATCTGTGAAATGCAGAAAGAGATAAGTAATCAAATTTAATTTGTACATGATTACTTCATGTGTGAATGAGTGTTCAAGTATGTATCATGAGAGTGGTAAAGGCTACTTATTTGTGTATTGACGGTAATTTGTTGGTCAGTTATTTAAGCTCTGGGAGTAAATGACTAGTAAGTGGTCTTCAAACCTTTAACTTCAGCATTGGAGTAGTTACATAGATGGATGTGAGCTCCTCCAATATTATCATCAGTAAGAGAAAATGGGACAGCAGAGTTGTACCTCTATTTAGAAGGATATATCAATGAAGCAAAACTTTGCAGCATGTGTTTGGGTTAAAGCACCAGGCTGTGGAAGTGACATTCACTTTGCAAACAGTGTTCTTGGTCCTGGTCTTAATATCTTTTTAAAAAAAAAAAAAGGCCAGAGAGTGGAGTATTTTTGTTTTGTGCTGCACAGTACAGTGTATCGATTGTACACAAGTGTAGTGAAACTGTCCTAGAAAACTTGGACTTCATATAAAAGCAAAATTAATTTGATAAATATTACCGGAAGTGTTTGGTAATGTTTTACTGTACTGTTCATTCTACATGTAAACAAAAATATTAATTAAATGTTCAGCTATGTGTACTCTGAAGATATGCAGACAAGTTTGAGCAGCATTGTCTAAAGATTGTTTTTGGTGGTTGACATAAGTTGTATATTTTTGTTGTATGACTTTTTTTAATGTTGGTTAGTAGATATTTTGTTGTACCTAAACCAGAAGTATTAAATTCAGGGATAGGTTTGCAAGAAGAATGCAAATAAAGATGTGATTTAGCAAAAGGCAGACAAATAATCTGACAAAAAGACGATGTATGGGCTCCAGAAATGAGTTGAGATGAGATGTACATTTATTTATCCCCCATAGAGGAAATTCAAATTGACACAGCAGCACAAGTAGGATGAGTAACATCAAAGAAAGAAAGAAAGAAAATAATTTCCATAAATACCTATATAATAGAAATAAATAATAGAAGTTGAGAGAACTATTAACTTTAAAACAGTTTTACAGCAACTTTGCTGGAATTCAGTACATTATATTGAGGGAATTACTGTAGGAGAGACTGATAATGATGAACAGAAGCTGGCTCGTGGTTTGAATGTTTTCACAGAAGTGAAACTTGTCCAAATGTGATTGTCATGTGAGCATGTTGACATCACACAGCATACCATTACTGTAGATTTTGAGAAACGTAACACTTGACTGAAACTGGGGCTGTGAGAATGTGTGTTCTATCATATTTTTAGGCTGGTCTCATAATTTATTTTGCATTAATACTACTTCAGTTTAGAAGTATCTATGCAAGTGTGCATAGCCAATACTGTAAAAGTGATTGTTCCATTACTACATACAGTACTGTGCAAAAATCTTAGGTACATGCAAAGAAATGTTGTTAAGCAGCGAGGCCATCAGGCCAAAAGTAAAGAAATGAAACATTACATTAAAAATAATGTTAATATTAATGTTAATAAAAATAAAGGACAGTAATAAAGTAAACAAAGTTAATATTTGTTGTGACAGCCCTGTGATTTAAAAAAACAACAACAAAAAAAATCATCAGTGTTCTTTGGGTACAATATGTGCAGTTTTATAAGGAATTTGATGTTCATCAGTCACCAGTTGTGGCACTCTGATTGATTCCTGAAAACTGGTTGTCAACACTAGATGGCACATTTATTCTTCACTATAAACAAATGCCCTGTTTGGCCAAGGCAAGACAGTCCAGAATCTCAGGCCCAATGTGCTCATGTCCTGCACTGCTGAGTGATTTCCATGCTCCAGTGAACATCTCATTAAAAGTTTGCTGAAGTGATGTGTGAAATAGCAACAAAAACAAGTTGTGCCTTTTTTTATTTTATTTTATTTTATTTTTTAAAATAAATGAATCTAGATTTTACCTGATAAATATCTTCTCATTAAAGTTACAGGTTCTTCTACTTTGTCTTAGGCTCAACAGTGCTGGTTCTTTGCCAGGTATTTATTCTTAGTTCTGTCTTTTGTCTATATATGCGTTTTTACTTTTTAATAAAAACAAATGTAGCAAACAAAGATGGAGAGAAATCATTAGTTGTGCATATGATTGAAGCAGGATGGGTATAATTTAAGCTTTGAGTGGCTATGAAAGTTGCTCCAATACAATTTGACAATGAGGAGGAGGATATTTTTAAAACCCTGTAATAATATAGTCATGTCATAAACCCAAAACTTACATTGCTGATGCATTCACTTGGGTCATAGGTCCAGGAGTACTCCCTGTCCTAAACATGTTAGTGTTTTCCCTGCTCCAAACATATTTTGGTCATTTACTCAGTTAATTAACTGCCCTTCATGTGTTGAACTGAGTGAGATAAAGCAGGGAAAACACTAAAATGTGCAGGTCAATGTTGGGAACTTGTTCTGAAAGTCCAGACAATTTGACCAAAAATATTATTGATTATTAAAACTTTGGCTAGCTTTTACTTGTTTTTTTTTTTTTTTTTAATGACGAGTATGGTAGTTCTAGTTCTGTGCCTTCTGTTACTGTAAGACAAAATGTCTTATCTTTTGTTATTCTTACATTCCCAAGAAGGTTTAACCAGTATCCACTTAACACAGCAGCAGTGATATCTAGGTGTGGCACAAAAAATCATTAAAATGATGATCATCATCATTTTAATACAATAGCCATTTCTGTGATATCAGAAATTTTGTCCTCAATCGTGCAAACAGTATGTTCTAAGCAATATATGAGGCAGGATGTGGGATAAACTTCAAATCTAGTGTAGAGGGCTTTGCAGGTGATAGTCTTTCCTGCTCTAAATGGCTCTTCATATGTAATTGGATCTGAAGCCTGGCAGGCATTGGATTAGATTAGCTAAAGGTAAGAGTTATCTTGTGTTCACTCCATGCACAGATCTCTATGTGCGTTACAAGTAGTGGTCATCATACAAAAGCTCAGTTATGCCAAATAAATGGTAGAGATCTTTAACAATTCCCAGCTTACAAATTCCCAAGATCAGATGGACTTTATAGGGTTCTGCTAAGACGCATAGTAACCCAGAGCACTGGAAAGATTCATTCATCAAACTTTGTATTTGTACATTCTTTTCTGTTTGCGTGCACAGACCATTTTAGCACCGGTACAGAAGTGATCGTTTCACCAAGAATTTCACACATTATTGTTGTATACCAGTCTGAAAATAAGAAATAGCATATATGCATACTGTAATTAGCGATCATGCATTTGTCTTTTTTTTGTTTGATCATATCTTGATGTGTTTTGGAGGCCATAGACCCAGGTTTTTTGAATGATCTTCCAGTAAGTTCAGGTCTGTAAAGACCACCCACACATTCTGCAACATACTGTCCAAAGGTGAAGGTTTCAGTCTTGTTTTAAGACAAATAATTATTCAGGCGATAATTATTGGCTAAACTTTAAGCTTTTTTTCTGCAGTTGAACAACTTTTGTAATACAGCAGGAGCTGCCTCCTCACATCTTTGGTTTCCTTTTCCAAATTCACATATATGTTTCATAACAATATTATTTAAACTTGTTGGCTGGATGGACTGTAAAGTGATACCTTATATTAATATGATACCTAAATCTTAATGATACTTAAACATTAAATATGCACAGGTGGATACATGTGTAAAGATCCAGATAATACAGTTAACATATGTAGAGAAAAATATAGCAATGGAGAGACAAATACATAATATAGTTTTTTGTTTGTTTTTTTTTGTCTATAATAAAGGTATTTATAGCCAATGGAATCACCAATATTTTGAGTAACCACACACAACTTTCAAGCAACCATAACAGCATGTGCAGTACTGATATTTTATTGCCATCAATGTAATAATAATAATAAAATAATAATAGTCGGTGATAAGAATGTGTAGATGTGAAGGTGTGCCACTGCACTTTCACTGACACATCAAACCATAACACATTGCTATACTCTTCTCTGTTTTTAATAACACTGTCATGGGATGTCAAACTTCTTTTCTCTAGATATGCCAAAATTTTTGACACCTGTCATTAAAATTAGCAAAAGATTATGATAAATGCATTGTATAATGAATACAATAACCTTTACAATACATTGTATTTTAATTTGAAACAAAAAAATTGGGATGCTCTAAAGTTTTATTTCAACCAAAAGGTTTCTAACAAAAACAGTTCATCAGCAGAGCAATAACTTCTTCAAAGCGCTGGTTTAAAAATTATTGGCACTCCTACAATTAATAGTGAAGGCTTCATGAGTCGCTTGTTTGTCTTGAGCAGTTAAACTGCCCACTGTTCTGCAGAAAAATCCTCCAAGTTCTGCACATTATTTGGTTTTCCGGCATGTTCTACATATTTGACCCGTTTCCAACAGTGGCTATATGATTTTGATATCCATCTTTTTCACACTGTGGACAACTGAGGGACTTGTACACAACTATTACAAAAGGTGCAAACATTCACTGATGCTCAAGAAGGCAACATGATACATTAAGAGCCAGGGGGATTTACATTTTGAACAGGATGATTGGTGTAAATTGTTATTTTGTTTAAAGATCTTGTTTTTGTTTTTTGTTTTTTTTTTTTTTTTATTTAGTATTGCCCTTCAGAAGCTACATGAGATACTTACATGTTTCCCAATAGACAAAAAAATACCAATTTACACCAATCATCCAGTTCAAAAGTTTACATCCCCCTGTTCTTAATGTATAGGTATCGTGTTGCCTTCTTGAACATCAGTGAATGTTTGCACCTTTTGCAATAGTTGCTTATGAGTCCTTCAGCTATCGTAAGTATGAAAAGATGGACCTCGATATCATATAGTCGCTGTTGGAAAGGGGTCAAATATGCAGAAGATGTTGAAAAAGCAAAGTGTGCAGGACCTGGATGATTTTTCTGAAGAACAGTGGGCAGTTTAATTGCTAACTTTCACAAAACATAAAAGAAGTCACTGATCATCCAACAACACACAGTATAAAGAATCAAGCGTATGTAAACTTTTGAACTGGTTCATTTGTGTAAATTCAGTTATTACTGTGTATTGTGAACTATATGTAAACATCTGTTATGTGGAATAGCTTATTCAGGGCAGAACTAAATAAAAAACAAAATGTGATTTTTATGATCCCTCTTTTAAAAAAAAATAAATAAATAAATTATTATTAACATTTTGAGG
Organism: Stegophilus panzeri; assembly: GCA_024331685.1. NCBI lineage: Eukaryota > Metazoa > Chordata > Actinopteri > Siluriformes > Trichomycteridae > Stegophilus > Stegophilus panzeri. The sequence goes on along the minus strand of JANDJT010000001.1, from coordinate 21,614,025 downwards.
GGGCACAGTGGCTTAGTGGTTAGCGTGTTTGCCTCCAGGGTTAAGAGTTTGATTCCTCCCGTGGCCCAGTGTGGCCCAGTGTGTCCGGAGTTCGCACGTTTCCTCCGAGTACTCCGGTTTCCTCCCCCAGTCCAAAGACATGCGCTGTAGGTTGATTGGCATGTCCAAAAGTGTCCATATTGTATGAATGTGTGTGATTGGCACCCTGTCCAGGGTGTCCCCTGCCTTGTGCCCCCTGCCCCCTGGGATAGGCTCCAGGTTCCCCATGACCCAGTAAGGATAAGCAGTACAGAAAATGGATGGATGAACATATTGCATATTCTGCCAGGTGTATGTAAACTTATGACCTCAACTGTATTTCTGGCTTGTTCATATTGACGTATTTCAACGCAGGTAACTAGTTTTCAAAAAGAGATTCTACATGACTCACAGCTCCAGGGTCTTGGGTTCAATCCTGAGTCAGATTACTGTCTGTGAGCAGTTTCACATATACTTCCCGTGGGGTTTCTCTGGGTTCGTCCCACCTCACAAAAAACAGTAGGTGGTTTGGCAACTCTAAGGCTGCATTTACACTGCATGGTTCAAGTGACCCATTTCCAAATTTTTTTTCGGATATGACCCATGAATGTGTAAGCAGGAAAAAAGCACATGGATATTCTCAGATCCATTTCAGGCCTCATTCATACGTGGAAATAAATCTGATATGAATTGGATAAGTCCATTTGCGTCTGCCATGTAAGTGGACAGATCGGACATTCCCCTGTCAATGCGAGTCGTATGTCATTGAAAAAGCGATGGTGACAAATGACGTCAACTCATGTGGACACCAACCGCAAAAACATGTAAATGCAGCCTAAATAGCCTCTAGATATGAGTGAGTGTGTGAATGTGTGTATCTTTGCTAGCCCTGTGATGGACTCGCGTTCCAGCCTTGCCTTCAGTGCTCCTGGAATAGGCTTTGGATCCACTGTGACCTAAAGATGAATGAATGAAGATACTATTTATTTCTGTTTTGATTTGGATGTATGTTTGGAATCATTATTTTATTGAAAGCTCTTTGCATAGCAAAGTCGTAACATCCTGCCAGAGACAAAAGGCTAAACAGCAGCAGTAATGTTTTATTTGAATAATAATTTAATTAGAAATTTTTTTTTTGGTCATTATTATTAAGGGTGTCCATCATTTTGGAGCACTACTGTAGTTTATGGTGAGATTCCATACATTTAAGAAATAAATTATTAATGAAAGCCATGTTCAAAAGTCCCTTTATAACTGTCATGGTTGAAAGTTCATTGCACATGAATGTTACTCTTATGTGTGCTTTTTGGGGGACTGCGCTTACTCAATCTTGCTACATAATTGCCTAACTGTTTCGTTTCGATGTGCACCACCTTTCCATATACTGTGCACAGACAAAAGAAAATCTTCTAAATACATCTCATTTACAGGTACAGTAGCTAAAGTCAGAACACAGCATAAAAATATATTATGCTGTTGATAATGCAGTCTTTTGTGCAACCACAATAAAAAAATAAGCCTGATAAGCTTGTGGCCATAAACATTCCTCATACCTTCGAACCTGAAATTGTTTGGGTTTGTTTTCGCACGCTATGTGATTGTTTACAAGTTGCAAAACATTTGCAAGTCTTGTAAAGTTAGTGGATCACCTACAGAATCAAACAGCAGGTAAAAATGCTTGACTAAAGGCCTAGAGAAACACGTAATACTACATAAGATTGAAGCATAGGAGCTTATGCTACTACTGTTAATTCTTTCACACATGTACATGGTGTATGCCCACAGTATTGATATGTCTGTAGTATTAAAGCATTTGTAGTGTAATATATAAGCACTGGTCAAGTGAAGTTGAAGTCACCACAAGGTGACATGGGGAAGCTTTGAATGAACCAGTGCACTAAATGTACTTAAAAACAATTAATAATTAAAAAAAAAAAATTAAACACCATGTGCCTCACTGTCTCCAGAGTGAAGTGTGTGCTGACAACAAATGGAAACCTTATATTGTCTGCAGAGCAAGCTTCAGTGACTCCCTACAGACTCCCCAGAAATGAATTTTCAATGTATTCCTTTCAGCTTCCTGAGCTTTACTTTGCTGTACTTCTGAAAATATATGCTGGCACATGAGGAAGTGTGTGTCAAACCTACACATTTTGTTTAATGGTTGTTTCTTCACCTACCTTGGGCTCTGTGCTGTGAAATGTGATATAGCTACACTCATAATTTTTTCTCTAATACCATATTCTCACAAAAGTGGTTGGTAAAAATGGGTCACAGTGATGACTTTATGACTCTGCCACTATGCTCTTTTTGCAGGATTTTATTACCTTACTCAACTGCTACCCTTTTCAAGCCTGGAAGCCTTTTTTTTTTATTTATGTTTTACTTTTTTACTTTTTTACTGACCTCTTTTCTGGCAGTAAAGCACTTGGATATCTAGAAGCAGAAAGTGCTTCCTTTCAACGTATATCTGAATTAAAGTGCCTGTGTTCCACGCAGACATCAAAAGATTTAGATTGATATGTAAAGTAATTTTAAAATAGTGGAAGTTGCTCAACCTATGAAAATATATGATGTACATAATTGTGAGCATACCATAAGTTCTGCTAACAAGATTAGTCAAAGGCAAATATCTTCTTGTTTCTGGTATTTTGTGATCACCCTAATGAGACAGACAGATATAGAAGCAATTTATTGTACTGGATTGGTGGTTGCTAAGTAAATTAAGTCTCTTTTAAGGGTTTTAAGGTATTTAAACAGACACCATTATTTGTCTTCATGTTCTCTTTCTGGATTATGATGTAGCAGACAAACTCATTACAACTGGTTTACAAACTATAATAGAAACACACAAACCCCGCCCCCCCCCCCCCCCCCCCAACTAGGTTCTTTGTTCAAATAAATGATGTCTCGTAAAATTTATGTCAATCTGAACATTTACATACATTACAAGGAATAAAATAGATAATCAGATAATCAATTAATTACATTACTGTATACATTTTTTTTTTTTTTAAAGTTTGAATTCAGTCTTAAAGAGATCAGTTTCATATAAAGGAAACTAAATGAGTGTTTCCTTGCTTTATAATTAATTATACTCCATTATTTCAGCATCATAATGTAAAAATACAATTCTTTTATAGTCTTTTCTTTTGATAGTGCCAACACTTAAACAACACTGACCTAAAAGTGACATTTGCAATGACGATAACTTCTAATCATTTATACTTTTACAGCCCTCCACTTGTACGTGCTATCTGGTTGTAATGTTAGATTAAAGGCACATAGTATGGCCGATTTGACACACCCTGTTGTCTGTGACAGAGGGCAAAAACAAGGGGTAAGAGAGAGAATAGTATAAGCCCTCTGGTTTGTTTGGAGAATTATTTAGGGCTAGGCATTTTTTTGTATTGTTTCAAGTATGTTTTATATTTTTGTTTGTGAACAATGAACTTTGCATGAGTGTGAGCAGGGACTCCGGCAAGACTAGCTATGACAGCATAACTAAAAGTGAGAGCCAGAAGGTAACACAGATATGAGTGAAAGTGGGGAGGCGACAGCATCCAAACATCCCAGTTCACCACAACACTTTATGCCTGTGAGCCCTCTAGATCTGCTCCTTTACCTAAGAAAAAAACTATTCACAAAAACTTGAGTAAACAAGTATGTTTTCAGCCTGGACTTTAACACTGAGACTGTGTCTGAGTCCTGAACACTAATTGGAAGGCTGTTCCATAACTGTGGGGCTTTGTAAGAGAAAGC
>JANDJT010000001.1:21548762-21599322 GCA_024331685.1 Stegophilus panzeri | reverse complement strand
AACAATACAGACGAGCTGAAGGCTGCTATCAAAGCAACCTGGGCTTCCATAACACCTCAGCAGTGCCACAGGCTGATCGCCTCCATATCACGCCGCACTGATGCAGTAAATCATGCAAAAGGAGTCCTGAACAAGTATTCAGTGCATAAATTAACATACTTTTCAGAAAGTCGACATTTCTGTATTATAAATTCTTTATTCTAATACTTTGAGGTACTGGATATTTGTGAGCTGTAAGCCGTAATCATCAAAATTAAAGCAAAAAAAGGCTTGAAATATTTCACTTTATGTGTAATGAATCTAGAATATATGAAAGTTCCACTTTTTTTAATTAAATTACAGAAAAAATAAACTCTTCCACGATATTCTAATTTTTTGAGATGCACCTGTATGGTCCTGGATTTTAGAGTTGCAGTTTCTCAGTGTTTATGTAACATTACACACTGTGACTGTAGAAGTATACAAGATAAAGTATGCAGGATAAAAGTTTAAGTGTGTCTACTAGGTTCTGCACTACTGTGCTCTTGAATATCAATATATAATGGTTTCATATTAGCTTTTCTTGTTTGTTTAAATTGTTACATTTCAAATAGCAAATTTCCATCAGGCCCATTTGCTAAAATTTGCAATGATTTTGTAGAGTCCCAAACAGTAATAAAAGAATAAATGAATAATACCAAAACTGACTTGATATTGCGATGTTAAAGTAAAAAAGAAGTTATAATAGTGCTGAGCAAGAAGCTGAGATATGTAAAAAGCCACGTACAGACCTTCCAGCCACTACTGAGCTCCAAAAGCCTCAGCCTGACCTAATATTTATAAATAGTAGGGTAATGATCTGACTGAGTGGAGTTAGTGTTTGTTTTTTTTACTTGACTAATGCTAATCCAACAGAGTAGTTACACAGGTTCACCCACAGGGTGTATTCCACAAAGAATGCTAACTCTTATTTAAACAAGCCTGGCTAATATCCAGCAAGTTTAGTTCCACAAAAGGAAGCTAATCTTAAGCCATCATTGCTTGGTTACTATGACAACATGGGAATTTGGACAAACACACTCTGTGTTAGGTAAATAGTGAAGCTTAGCTTAGCAGCTTGATCACTTCTACTGGACAAGCCACATGATGTCAAACATAGATATAAGAAATAATAGACAGGTTATATCTCATACATATTCTCAGTTCATGAGACAGTTTTTAATACTTACATATGGATAAGATATTAAAGCTACTGCTTGCATACAGGTTGTCTAATTGAGCTAAAATGATTTGCTTCTGACTAACTTTACCATGGTAAAATGCAGGTTGTGAAAACAGTGTCCTGTAGTAAATCTTATTGCAAGATCATCCGTATTGTGTCCGTGGATTGAAAATCCAGTGGATGAGGGAGTGTGTAAAGCGTTCAGGACACCACTTTCTGTATCATTTCAGGATAGGGGAGATCCTCTAGCATTTCCAGTGGAGATCCTGTGATTGCTGAGATTGTAGAATTACTGAAACCAAGTGTATGATGTAGAAGTATGAATTCCTCCCAGAGGCTCGCCTTGCACTCAAGCAAGGCCTTAAAAATGCCTTCTTAAATTATTATATTATTTAATTACTAATCTTATTTCTTAGTTCCTCTTGTTCCTGGCTTGGTCATAGCTTACTGACTAAAGTGTAAGCACATATACAGTAAGTGCATATAAAGGAAAAGAAGTGTTCTGCTGCTGATTTTTGTCCCATGAAATTTCTATGCCGCTATTAATACTCGGGGGATTTTTGTTTTATGTAATTAGGTGTTCTAATATTTAATCTCAGTTTGACAAAAAAGGTGCTCTTTCTTTACAATCTTTAACAGACATTTAGCTTTTTCTGAAATAGACTGTTAGGGCTGTTCCAACTTAGTGTGTGCGCATATTAGCCTCAATAACTATAGTTTTGCTTGAATAAGCGAAACGTGTCTCACTTGTATTTTGTTCGTGGTACACACTGAGTGTGGAGTGGCCGTGACTAATTTAAGTGAGGCTATTTCAAATAAGTCTGGGTTTTATGACTCGCTTTGTTTAATACCACTCAAGTCACAGGTAGGCTATTTTGATTCAGTTGAGTCAGCTGCAGGTCAGGGTGTATACCTTTTATGTAAAACTTTTGGCCCCTCACAGTTTCTTCCCTGCTCTCCACTCTCTTCCACACTCATGTTAAATCGGCCTATCTGAGGGAACATTTCAGTTGACTACATAAAGGCCGTATCATGAGTCATGGCTTGGTTCCCTTATGGAAATTGAATAAATAGTATTATATTGTAGGTATACTGCATTTCAAAATGAAAATGTAATGTGTTGTAATTTAACATGCAGTAAATTAGATTTTCTGTGGGTTGAATGACCACTGACCCTTGTGGAGGAAGGGAATGCAGACTTCTTGTGATGACCTTAAACACACTCGAGGTCATAGACAGGTTTAGCTCATTAACCTATGACTCTATGAATAGTATCTCGCAATGTTTCAACATTTACAAAGGCTTCCCATTCATTCACATTACAATATCATATAAAATTGATAAGAACAAACGGTAGCAAATCATTTCACTTATCGGAAACTGCTTGCTCAAACTATTTTGAGAAATGTTTGCTTTCTTGCTAAAGATAAACTAAAATAATTATCTAATTCAGTGGGTATATTTGCAAGTTTAGTAAGTAAACCTGTTTATCTAGGGTAACATTTACCTTACAGTTACCTCTCTCATATGAAGTCTGATTCAGCGACTTCAGGAAATGTTCAGTCAGTAAGAGTGGCAGTCAAGGTTGCAAAAAAAAAAGTGGACCAAATAAACTAATGGAATTGGGTTGTTTTATATGATAGCATTGAGATGATTGCTAAATTGCTAGAATCAGTCTGTGTTAAAAACGCACCATGTGGTTTCAGGTTGGCTAGTTAAGTTCACCAAGAACAAATTTTTCAAAATTTGTCTTTGTGTTTCTAGGTTGTGCGAACACGGCTTGAGGAGCGAGGCATCACTGTGCGGGATGTGAGACTGAATGGTTCTGCTGCCAGTCACATTCTGCACCAGGACACAGGACTTGGATTCAAGGACTTAGACCTAATTTTTGGCATATCACTGTCTGATGACCAGGCATTCCATCTGGTTAAAGATGTGGTTCTGGACTGCCTGCTTGACTTCTTGCCCGAGGGCGTCAGCAAAGAGCGCATCAGTGCACTCACTCTGAAAGAGGCCTATGTGCAGAAGTTGGTGAAGGTGTGCAACGATTCAGACCGCTGGAGTCTCATATCTCTGTCCAACAACACAGGCAAGAATGTGGAGCTCAAGTTTGTGGATTCTCTGAGGCGCCAGTTTGAGTTCAGCGTGGACTCATTTCAGATTGGCCTGGACTCGCTGCTGCTCTTCGATCGCTGCTCCGAGACGCCAATGTCTGAGAGCTTCCACCCCACTGTGTTGGGGGAAAGCATGTACGGTGACTTTCAGGAAGCTCTTGGCCACCTTCATCATAAAATCATTGCTACACGCAGCCCAGAGGAGATTCGGGGTGGTGGACTTTTAAAGTACTGCCACCTCCTGGTGCGGGGTTTCCAGCCCAAGTCAGAGGCTGAGATGAAATCACTCCAGCGCTACATGTGCTCTCGGTTCTTCATTGACTTTCCAGACATCGGAGAGCAGCAGAGGAAGCTGGAGGCCTACCTGCAGAACCACTTTGTGGGCATGGAGCACAAGCGCTACAGCTGCCTCACCACACTCTACCATGTGGTTAACGAGAGTACTGTGTGCCTGATGGGCCATGAAAGACGTCAGACGTTGAACCTTATCTCCATGTTGGCACTGCGGGTTCTTGCTGAACAGAATGCCATACCCACTGTCACCACGTGTTACTACCAGCCTGCTCCTTATGTACGGGATATAAACTTCAGTAACTACTACATAGCTCATGTGCAGCCGCTGGTTCACCCCTGCACTAACTCTTACCAGACTTGGCTGCCCTGCAAATGACCCAAAGAACTTGAAAAGAGAGAGAACCATTAAAAAAAAAAACCTTGAACTGGATAGCTGTCCCACCCAACTTCTGGTGGCGTGATATGGGTGCACAGTAAATTCCCTTCTTGTTTTACTCTCCTCAGTGGAAATGAGATTATAAGCAATGGCATCCTGAAATTATTTTTAAGTAAAATGAGTGAAGTAGACTGATAATTTACTGCTGTATGTCTGACATGAGCCAATCCTATTGCATATTCTTTTGCACTCACAGAAATTAATTTTGCTGACTGGATACAGGACAGTTGGTCTTTTTCAAATGTAGCAATTATTATGTCTTGGATCTGCAGCACTTTTTGTTGACCTATGGGACAAAAGACTGCATTTTTTTTTGAGGTGATGTTGAAAAGTTAACTTTTTACTTTTGCCTGGCTGTGGTTCAATCAATCTGTTTTCTTCTGTTTAAAGGACCAAAGGCATTTTATTTTTTTAAGAAGGGAATGTTTAAAGCAATTCCAAGTGCCTAAGACAAAATCCATGTACAAAAAGATGAGAACTTTGTGCTCTCATGATTTCTTGTATCCTATATTTTCAGGGATAGAAGCATGTATTTTCATGTGATTAAAAAAATAACTACCAAAATCCATCCTAAAGTGTCCCTGATATGGTTAATTTTTCAAAGTAAAGCAATGTAACATTTCTCAACAACTGCAACTTGTAGTCAGATAAGCTATGTATACTGAACTGAAAGTTATGGGCTGAATATGTGGCATACTTTAGCTCAGGTGATGGATCCGTTACAGTTCCGGCACATGAAACATAAGGATCCTTTCTAAAGCACAATGACTTCTCTTTCTAGTCTGACACTAAACCTACCTACAATGGCCTTTTTGTTCCTCTACCCATGTTGCTTCTGGAATCTGAATCAAATTACCTGAAAATTGATGCTATACTTATGTTTGCTAAGTTTGTCTCCTTGAGGGGGTTACTGAATTGAGACTGATAATATAGCAGATGATTGGCTTGCTAAATCTAGCTAGAAAATTGGTAGTACTTATGACTGATATTTTGAGGTAAAAATGGATGAATAGATTTCCAGCTTACAAGCATATAGGCAATGGGGCTATTGACCTGTAATATGCACATCTCCTATTTACTGGTTCTTGTGTAATTATGAATATGATATAAAAATATATTTTAGTTGCCTACCTGTATACAGTGAAGTTTCTGGAAAGCTATTAAGAGAATTTGAATATGGACAATATAGTTGGCTTACATGTTAAACCATCCCTCTGTATATTCTTTCTGATCTTTTCCATTAAAGGGCAGAGCTACAACTCTTCTTGCCAGCATGTCTGGCATTATGCGAAGATATACAGGCCATTTAATCTCTTTTCCTTTGGCATACTCTGATCACACATGTAATCTCTGTTTAGCAAACTCAAGATGGAATTTCATAGTCAGGGATTAAAAAAAAAAGAAAAGAAAAAAAAGTAGATTACTGACTCCATGTCTGGAATGGATCCTTATGAAGTTTATACATAATGTAATCCTATTGTCACTATTTGCAGATAGTCAGGTTTATTCTTTTGAGCTTGTGCATGATGGAACACACACATTTATAATAACTTCTTGTGTAACAACAAGGGGGTTCTTGTGTTTAGCTTAATTGGATGGTGGAATAGAATCTCTTGTTACTCTTTGGTTACATTTGGTTAATACATGATCAGCCAGTAAAATGTAAATTCATACATAAAGCAATAAAATGTCAAACATAAGATTTATATTACAATTATGTTTATCAAGTTATTTATGTGCCTTATATTCGAACTGATCAACTATTTCCAACTAAGTCTTGTTTGGACAGACAGGGACAGCACACCACAGCAATGTTTCTGGACTTCCACATTAAATCAAATTATGTTTTAATGTGTGCTTTCAACAGACAAAGAAGTTTTTCACTGACTCACTGAGCTTCTGGCAAAATGCTAGTCTGGGGCAGTGGTCATTCCACTGAGTTATAAAACCTGCAGCAGTTTAAATCAGCAGTGGAATATATGATCTCTTCTGCTGGCAATAAGCCTAGGAAAAGCAATAGATGTGCCACTGACTTAAACCATTTCTTTTGACATTATGGCAATACGGATGTAAGATTAAAATGCATCTCTGTCTTAGACACACAAAACTTGTTCATGTGCTTGGGGATTCCCTTGATGGCACGTACACTCACGTACACAGTACTTTATTAGGATGACTATACTAATACTGGGTATGGCCTACATTTGCTCTTAAAACAGTTTAAATTCTTCGTGGCGTGGATTCCACAAGATGTTGGAAACATTCCTTTGAGATTCGGGTCCATGTTGACATGACCGCATCACACAATTCCTGCTGATTTTTCAGGTGCACTTTCATGCTGTGAATCATGTGCTCTACCACATCCCAAAGGTGTGCTACTGGATTCAGATCTGGTGACTGGGACGACACTGAAGAACACTGAACTCATTCATTTTCATGAAACCAGTTTTTCCAGTTATTTCCATACCAATGTACTTTAAAAAATTTGTAAAAACAATTAAGTTTTAATGGTGTAATCTTGACATTGCACTCTTTGTTCTTCACTCTTATACATTGCCATAATAAATATCTGAAAGCTGTTAGGGATTTCAATTATTTCAAATGTGACTGCAAGGCCCACTAGGAATGAAAAAGTCAAGCCCCTCTGTGGTGCAATTAAAGGATGAAGAGTATCCAACAGACAGTTCAGCTGCTCAGGCTTGTGTAGTGGAAAGAATGAGCAATGTTACTGCATTGGAACACAGAGTAGAAGTGCTACAGTGGGCATGGGCCAAATACAAGAGCTGATAGTGAAGTGCAGAGCTTGGTAGAGGTTAGTACAGCTGTCTAGCATGTAGAGACATACCCTGATGCCCTTTCAATGACTGCCTCTCATTCTCTAAACTTGGAAGAGACTGCTGATAGCCCACTAACAGTACACTTTGAAGGTCAGAGTGTAACCCCAGAACACGGCACACAGCATCAAGGCCGCCTTGGCCAAACTACAGTTTTATCCTCCACTTAAGGCAGTGGATCAAATGCCTGATACATTTTGTGGTATATCAGCCCAATCGTGTGGCTGAGCTATTACACAGTGTACTAGTTTAATAAAAGAACTCTTAGACAGTGCAGGGAATCTGTGACCTGGTATGAGTACATGTATAATGGCTGATGTGGAAAACATAAGGCTAAAATCATTGGCACTAGTAGAGAGGCCATTGGCCTCACTAGTGGTATGAAGCACTTTGTGGTGCAAATCTCTGTAGCAAGACCTAGTGGTCTTAACGTCTGTGCTAATACCAACTGGCTTATACCACAGAGAATTCGCTATTGGTCCTCAAGGAGATAAATCCCACATGGCAGATTCAGTGTGTTCCTAAAGGCAAAGGCATATGACAGTGATCCAAGCCATGGACAGTGCTCATAGTCATGTGCATGGGAAATCAATGGGTCTATTGGCACAAACAAGATTGACTCAAATGCCATTACCAGAGGCTGGTAAAAACAACAGACAACTCTTTGGCTGACAGGCACATGGGTTCAGGAGGCACTGGATGATCGTCTCTCCTTAGTTGAAAGATGAACTAAACATTTGGTACAGTAGGCTATGATTGGGTGCCCTGAACCATGCTCATGTTATTTTCATAGAAGTGAGTTTCAAAGTCTGCAACTGGGGATGGAAGGAGTTATGCAGGATTCGACATGCACTACATTGGTACTATGGCAGTGGATCAGAACACAAAAGCAGGTTCATGTCAGGACAAGGGCGGACTAAACTGCCAAAGTGTGATTCACCATAACCACACATTCAATAGTGGGGTAGTTTAACCCTCTGAAATTAAAGTACTGGAGGTCCAAAACATCAGGTCAATGTGGCTACAGAGCCCACTGTCAGCAGGCTATAATTTCAGTTTTGCTGTCGACCACCACCAAACACTGGGGTCTACCTACAGAGGTGCAAGAGCAAAGTCACTTTGGCTTGATTGACTGTGGACGTGAAGTCACTGCTAGAGAAACAGGCAATAGAAATTACCAGGCCAGAGTGCCTGTCCAGATTTTTTTCAAGATATTTTCTGATTCCTAAAAAAGGAGGCTAATCTACCCCATTCTTGATTTGAGTGACACAAATGTATTATTAAAATAGTTCCCATTCTTTAAGTTGTACATATCAATGCAAGTGATGCAAGTGGTGAAACACAAGCTACATGTGAGGTCATGGTTCTGAGGGGAAAATATTGCTATTAGTATTTGGCTATGAAACAAGCACATGGGAAAACTGCAATAGTTCCAGATGGAAACCACTCTGGCAGTCCTTCACTTAGTCGTAGACCAATGGTTACATACATGACCTACCATTTTGTGTTTTATTTTTGGCCCATGTGGTAGTCCATGAAGGTGTATTTGAGGGTCAAGAAGGAAGCAGCTGCTGTCAGATGGTTGAGATGGAGGAGGTGCACTTGGCCACTCATTCTCTGGTGTTAGGTGTCTTGTTACTAGATAAGTATCTAAATATACTCACCTATTTAGCAGACTGACTGGAGCCACAGAATACTTAAAAGTACTGTTTCTGCATGACATTTCTGTTATTACTATTAATACACTATGAACACTGATTTTTCCAGCCCATATTCTTTTGTCTATGTTTATTCAAGTTTAATGCATACTTCTTTACATATTATTCTGACCACGGCAGTCTTTCACTAGGGTAAAAATCAAAAGGAAATCTAACGGCATATAAGCCATAACAATTTGCTTAAAGTTTACAGTAAGGTACATAAGTATTTGGACAGTGAAACAATACATTTGAAATGAAGCAATCAAGATGTAATTGAAGTGTAGACTTTCAGATTTAATTCAAGGGGTTTAACAATAATTACATTAATCGTTTAGGAATTACAGACATTTTTACAGTCCCTCCATTTTCACAGGCTCAAAAGTAATTGGACAACTGACTGAAAAGCAGTATCATGACCAAATGTAGCCTGTTTCATCATTATTTCATGACAAATTAAGGAGATAAAAGATTTGGAGTTGATTCCAAGTGTTGAATTTGCATTTGGTAGTTGTTCCCAATATGCGGTGCAAGTGATGCAAGTGAATGAAACCATCATTAGGCTGAAAATAACAGACCAATCAGAGAGATAACATACTTTAGGAGTGCCCAAATCAGTACTTTCGTACATTATTAAAAAGAAGGAATGCATTGGCCAGCTCAGCATCACCAAAAGGCCTGGAAAGCCATGGAAGACAACTGAAGTGGATGATTGCAGAATTTTTTTCCTTGTTGAAAAAAAAACAACTACTTGACAATCTAGCTAAGTCAAGAACTCTCTGTAGGAGATGGATACATATAAATACAAATACAGACAGTTTAAATCAAGATACAAACCACTGGTAACATATTAGACTCGCTAAAAATCTCAAAAAAGTAATAAATAAAATAAAATAAAAAAAAGCCTGAGCAGTTCTGATGCAAGATTAACTTGGGAAGAGAAGAGTATGGAAAAGGAAAGGAAGGGCTCAAAATCCAAAGCATACCACATCATCTGTCAAACATGTGGAGGCAGTGTTATGGCAAGGGCATGTACGGCTGGCAGTAGAACTGGGTCACTGGTGTTTACTGATGATGTGACTACTAATAGAAGTAGTGTATAGAGCTATACTTTCTGCTTAGATTGTCAATTTCTCCAAAACTGATAGGACAGCTCTTCACAGTAAAGATGGATAATGACCCAAAACATACTGTGAAAGCAACCCAAGAGCTGATTAAAGCAAAGGAATTAAATGTTCTTAAATGTCTGATGACCTCAACCCAATTGAGCATGCTTTCCACTTACTGAAGACAAAACTGAAGGCAGAAAATGGCCATTTTAAATGGCAGGGGCCCAAAATAGGACACCTTCTATCCCCAAACCCACACGCCAATGCACACCATGATCACTGCAAAGCAGTTGTAATGAATGTTTCCATAACAGTTCGTTAAATATCCAAGGTGACTAGTCCTGCATGAAGTGCTCATAGCCTAAGCCACCTTAATGCACTAGCTATTCTCAGGGCAAGAGAATAAACCAGTTGTGTTTTTAATTAAAGTTTGTTTGGGTGATCACATGACTTTTATGAGGTGACATCATTCTGAAGGAGCTGAAGGAAAACACATGTCCCTGCTGTACTGAATTAAGGGATGGACCCGGTACAGATACATACTTGATAGCTTGTGAAAATGGTTCCTGGCTCTTCTGTGCATCTACCTCAGTCCATGGCTATAGCTATATTTGTATGGTCAGATATAGTGGAGGGATTTTATTTTCATTTATTCTGAACTGAGGTTCCACTTGGTAGTAGTTTGACAATAACATATTTTATAAATGTCATGCTGTGTCTCCATGTCTATCCCATTTCAGCATTCTCTATGAGCTTTAGGATCTACAGAATGCGTGAAGTGTCTGTAAGCTTATGCAGGGTGATGTCACTTGGAGTGTTGATGGAGTGCGTTAGGAAATGGCAGTGTGACAGGCTATGTGGTGTATATGGAATCATCATGTAGAGAAACTGAGGGCCTACTGGGGATGTGCTGCAGGGAGACCAGAATAGCACACCAGGCAGAGATCTGTTATTTCACTTTAGTCACAGCTTCTGTCTCTGTAGATTACCTGACATAGGAAATGGATCATCTTGAACAGAACAGACAATAAAGGGGCGAGAAATGAAAAGAAGTACAAAGTAAAGATGAAAGACAGAGCAAGACACCAAGAGATAGAGAGAGTCAGATAGGCAAAATGTCTCCCTTTTCCATGCTATTTCCCAGAGGAGAACCTCAGCTCTGCATTCCATGCATTGCGACTCGCTGACAAACAATCCCAACTTTATCTCCAGCACGTGGAGCAGCTGAATGGGTGCAGTGTCTGAGATGGAGGCTGGAGTTTACCCAATGAGGGGGCAGAGCCGTTGCCTGCTTGGCCAAGCCCCAGTGCCCCTTTGAGCTTATGCACTCTCAAACCAAACACATGCCGGTGTTAGGTAGCCCAGAAGGCCAGAGTGTACAGAGAACGCTCTGGAAGCAGATGGGCCGTCAGGGGCCAAGGGCAAGCATCCAGTGAAATGCAGCAAGTAAGGAACATGAATGAAGAAGTAAATCATAAATACTAGCATTGATCACTTAGCTCTAGAAGTGATAGATTTCCTATTAAGACTGCTAAAATTATGGCCATTTCATTTTTATTAATATGATTCAGTTTTTGGAATAATAGCTGACCCAGTGCAGTTCTTTTTGGGATGAAGATGCTCTTCCTTCTCTTTTATTATAAATTTGAATTATTCCATTAATTTGAGGAAGGGCATCTAATCGGATATATCAAATGCTACCATTTGTTACTGATGTAAGGTGGTTGACAAAACTGGTTCAAGATTAGGGTTGGAAGAAAATATCAACTTTCAACTGTTGTATTAGTATCATTGTCATTGTAATTGTTATTCCACAAATACAGTACAAAACAACAGTAGTGGTAGTAATAGCTACTCTTCTGCTGCAAACGTGGCATACATGTAGAGTGATGAGAGAGAGAGAGAGAGAGAAAGAGAGAGAGAGAGAAAACAGAGAGCTCTTTCAGTCTGTCTGTATTTACAGTATCTGACGATCCACCCATTTCTCATCCCCCATGCTGCCCAAGGCCAGATGAAAGCTGTGTGCTGTTCTGCCCAAGACCAGATGTTTAGGTGGGGCTTTTGGCCACAGAGGTGCTCTGCTGGTCATTGTAATGCCCCACACATGCCTCGTTCAACGCCTTCTGGGAGAATTAGCTTAGTATGTAATAGCAGCTTGGTGCCCGATTTGTGTGCAAAGGCTGATGAGGGATGTGCAGCGATATGCGGTGGGGCTGTGATCTCAAACGTGGGCTTTTTCCAGTAAAGGGAGCGGAACTTATGGTCCATTATCTTACAGAGTATCCCACAGTCTGCTCAAACAGTGTACCATTGTCTGGACTTAGTGTTTAGTGTCTCTTAGGCCAAAGACTTCATAGGTTTTCTGGAAGCGAAGGTTTTTCCTCACTGAAAAGCAAAATAAACACAACCCAGGAGCACACATGCATAGCTCAGCTTCTATAAATATCCACCCACTAACCCATATAAAAACTTCCAAAGTCCACAATAATTTAGCATCTGCCTCATTTTGCAATTAAAACCCTTTATGAGGACATTCAGTTCTACACAAAGGTTGCAATTCAATAACATGGATGATACTTATTTGTATGTAAATACATTTACATTTCTCCTTTTTATCTTTTCCCAAGTTATTCTGCTTTTATTTGTTTGTTCTCATGTGTTTTTAATAGTATTCCTGAATATGCATGTGTTTTTTTCCACTTGTGATTCATCTTTTGCCTTCATCTTGCCTCTTTTTCTACTCAGCCTTGTTTTTCTCTCCATTTGATCCTAATTTTCTCTCATTTTGTTCTTCAGTGTTTTTCCCTTTACTGCTTTGAACTGGATTTATTGTTTGTACCATTATTTAAAATGTTTGCCAATATTTATTTCATGAAAAAAACTCACCAATTATGGACAATTGTTCCCTGGGAATTTGACCTTTAGTGGCCCAATTAGTAGTAGTTTATAATTATTATCATTTGCAACAAACATCTTGGTGAAGTGTGTATATACATTATATAAGCATGCTCATACTAACAGTTAAAGAAGGAGACCACACTAATCACCTGTGTGAGTTCTATGAGAATCCCATTTTCTGGATTCCAAGAAGGCTGCTGGGAAGTGGAGGTGTCAGTCCATGATCAGTCTTGAGAAAATATACAGTTCCTAATGGCATGTATACATCAGGCACACCACCTTCACTTTTAAGGAGACATTGCTCTTTTTTATATTGCAAACTTGTTCAAGGGATACTGATGTAGAAAGCAGAAATGATTCATGAAAGAAGGTTCTGAAATAAGAGCAGAAGTAGCAACAAAATACCAGGTTAAAGCATTCATTCTTTCTTCGTATACTTTGCGAACGTAATCATGAATGCTAAGTGTGGCTCCAGTTACAAGGTTGAATTGGGACATTCTGCAGTCTGGATACATTCATCTGTATTAATCTGTAATACACTTTAAAGAGAATCTGGAAATGATTAAAGTACAAAACAAATTACAGTTTTGCTTATCTAGATATTCCAGAACAATCAATAAAAAAATTTGCTTTAAATTTAAATCTCTAAGGAATTGAAGTTCTGTATTACTTCTTTGTGACTCTCACAAACTGCTGTTTTTAGGAGATGAGAAAGTCAGCATTTGATGTTAATGTTGACAGTTCTTTACTGATCAAAACCTGATGTTTTAGCAGCTGAAATGTAGCAGCATATGGGAAAGGAATAAATTAGAATCATTCATTACCTCTTTTAGGGTTACTCCTCCATTTATTATCTGTCACTGGCATTCATCTACTTCTGTTATTATTATTATGGAAGGAGAGTAACCTTTGGATTCTTTTATTGTCATCATATGGGCATAATTTTCCACATTTGCTACACTTAATGTTACCTTGATTCATGTTTTTCATGATTGGTTTCGTGTATGATTATGCTATGAAGACTAATAGATACAATATCTGGGATAGATAGGTTGTAGTGCATTCCAGGAAATATGAATTCAGTCATGCAGTGACAAATATAATGGAAATTGAGACTGTAACATATTTCAACCAGATTTACATGCCTATACACCTCTTAGTAAATCTACAACAAAAAAAAAAGTTGTCTTCAGCCAAATGTCCCCACAAGGTTAAAACTTTCATATATTCCCAAATATATACTTTCACATCATTTGTTGATCTTAGAAAGTTTCTAATTCTGGGTTTATGTTTATTCTAACTTTCATTTTAGCCAAAACAGCACTGAGTTTGTATTATTTAAGATTTTGCACTATATTAGTAAGACAGAAAAAATACAAGGGTCTCTGACCCAATCAACTTGAAATAATAAAAATATTACATTATCAAAGATTATTAGATTTGTTCCACTCAAGTTGCTGCTGGGAGAAGATTTCAAGTCTGCAATATTTTCTTTGGCCTTTGGCTGGACTTTTCATAGATAAAGTTTGAAAGATTCAAAAATTAATTTGGAATACATGATTTATTGATGATTTATTCAGTTTAAAATTTTCAGAATAAAACCCACACACAAGTTATGTGTAAAATCAGCTATGTGTAAGGGGCTGTTTTGGGGCTGTATGGTTGGGGCTGTTTATTTAATTTACATTCTTTCTGACAGTGAGAGATAGAATGTTATGAGCTTAATAATCTAGCACAGGACTACATTTTTGGACTAGATGCAGACCATTACATATTTCCTGATGCAAAGGCCAAATTTGATTATTATTATTATTTTTTTAAATGTATAACTGAATGATTAAGTAGCCAACTGAGATGGGACTTTCTGTGTACTTTACCCGGTCACACCTTTGCAACAAAAGTAATGGAACCTTGTTCTTTATACTTATTTTAGATGTACAGTATGTGATGTAATTATTATGTTGCTGTACATACTTCACTCTACACATCGTGAGAGGAGGGAGTACACAAATCTAGTAAACAACTTACATACACTGGAAATTAATGCTGTTGAATGCCTCTGAAAAAGTCAGTTCCTGTTATCACATATGTTATAGCTGTTGTACAGTCATTCCCTCTCCAGTCTCTCTTTAAAATTCTCCTTACAGAAAGCTTCATCCTATCAACATACCGTACATACTTTTTTGTTAAATAAAACACATTTTACATCTGTTTATTATAAGTCTTAGATTCTTATAGTCTTATAAGGAGTGCATAAATATAAACCTGTGCTTTACCTACTATCAGAGACATGCTTTTATAGACACTTTCTGACAAATCATAATTGAGAATTCAACTGACCAATCATAATTGAGAAGTCAGTACTGTGGCACAAGGTTCTTTTTAGTAACCTCCTAAAATATTTCCTCTTAAAAATGTCTCTGCTATTGTTACAAAACAAATAAGCTGTTTGGTACAATATAGAACCTTTTCTGCTAAGATTCTAGGTTAGTCCCTGGAGTAAGGGTATTGTATACTGGGCAGGCAGTGGCAAGGACTAGTTTAACTGAGACTTGGCAATGACCTTACATTAGTTTAACATAGTTTAGTATTTACTAGACTCTGACCATTAGAATAAAATAATGTATAATGTTCAACCATTTCTTAGTTGGATCAGCATGTTAAGAAGAGGACCAGTCTAGCTGGTGACAACCTATAAATATAGGACAAAGCAATCAAAAGCAAAGTTTTAGGTATAGATGTCAGTAGTTGTTGCAGTCTTGTAATCACTAATGTAATCACTCCAAGAAGGAGAAAAAAATTGTCACATGTCCTATGGCGCAAAAAAATGGGAGAGGATGACTTTATATTACCATGAATAAGTGAATGGACAGGTTTGTGATAGTCAGAGGGAAATGTCTGCCTATAGCTGTTCATATATTATCATATTTATTTAATTATTTGTTTATTTATTTATTTGTCACAGAAGGGAATAAAACTTTTCATTAGTGACAAAAATGGTTAAAACCTCTGTTTTTAAATTAGGAATTAGGATTAGACAAAACTGTGGAAGAAATATTTACCATTAAAATATATTAGTATCTACTGACCAGGAGAGATTTTGTCTTTTGTGTGTGTAAAGGAACAGAAGCTGAGGGAAAAAGTCTGTTTGGAAGATTTTTCTTGATGGAGAAAATGATTTTACTTTCCTCCCAAGTGAATTCAGAAGAGCCAAGGAATATTCCACAGGCTCACTGGAAACAAGACATAAGCATCGGAGCCAAGTCTGTCCCTGTCCACTCAGCTACATTATATTAATACCACCAGTCATTCATTAGAATTTATAAACATTACAATTCCTTAGAAGTATAAATATCTAATGTCCTACTTGCACCAGATATGATTTATTTTAAAAAGGGCATTTAGTCTGATTGGGAAAACAGTCTCACCACACTTCCTTGTCTCTCTCAAAACCTTGGAAGCCTCATCCATCCCCTCCTTGGTTTCGGAAAGAGGATGCGTGGTGGACAAAAAAGCATTCATGAATGGATGAAACCCCAGAATGACTTTGGGGCCCCTGTAGACTTCTTCTCCTTTTGTGTGACCCATTGAACAGGCCCACTGCTGGTCATGACTTCATCTTCTGTGGGCCTCTCTCTGATGACATCATCACTATAATCTCACTTTACTGGTCATTTCCTTCTGACCTGTCAATGACCTTGAGGCCATCTAAAAAGGCTTTTTCCATTATGGAGATTGTATAAGATTTCTAACTTTCCTTCATGCTGCTTATATCTTACTTGACTATCTATAAATCCTGAGAGTGGAAAGACATTTAAGAAAATCCTTATGGCTCTGCATTTATTGCTATAACTACCACAGCCAAGCCAGTCTCATAGACTAAGGAAAGAAACATTACATTATGACACAATTTAGTTGTGATCCTGACAAAATTTGCTAGAGCTTACGCTACGGCTTTAACAATCAGATACTACAGTTGATCTTAGCCGAAAGGCCAAGAAGCGATGTCGCGCCACCTAACTCTTGAATAAGTCCTTTATTGCGTGTTATTTTATGGATGTGGTATGTGGGCTTAAGTGTGTGTTTAGAGCATGTATGTGTGTGTTGTAGGGTTATGGAAAGTTAAATTCAGCTAATCTGATATCTGAAGAATTTGTCTGTAGAGTCATTAGTAAGTAAAGTCATTCTTTGATAAGAAAAACTCTTGTTCTCATGTTAAGCTGGACAATTATATCTGAGAACTTGAATAAATGATGCAGAAAATAACAGGTCACATACTATATATTTGGGGTAATACAAGTGGAGGAGTCACCACTTCATTTTCCCATGGATGAGTGAAGGGACACATTTGTGAAGATCAAAGGGAAGTGTCTGCCTACAAAGCTGCTCATATATCAACAAATATGTTATAGTACGTTTCATCATTTCGACTTTATTTCCACAGACGGGAATCTTCTTCATAAGTTTTTTAGGGCCTCTAAGTACATAAACTAGGGTGAGTCAAAGAGATAATTGGAGGATAGTTGAAGTATATTAGTAACTATGACCAAGAGGAAATTCTCCCAGATTACTAAGTATATTAAGTATATTGAGTATATTACATTGTGTTATGTTACACATTATTCAAGTCTTAATGCTATTAGCTAATTTGTTTCTCCTGATCAGGCTGATTTGGGGACTGGGGGGTTTGGAGGTAGATAAACAAGGAAGTGTATAGACTGAGTAATGCGATTGAGTTGTTCACACAGATTAGCAGCAGGCAGCTAAGGGAATGAGAGCAAGAGGAGATTTGCACATTACACATTCCCGACATTAAGCTTGCTGTTAAGAAGTGCATCCCTTCCTAAAAGAGTAACAATTCTATATCATTAACTAGAAAATTGTAATTGTAAAAAATGCAGTCCTTACATGCAGTCAGTTGTCATGGCAAGTATGCAGCAGTACAATTTACACATGTAAGGTCAAGGTATTCCTGCATGTGTACAGATGTATATATCATTATAAATCAATGTACACCATAGTATGGTGGCTTTTAGGTATACTGTTGGAGAAGGTGTCATTTGGATCTGTGTAATGCTTCATGGGTGGCCTCATCCTCTGCAAATATCACTTCCTGCAGTATCGCACTACCCAAATGTGTGTTCTAAACTCCATTAGTCTATGATTCATAAACTAATAGCTGACATGCATGCCATGACAATCTTATTTTTAGTGTTTTATTAGAGACACATGGTGCCTAAAATAAAAGTGAAATCATTCATTTTCTGGTCAGATGCTATTTTAAAACTGCAACTGCTTGAAATGACGTCTTTGGTTTGTAATTGGGGGAAACAACGCAGGTTTCAAACAACAAACTGTACTTAGGTGCGGGAAACTCTTAAAACCATTATCTTGCCATAAAATATTTAGTGGGAGGTCATCAAAATGAAAACCAAGCTTAGCTCTGTATTCTGTGGCTTAGAAAACCAGACATATTGGGCAAGTTTTACTGGTCTGTCTCCTGCTGTCAAGAGCTGGTTGGAGCTGCTGATTGATGTGGTGTGCTCCCAGAGGGTAATGATAGATCTGTTTCTCAAAACTTAAAACCTACTGTAATTCAGCAATTTTAAAATGCATATTGAGACATTTATATAGTTGGAGCTGCAAGTGATGCAAGTGGAGAAACTCTGCAAAGAGGGTATTTAGGGTGAAAGCAGTAATGTAGAAATGCTGAGGATGTAGGATGATATACAATGGAGAAAGTGTTTTAATGAGTGAGACCACTGAAGTCATTGCAGTGGTTTCTTGGAACTTCTTGCCATAAAACATCTGATGTTTGGACTTCATTTATCTGAATAAGGAAATAATATGAAAATTTGTTTCATATAATATTCAAGTCAGTAAAAATACTTTTAAGAACTGTTCAAAAACTGATACTGGCTTTTAAATTTCAACCGTGCTTTCATGTGAACGCGTCCTGAATCTTATCATCAGAGCATATAATGGATCCAGTCGAGTTAGTATTTAGTTTCATTTGTGGTTTCTTTCTGGTTCATGAACTGTAACAAGGAAAACAAAATACCTTCTACTAAATTCAAGACTTAAAGCTTGACCTAAAAATTTCACAAATAATATTATGTCCAAACACCTAATAGAAGTAGAAGTAGAAGTAGAATTACATAGAATTTTTCTCAGATTTATTTATTTTATTATTATTATATTATTATTATATTATTATTAAACTTTTCTAAGATTGATTTTATTATTATTATTATTATTATTATTATTATTATTATTATTATTATTATTATTTAAAAAATATACTTCCCTTGATGCTTTATGTTTAAAATAGCTCAATAGCGCCTCCCTTTGGATAAGGAATGGTTTGAAGATACCAATGCGTCCTATCTATCGGACTAATTCAGAAATCTCAACAATTTTGTTCATGTACAAATTTTCCACTGTGTTTGGAACTGAGAACTCTTCCCAGCCTTAGTTTCTGCCAGCTCTATCTGATCCCAGGACTATGCCAGCCTCTGGGGTGTGAATTGATTTCACTGTGTCACAATTATGATGTAAATAATTTGATACTAAATATGTCAATATTACCTATATGTAAATATTAAATATTAATAATTGGTGGTATGTCCTTGCAATGTTAAATAAGAATATTAAAATATTAAAATACAAATATTAAATATGAAACTAGTTTGAATGCACCAAATTGTTAATGTGTCACATGTGAAAATCATGTACACCAGGGCTGATGTGTATCTAACTATTGTATGTAAAGTGATGTAAAGTGAATTTTTAGATTTCAAAGCAAAACCTTGGATTCTGATTATTTTACCTGTGTATAAGTACTGAGAGAAAAAAAATAAGACACCTTGAATCACTAAAGAAAGGGCAAAGGGAAGCATATTATGTGTTATTTTTCCTCAAGTGTGAATGTCATAAGCATGCCGATTAGAAGTGTAGATTTTACAGTATCTAAATTATTCCTCAATTTAGCATTTTGATAATAATGCAAAATTTAATAACTAGACCTGAATCGAATACATTGAATTTCTAAATTAGATCTTAATTTCTAGTCAAGTGAAATGTTCCTTAAATAAGTGTTGTTTGCATTGTCTACTTTTTTCATAAGATATATATGGATGAGAAAATCATCCATCCTTCCTCCATTTTCTATACCTTATCCTACAGGGTCGTGGGGAACCTGGAGCCTATCCCAGGGGGTATCGTGTACAAGGCAGGTTACACCCTGGACAGGGTGCCAATCCATCGTAGGGCACACTCACATATACATTCACACACTACAGACACTTTGGACATGCCAATCAGCCTACCATACATGTCTTGGGGAGGAAACCGAAGTACCCGGACGAAACCCCCGCAGCACGGGGAGAACATGTAAACGCCGCACACACAGGGCGCCGGCGGGAATCAAACCCCCAACCCTGGAGGTGTGAGGCGAACGTACTAACCACTAAGCCCCCGTTCGGCCCTTGAGTATTGAGAATTTATTTTAATGCACCTCATGCACAAGCTGCATTCAAAACCTAAAACTCCATCATGACAATGAAATACATAAATGTACAGTGCTCTATACATTTATGCAGCACAGTCAGGAGTCAGGACATTTATGACATCTAAGTTTGACTGATGTTAATTATTTGAGATATGAGATTGAGATATGAGAGCCAAAGTCCTACTTTAGTCTTGCAGAACACTATAGGATGATATTTGACACCACGCTGCCGTCTTCTGGGCGATTTATGAAACGTTCAGCTGTGCTCCAACTCTCCTATTTTTAACAGGACACTACAACTTCACTAGTGCGATTAGTTTGGGATAGACCGCTGGTGTTCAGTTTCACAGGCGGGCAGGACATGAAACTGCAAACTCAGAAGATCAGAAACAAAATGAAATAATTCAACGAAATGCACAGTTGTATTAATATCAAGTGCTTGTTTGAGTAAACACCTGAGGTGTTCATTCTGCACTGGCGATTTTGCAGGACGAGGGAAACTGTACTTCAGAGAGCTTAAATAATCCTCTCTCTCTCTCTCTATTTTTCGCCCTTAAAATTAATAATTTGCATTCAATATCGGTAGTAAGCTTGTGTCCGACCTTCTTTCTATTCCTGGCAGTTGTCATGTGTCCATGGCATTTGGCTTAGAGGCTCGTGCTGCACAGACCCGCCTCTCGGCTGTGCGGGACACTACAGGAACAAGCTCCGAGTCCAACTTCTAACATTAATCGCATTTTGTATTTGTATTATTTGTACATGCTATAAAGTTGATCGACTTCATTTATACTTTTATACTGTAGGAATAACTCATGCATACACAATGACACGAGAGGAGGACCTGATACGGATTGCGAAAAAGCTAGACAAAATGGTGTCTAGGAATAACACGGTGAGATATTTATTTTGACGCCTGCTTCACGTTGTTGTTCTTGGTTTGTTTTGTGTTTTTTCATTTTCAAAGTTTCCACGTGTATCTTATTTTAAGCGCTTCCTGGGTGGCCATTCTTCGTGCATTTTGTTTACTTATAATAGATGCACACTTTGAAGTTTATGGTAAAAATATGGAATAGTAGTGCTTTGAGCGGCCGCGCTTTGGGACACACAAATGTGAACAGGTGTCCCGTAGAGGACTGTACAGTTGCTGTTGCTGCCAGTGTCTTGTTCGTGCATGAACAAATGTGGAATTGTAGGCTACAACTAAATTACTATAGGAGTTTGCTAGTACATTATTTTGTCTTTTGAAAACTTCCTGCAGGTCTCCTGGTCGTGCAGGCAGTGTCGTGTGTTTGCCCTCCCCCCCCGTTTTTTCCCCACAAATGTGCTGCATAAATGTTTACTCACTTCATTCGTGTCATTGAGCCCTAACAACAAGATGGAGGAATGAACTGATTAAATAGTAACCACTAAGCTTTTTTATTTTTTTATTTTTTAGATAAGTCATTAACATTTTGACCGTCAGTTGTAAAAACACTGGTTCATCATTTTATTTTATTTTATTTATTTATTTTTTCAGGAAGGTGCACTTGACCTGTTGAGAGAATTGCAAAAATTCAGTATGACTCTTAAGTTGCTTCAGGTAAGATTAATTACGCTATATATCCGAAAAACAACCTTAGCCAAGCTATATATCAGAAACAATGTATATAAAAAAAATATACAGAAAAAATAAATATAGTAATGTAAGATTATATTTAGTTATGCTCTGGAAGCGATTTTATTCTGTTATTATGTCTCTTATTATTTCTAACAGAAAGCCTGTATTTCGTATATTGTTCATTATATTTCAGGACACAAGAATTGGTATGTCTGTCAATGGAATAAGAAAGCACTGCAGAGATGAGGATGTCGTCTCCCTTGCGAAGATTCTTATCAAAAACTGGAAGAGGCTATTAGGTAGCTATGGTGGTATGGCCTACTGTTTAATCCGTGTTTTAAAATGTCCAAAGCATTTAGCAAGTAATATATAGATATATAGAAATAAAATAATAATAATAATAATAATAATAATACTGCCTGTGTAGAATCTGGCCATTCCCAGAAGGCTGAAAGACCAAATGAGATGAAAAATGGGAGTGGGGCCAGTACACAATCACCCAGTGGACCCTCTCCAGACACAGAATCAAGGTAAGTCTTGCAATAAAGCAGTAAATCTGCACTGTTTAAGTGAAAGTGAAACCATACAGTATGTATATTGTATGCAGGCTTTCATGAACTGAAACTAAAGAAAAAGAAGAAGAAGAATATGAATGTACATTCTAATCTAACCTGTTTGTTTTGTCAGCCCAAAATCCAGTTTAAACACTCCCAAGAAACCTGTTGATAAGCACAGAAAAGAGAGAACTGAGGTAGTGTTTAAGAAAGAAAGACAAGAAAGTGACCACAAAAAGGAAAAACACATCAGTAATCACACAAAGGAGAGTGAGAGGTGAGAGCTCACCCTTTTTTGTGTATCTCCTGATTTATTCAGTGATGAAATGGAGTCACATGGCTGAAGGGTTCTTTTGTTTGGTTAGGATGAACGTTATGGATTCAAGTGTATCTTCCTTTGGTTCACCGTTCCATCCTCCGAAGTGTTCATCTATGGAAGTGAAGAAAGACAGGTTACTGCTAGTGTGTGTTCTCAGAGGATGTGCATGGCATTAACATTCAGTTTCTTTTCAATTATGCTAATGATTAAATGCAGAACAGTTGAAGCAGTTATACAGTATATGTGGTTGATCAACACCACATCACATTTTGGTGGTGTGCTTTGAATTGGTATATGTTTTTGGGTTGTGTAAATAACAGCCCTATTTTTTAAATGAAGCTATCATCATAGTTAATCTAGTGTG
The DNA here is from genome assembly GCA_024331685.1 of Stegophilus panzeri. Lineage (NCBI taxonomy): Eukaryota > Metazoa > Chordata > Actinopteri > Siluriformes > Trichomycteridae > Stegophilus > Stegophilus panzeri. The sequence continues at coordinate 21,576,395 of JANDJT010000001.1, read as the reverse complement.
ATTTAGAACTAAGCATTAGTTTATGTGAGATTTTTAGTTTCACATGCTTTCTAACTATCTTGAATGTAATGTAGTGTGAATAATTATTTCCCTGCACCCTTTGGTTCTTCAGCGTAGAGTACCACAGGGCTAAAGGTGGTGTGGCTGGAGATAATAAGGCCTTTTTTTTCAAGACACAGACACTGGACATTGATCTCTGTGTTTGGATAACTTTGCTATCTGCAGCACAGCACAAGGTTTTATGTTGCTTTGTATTGGTTTAACTCCAGTGGACATTTAGCCTTGTGCTGCACTATAGCATAATTTTGCTCTCTTACAAATAACTGTGTGATTGGTTTCAAAATGAATGTTAAGACTATCATACAGGAGTGGTGCTTCAGACTTTCCCACTATCTTTTTTCCATATCTTTCCTTACATTTATTCACATTCTGCTCATCCAAAGCATCAATTCACATAAAGAAAGAAAAAGATGTTAAATCTTTTTTGGAAACCCACATGCAAGACAGAGGTATCATTTGGCTTGCTGCATCAGATACACACTGCACACACTGTCTCAGAAATGAGTCCCATTCTGGGGTTTATTGACTTAAAGTCTTAGCTCATTTTTAGTAATTTGCTTAAAAGCATATTATGCAGTAATATAATGTAATATTACTGAACAATAATAGGCACTAATAGTATGCAAAAGTTTCAGGGAGATGCTCCTGATGTTATGTTGCTTCCTGTTTATCATCATTCACACACTTTAAGGCTTGCATATGAAGACACAAAAGTGAGCAGTCAAGAGCCGTTTCTTACTAGGCAAGCTGTATACTGTATATGATTGTATTTTGAGTCTTAAGGGCAACTGATGTTGTGTCTTCTAGTTATTGCTTCAGTTATTGTCTCATTTTGCTGCCATGTGTTTTTGAGGTGCTGAATACAAAATTAATTACACAGGAGAGAGTCTCCCAATCCCCAGAGTCCTCCTCATCTTCTTCATCTTCACCATTCTCTTCCTGCTCATATTCGTAAACACCAACCTGAAGTGAAGAAAGACAGGTCAGCATCACTGGCATGAACAGTGACAAAACTCTGTGAGAACATGTTTAAGAAACAGTGACTAGATGAGATAAGGCCTTCATTTTTAGAAATTGTTTGTATTACTTTCAGGAGAGTGACACCAGAAACTTTGACCTCTCAACATTCTCAGTCTCATCATTCCTCTTCTCATAAAAGGCCATCTCTAGAGGTTCCTAAAGAGAGGTCAGAATGTGGTTCTGCATGCTCTTAATTATAATGTCATTGCTGTCAAGAAAAATGGTCTGCCTTGGGAAAAAAAGTCTACGTTCATTTTCCAAATATATAGCACAATGTGATTTTCTCTGTATCAAATAACAGAATTACACTGTTTATTTTTACACATAGAAAAAAGACTCCAGATCAAAATGCCCCACGTCCTCCTTTGCCTCTTCATCTGCATCCTCCTGCTCAGAAACAATGCATTTTAGAGATGAAGAAACCGAGGTCAGGGCTTGTTTGGAATGGTGAATTATACTCTAGAAATTATTTGATATTGTGAACTCATGCAAAACTCGCAAAGGCATGACAGTGTAATTTAAAATAACCTTCTGATACATAGTATTTGCCTCCACTTGCTTTAATAGAGTGCACAGTATGTTTTGTATAATCAAATCTGTCAATTCTCTGTCTTTTCATGAGAATGTAAGCTTCTAACTGCTTTTCTACCATCAACTACTGCATGTAAAGCGAATGTACTCATACATAGAACTCCCACAATTCCTGTTGTGGAGACTGGGTGAAGATTGTAGATGCTCCAGTATTGTAGGATCAGTGATGGTATAGACTATATGCCAAAGAAATGCAGCAATGCAAATATCACTACTCCTCTGGCATATATAACACAATTGGACTTGGCTATGTGCCAAGGGGTCAAGGATTTGGTTTTAGCTGATAATATCCTGTTTATTCTTCCGTGCCCTTGAGAAACACATAGCATACACAGTAGAGTGTTGGCACTGGCATTTTAAGTATTTTTTTTTTCTTTCAAATTTTTACTAACATTGATCCATTTCTTATTAGACCGTTTTAGTCATTAATAAAGCCAACGGAACAAAAACATTAAAAAGTTGAAAACAAAGTAAGAGGGAAAAACAGATCCAAACTGTAGCAAAAATGCAAAGGGATAATCTAAATATTTAAATAGGAAACAGGAAAAGCAAACCATATAAGACTTTGCACAGTCTAATCAATCTTCAGTTTTGCTAAAACTAGTTTTAACCATGGCAACGAATAATTCTGGAATAGTGATCTCTAGTGACGAAATCTGGCATTGTCAGCTGTGACACAATTCCTTGGCCCAGATATATCTTTGGTCGAAATGGACGTCCTGTATGAGCGAGCAGCTTGAAGACACCCCCTGGAGCTCTCCCATACAACCATGTCTATTTACCCTGGCACCTGGAGTCCAAGAAAGCTCAGACAGAATAGTTGGACTGTCAGAGAATCAAAGAAGGAGGACCATGAGCTCCATTTATCTGCATGGCAGATTAAACTGGTTTTAGCCGGGAAACTGGATATTCTGGGAAATGTGATAACTAGATGGTAGATCTGGTAGATGGTAGATGGTAGATCTGATTTTATTGATTTTTATATACTAATGTCAGATAGCTGGTTGGAGGCAAATAGATGCAGCAGCCCTTGTCTGTTAGCTTTACCCCCTCCTCTTCATATAGTAACAGGGCGTTGGATCCTCAGACCAGGAAAGGGTAGGAATTGATAAATGCACTGAATGCAAAACAAGTACATTTGCTCTGTCAAGTGCTAAAGTATAAATCTGCCTATTTCTTGGTCTGGACACAACCTAACCTGAAGTTAAACAGACTAATTTGCAGAACACTTTTCACAAATTGAATTGTGGACTTCAGTTGAAAAAATGTCCTCAGGTAATCTACAATACTGTATTTAGAGAGTGGAAAACAGTTTGATTGTTAGTAACTAGGGTAAAAGAATGATTATACAGTAAGTAACTAGGATAACACATCAATATTCTGGCAGTGGTGACCTCTGGTGGTGAAATTTGGGATTGTTTGAGAAAACCGTAGTGACCAGTTTACAATTGAACTCTTCACCACCCACAACAGTTTTCTAACAATTTTACTGTATATGACATTCACAGTGGAATCTACTCTCTACAGTGTATGTGTCTTGCTGCGTTATGTCTTGCTGGTTGGAAATCAAACAGTCAGTCCATCATTAGTTTATAATTGCATATAATAATATACTGGGATGTGATTAAAGCCCCCAAAAAGAGATTGTCTCTGGCCAAGTTGCACAACAGCAAAGCGTTCACTCTCGTCGCTGGGGGATTGTGAGTTAAAATCCTGATGATACCACAACCATCCAAGTCTGGGAGTCAAGAGAAGAAAACTAGACATGCTTTCTGAGGGTAGGGATGACATACACTCCCTCCCCTGTCAATCATAGTGACACTAGGAAATGTGGGGCACCTGTGAGCTTATATATGTGGAAGAGGGCAGATAGCATTTTCCTCAGTCCTTCCAGGATTTTGTTATTTTGCAATCGCAGAATTTAACGCAAAATCAAGGAAACTCAGTAATATTCAGATGCATTCAACCAAAGTCCTCTTCAATTCACATGCGTCGAACATGAGTACAACTAAAAGGTCTCATTTACCAACAAACCCCACGGTGTTTCAAGTAGTTTTCCACAAAAAAGCACAACAAGCGCCGCAAATTGCATCACACAATTCGAAGAACAGCCGCAGCAAAATTAAGCATTTTTGGCCACAATAATCACAAAACAAACTCTGCGAAATCCTGTACGGATTGTTTCCTCCTAGTGTGTTCAGCAATTTGACACGTGTGGTAGCTGGCTTCATGTGTCTCCGAGGAAACGTGTTTTCTCCACCTTCCCCAACTGTTGTGTGATAGGGGAGAGTTAGCTGTTAGCTAATAGGTGGGAATTGGAAAAAGCAAATTGGGGAGAAAATGATGGAAACGCGCTCCCTCACCACCCCCCTCCCCCCAATAAATAAATAATAATAATTAGCTGCTAACAGCACTTTCAGTTTAAGATGAACTTGCTGCAATAATAAAAATGGCTTGCAAGTTGTGGCTTTACTGGGATCACTAAAATTTAATTTCATAACCATTTTGCATGGCTAGAAGAAGAATATGCAGTATATGTGGTGTCATGTGATTTATGCTTTTATCAATAGTTAATTGTTGTTGTTATTAGGAAAGAGACTGTGAATCCTGATGCCCCTCTTCCTCCTCTGCCTCTCCATCTTCATCCCCCTACTCTTACAAAGCATCCTTCATTAGACATGCAGAAAGACAAAGAAAAAGAAAGCAAAGACAAAGAAAGGTTATGATTGGACTTTTAGCATGCTGGAAACCAGACAGGTTCCATATTTGTTTATTTGAACAGATTGTTGTTTTTAGATATTTTAAGTGATTGTCTCACAATAGATTTATTTCTCCCCATAATAAATGTAGAAAAGACATGCCAGCGCCAAAACGAAGTGCACAGCAGCTGATATCTGAACATAAGAAACACAGGTCTGAAGCTAGTAACTTATTGATTTGTCTTAGCAATAGTGTTCCAAAACTAAAAGCTGGATTCTGTCATCCTGCATCTGTCCAATGTGTTGAACTAATTACAAAAATGTGAAATACCTGATCTACATAGAAATGTAGATTTATCAGGAAACAGAATGCATGTGGTGAAAAGATAAATGTTGATTCTTATATAAAATGCTGAAATAATGCTCCCATGTCAGCAGAGATCTGGGGGACAGTAAACCAGCCAAAAGACTATCTACAGACATGAAGAAAGACAGGTTGGAACATAGATGTGTGTCATTATGGATGAAAGACAGAGGGCAGTATCAGTGCATGAATTAGTTTGGCTGTGGTTCCGCAGCCTGTGGGTGGTTATAGTAAGAACAATTTACTCCGTTTATGCCAGAGAAGGTTTTTTGTTTTTTTTTTTTTTTTTTTCCATATTAAATTTTCATTGTATTGATAGGTTCATATTGTTTTTCCAGAAGGGATTCCTCAGATTTCAGTCAGCAGTCTCTGAAAAAGCCCATTAACGATGCAAAGAAAGAAAGGTCTGACCAGATACATCATCAAGTGTGACATGAGGTTTAAACTAGTACACCTGAAATTATTTTTAAAATAGAGGAGAAGCTTCCATTGCAAACTACATTTTTTATTTCTATTTTTAGAAAAGACTCCACTGACTCTAAGTCTGGCCAGAGACAGCAATCAAGTGACGCCAAACCTACGAGGTACAGTATTAGCCTCTAACTATTTTTTGTTTGCTAGCTCATTAATCTTTATAGCAAGGATTACTGTTTAGGGCAGATAATATAAAACATACTTTTCACACAGAAGGGACTCTGTTAACTCAAAGTCTGGAAGCTCACCCCTGTCTAAGAAGCTCTCGGAGGAAAGGCAAGAATTACGCACACTTCTACACTATACTTCTTACTAATTTACAGAAATCTAATGGATCAAGACTGTTTGCTTGTGTCTTCCAGGAAAGAATATCATGGCCCTAAGTTGACTCTTCCTGGAGCTATACAGAGAAAGGTGTCCACAGACAGTAATGATGGACGGTACAGTTTCTATCTAGCCCCTTCCTTTCTGTCACATGTTTTTTGTAGCATGTGATGTTAATTGGTCTTGGTCAATATATTACATTTTTAAAGTCAATTTTAAGGTGATATTCTGACTGTTAAGCTTGTGTTGGGTAAAATCCCAGTGCTTCCTGTTGCTAGTCCTAGGTCTCCATGCTCTGTGTTTTACAGTCTAACGTGCTGAAATGAGCTCATCATGTACTTGGTAATTAGCCAATAAGTTTAATCAAGTGTGCTAGATTAGACATAACAGTAATTGCACAGCATGTGGTTAGACTGGAGTGAGATTTGAAGCCAAAAAGTACACAAGTTCTGGAGAGAGACGTCCAACTTGGTGGTTTTTATTGGCAGATATTGCTCCCAGCAGCTAGGGCTATGTTTGGAAAATACATTGTGTCTGATTCATATGACATTTATACACCAGAGAGCTATTTTGGCAAGTGATGAAAATAGTTTGTGGGGCCCAGCTCCACACAGATGTCATTACACTCATATTCACAGTAATATTGTATTAGATGCATATCAGAATCAGTGGAAATGAGAGACAACAATTATCTAGTACAGTATCATCTTGATTTTTATCTCTTTCTGAACAGTAAAAGTAAACCTGAGACCCCGAAGACACCCAGCACCCCCACCACCCCTTTGTCCCCTTCCTTTAGCCCTGCTGGTGGTCCTCTCTCCCCTCACCTGCTCACTGGGGATTCCATCAGGGATAAGTGCATTGAAATGCTGTCAGCCGCACTACGCACAGATGGTAGTAAAACACAGAAAACACCAAATATATAACCATATAGGATCACTTAAGCTATTTTATGAGTAGGAATTTTAGTAGTTAATCAAGCAAGATCCCAATCCCCCTTTATTTATTTATTTACTTACTTACTTACTTACTTACATACTTATTATTTTATAGATGACTACAAATTTTATGGAGCAAACTGTGATGCCATGGGAGCTGAAATTGAGGATCATATCCTTTATAAACCAGAACATTATTCTCAGTAATCTTTAAAGTAAACTATTTTAAAGATACCTATTATATCATGTTGTTGTGTTTTTTGGTATATTTATTTATTAGTTTTGTAATCCAGTGAAGAGACTTAGTGCATGGTACACCAACAAATAGACAACTCTACCAGAAAGTGATTATAGGAACAAATTTCAGTGAGTTTTCAGTAGATCCCTTACATTTGAACAGACATTGTAGTGGATAACACTGATGGGTTTGCTACTTATCATTGGTGCTGGCATGTCTTTTAAGGAGAGTAATGATCACTTGATAAACTATTTATGTGGTGTTGTAGAATGTTGGCCACAGTGTGATGCGAGACAAAGAGCTGCAGCGGTGCTATCATTCAAAAGTGAGATGACAGGATATGAAATGAAGAATTGCAGAATTGTTCATTATTGTCATGCTGCTCCACTTACATAAGTGAAGACTCTTCAGTGAGAGATTTACAACATTTATTTCTCCTTAACTGACCTTGTCTCCTTAAATATCTACCAGGAGATTAAAGCCACAGATATGAAATATAAAAACAGAGTACGTAGCCGCATTAGCAACCTGAAAGATCCAAAGAATCCGAATTTACGCAAGAATGTCCTGGGAGGAGCTATCGAGCTGAGTCGCATAGCCACCATGACTGCAGAGGTGTGTATGAATTATTTATGCATTGAGTTATTATTGTAGTTTGTGCAATCAGGTGTTGATGGCAAACATATTTGATCCTGGTTGTTCATTTCTTAGGTCAGATATTTTAAACTCATTCTGCAGGTTCTCCATCCAGACAGTATTTCAATATTTTATCTACACTTTATCAAAACTCTCCCCACACATGAACTAATGTTTAGTTTTGAAATCCTTTTGTGATCTTGCCCTGTGAGCATGTGCTAGGAGCAGGAATGTAGCCAACATGCTCTTTAGGCATTGTGTCTCACTTATAAATACATAGCATAGTTATGTAGTGTTTTTCAAATGTATGATGTGCTGGCAGCCTTGGTAGCAGTTATGGAGTCATTTTATACCAGCTCTGTAATGTTCTCTGTGAGGTAGGAAATGGCCAGTGATGAGCTGAAGCAGCTGAGGAACATTCTGACTCAGGAAGCCATCCGCGAGCACCAGATGGCCAAGACTGGAGGCACAGTTACTGACCTGCTGCAGTGTGGCAAATGCAGGAAAAAGAACTGCACATACAACCAGGTACTATGTTCTTTTTCGAAAATACAAAATGCTTAATTAAAATTTTCCTCAGACATAGGGGTCAATATTATATCAAATTTATAGAATTTAACATACAGTTTAATAATGATTGTTAAGCTGAATGTTTTGGAAAGTTTGGTTTGTGTTTCTTATTCTGTGTCTCACACTTTTATGCTTTGACACAATGATGCTGTTGGAAAGCCTAGAAAAAAAAATTCTGACACACAGAACAATCAATTGCTGTATAATATTACATCTTCTTTAGTGAAATGAAATAAAGGCCCTGTAGGAAATTTGGATAAATAAAAATATTCGTGAGCTAGCAGGGTCAGTGTAGGTTGGAGAAGCAAAATATCCTGCAACCTTAGTGGTGAAGTAGTAGAAATTGCTAAATGTCTTAGATCTTGCTCTTAGCATTTCAAGTAAATGTACAGTGCTGTGAAAAAGTATATGCCCCTTCCTGATTTCTTCTGTTTTTATGTCATACTAAAATCTACAAAATCGAAGATAAAACAAAGGCAACCCGAGTAAACACAAAATACAGTTTTTAAATGATAATGTTATTTATTGATGCCAAAAATTATCCAATACCAACTGGGCCAGTGTGAAAATGTATTTGTCCCAGTAGTTACTAATTGCCGAAATCTATGTTGTTCAGCTGGACAACCAGGCCTGATTACTGCCAGACCTGTTCAATCAAATCAACAGTTAAATAGAACTTTTTCAACAGCATGAAGTTGGTTAAAAAGGTCTTACCCAGTAACACACTATGCCAAAATTGAAAGAAATTACAGAAATGATGAGGAAGAAGGTGATTGAAATACATCAGACTGAGAAGGGTTACAAAGCTATTTCAAAGGCTCTGGGACTCCAAAGAATCACAGTGAGAGCCATTACCTCCAAATGGAAAAACTCTGCACAGTAGTGAACCTTCCCAGAAATGGCAGACCTTCCAAAATTCCTCCAAGAGCACAGCAACAACTCATCCAGCAAGTCACAAAAGGCCCGAGGACAACATCAAAAGACCAACAGGCCTCTCTTGCATCACTAAAGGTTCATGTCTCCACTATCAGAAAGACACTGGGTAAAAATGCATCCATGGAAGAGTGGCGAGGTGAAAACCACTGCTAACCCAGAAGAACGTTAAGACTCATCTGAATTTTGCCAAAACACACATTAATGATCCTTAAAGCTTTTGGGAGAATGTTCTCTGATGGGGGTCCTGTTACATCTGGCCTAAACCAAATGCAGAATTACACAAAACGAACATCATATCTATGGTCAAGCATGGTGGTGGAAGTGTGATGGTGTGGGGATGCTTTGCTGCTTCAGGGCCTGGGAAACTTGCAATAATTGAGGGAAATATGGATTCTGCTCTCTACCAGAAAATCCTAAAGGAGAATATCTGGTCTTTAGTCCATAAGTTGAAACTCAAGCGCAACTGGATTATGGAGCAAGACAATGATCCAAAACATAAGAGTAAATCCTAGTTCTGCTAAAAGTGACACAACCAGATTTTAAGTTTAAGGGGGCAAGTAGTTTTTCATCCTGGATAACTTTTTTTTTTTGCTTAAAAAAAAAAACCAACCTATTTTATACGAGTTCCACAAAAACAGAAGAAATCAGGAAAATACTTGCAAATACTTTTTCACAGCACTGTAAAAACATATCTTCAATATAAATGTGATATTGCACAGGTGCAAACCCGGAGTGCTGATGAACCGATGACCACATTTGTACTGTGCAATGAGTGTGGAAACCGCTGGAAGGTAAGGACTTCTAGTGTAAATACAAACATGGTTTATTTCTGATATTTAAATGTTATCCTCCATTAGTTAACTTTTCTTATATATCATTATGAATTTAAAACTTATTACAACATATCACTTTATCTTGCTAAATAATACATTGCTTTCATTAAATAAGCTTTAATCATGTATTTTTGCATTTATCACACCCTGTTAATGTTAACATTTTCAGCCACATTGCTTTTATTGCACCTTTCCCTGAGTCCACTAATCATTTGATTTTAACAGTACAATTTATTGATACATTATACTCCAATAATATTGGCACCCTTGGTAAATATGAACAAAGAAGACTGTGAAAATTGTCTTTATTGTTTAATGTTTTGATCTTTTGTTAAAAAAAAAAAAAAAATCACAGAAATACTCACACAACACAGGTTTGTCCAAAAAATATATCTTTATTAAATATAGGTGTGCAACAATTATTGACACCCCTATGAATTCATATGAAAAAAACAACATTTGTAGTATATTCCCATCGATATTTTACATTCTTTTTAGTACACCTGGGTGACTAGGAACAGGAAATTGTTCCACCATGACTTCCTGTTTAAAAGTGTATAAATATGAGGTAACACTTCCCTTAGTCATTCATAACAATGGGTAAGACCAAGGAATATAGCTGTGATGTGAGGCAAAAGGTTGTTGAGCTTCACAAAATGGGAAGTGGCTATAAGAAGAATTGAAAATGCCCATTTATTATTATTTAATTAAGAAGTTCCAGTTAACTGTAAAGGTTATGAATCAACCTGGAATTGGACGTGGGTCTATATTGTCTCAGTGCGCAGTGAAGAGGATGGTTCGAGTGGCCAAAAAATCTCCAAGGATCACAGTTGGAGAATTGCAGAAGTTAGTTATGTCTTGGGGTCAGAAAGTCTCCAAAACTACAATCCAAAGTCACCTACATCACCACAAGTTGTTGGGAAGAGTTTCAAGAAAAAAGCCTCTACTCTCATCCAAAAACAACTCAAGCATCTTCAGTTTGCCAGACACTACTGGAACTTCAAATGGGATCGGGTTCTATGGTCAGATAAAACCAAAATAGAGCTTTTTTTTTTTTTTTTGGCAATAAACACAATAAAACAGGTGGTTTTGGTGCACACACAGAGGTAGCCATGTGGAAAAGTACCTCATGTCCACAGTTAAATATGGTGGTGGCTCTTTAATGTTTTGGGGCTGTTTTTCTTCCAGAGGAACTGGACATATTGTTAGGATACATGGCATCATGGACTCTATCAAATATCAACAGATAGTAAATGAAAACCTGACTGCATCTGCCAGAAAGCTTATAATGGGCCGTGGTTGGATCTTCCAGCAGGACTATGATTCAAAACATACATCAAAATCAACACAGCAATGGTTTACTGACCACAAAATCAAGGTCCTGCCATAGCCATCCCAGTCCCCTGACTTGAAACTCATAGAAAACCTGTGGGGTAAACTGAAGAGGAGAGTCCACCAGTGTGGTCTTTGAAATTTGAAGGATCTGGAGAGATTCTGTATGGAGGAATGGTCTCGGATCCCTTGCCATGCATTCTCCAACCTCATCAGGCATTATAGGAGAAGACTTGGAGCTGTTGGCACAAAGGGAGATGGCACAAAGTATTAACTAAAAGGGTGCCAATAATTGTTGCACACCTATATTTAACAAAGATAATTTTTTTTGATAAACCTATGTTATGTTTGCAATTGTTTGATATCCATGAGAGCAGAGTCTTTTTGTGAATTTTTGAACAAAAGATCGAAAGGTTATAAACAATAAACAATTTTTCACAGCCACCTTTGCTCATATTTACCAAGGGTGCCAATATTAGTGGAGGACACTGTAAATATAAAGTGTTTGGTTTACTGATTATCCATGTCTGTTGTTGAATAATTATTTATATATTTTTCAGTTTTGCTGATTCCTGTTCAAAGCTTCATCTACAGTGAATACTTGGGATCTTCTTTTTTTTAAATTTAGATTATACTGTAGTGTGCAATTTTAAAAAGCCAAATTAATTTTAATGGCTTAATTAAATACTGTATTTAAAAATCAAACTATGCCATACAATAGAAAAATGCAACCTGTATAATTTTAGAAAATTAATTTTGTCAGTAATTTTTTTAAAAACTTTTTTTCTACCACATACATTAACTGCATGATTTGGAGTGAAAATTAAACTAAAAAAAAAAAAAAGTTGGAAAATCACTTGTAACAGATTATTTTTTAAAATTGTGTTTTCTTTGGAGTATTAATCACAACCATACTGTACATTCTTGTACATTAGAGCAATAATGAACCGACAAAGCTGAAAAGCTCTACATAAAGGAATAAAATAATAACTATAAAACTAATAAAAATAACAAAAGAATTTGATTATTGTGAAGCAATAGTATTAGTATCAGCATTTCTTTCAAGGATGTTTGAATTCATATACACTACAGTAATAATGTTAAGTATTGAGTGGTGCCTATAGTAAATAAAGTTGTATTTATATTGAAGCTGAAGGTATTTTTGTGGTCTATAAATACTTATTGTATCATGCTTAATAGCACTTCAGGTTACATTACTTGTTGAATAAACATAAGGCAGGAGGCATCAGTTCTTCTTCAGCTAAAGGCAGAATCACATATGAGGAATACATCCGTTGCACCCATGGCTACCTAAAGACGCACGCCAGAGCTAATAATGCCCCTGTCTCTATATTGAGACTTAATAAGTACTAAGCTCTCTGGCTCGTTCTTATTCTCTGAACTAAACAACCAACTCAGTGTGGAATTATCCTTTTTTTCAATCACTGGAACCTCAGCATTTGGGGTTTATCCACAGTAGAATAAAAAAATAGAAACTGCTTAAATAATGATTTCCTAATACATTTCCTTCATTGTGAAGAAAATACTGTTTTAGCTTTTAATAATATTGCTAATTGAATGTGTCTAGCTAGATTGCAGAGATCACAAATACAGCTCAGGAGATTTTTTTTCTTAGAAAGGAAGACGTTGTACTTGAATAATTGTACCATGATTCAGTTTTTCTGTGAAAATGTCTAATAACTACACTAACTAAAAACTCTACCTAGTTACAGTTGCATTTGGCTGGGAGCTCCTATTACATTAAAATAAATCTGCATTTATTGGTGATTTCATTTTGGTAATAAACACACACACAAATGTACATCAGATGTACCATCACTGTAGTAATATGGTATGTAATGCTGTAATGCTTAGAGCAAACTAATCACAGAGTAGAATAGTTTAGATATATAAGTAAGGAAAAACACAACAGTGTTCTTCCATAAAGTCTCCTAACATAAAACTTCACCATATCAACAATGATATGTTTTTCTTTGTTAGATAACAGCACATTTTTAAATCCATTTATTATTTGTCTTAGTTTATGTGGAGTGTCTGCCATACAAGTCCCTGTGAATGAGTAGTTACTATAGCAACGATATTACATTAGAATTACATTTTAATTACATGCAGATCTGTTGTCAGAGCTGCTGTTATAGCTGCTAAATTAACCACAGACCAAGGGTGTGGCCTTAATTTCACATATTGAGGGATAATTCAAATTGAATAAAACCGTCTCAGCAGCATACTGCTCTGAGCTCTTGGAAATGTGCAGTTTGCTCACAACTTATCCTGCTCAGCTCATGGCCACACACTCAACTCACTGCTAAGAGAGAGAGAGAGAGAGAGAGAGAGAGAGAGGGAGAGGGAGGGAGAGAGGGAGAGGGCATTGAACATAAAATACAGGTGTACATCCTTTCTGCTCATCTCCTCAAAGCACCCTTCTAGAGACTCCTGTTAATCCATGTCCTCACCAACTACACAGCTGTTCCCATAAACACAATTCATAAAGATAGAAGGGCGCTGGCACTCCTAAGATATTTGTCAGTATTTTCTCATAGATATGGGCCTCATAATTATGCTCCAATAAATCCAACCCAATGAACTGTGGTCTGAATTATAGTAAAGCTACATCCTTCTTAAAATGGAAGAATCCAGTTATCCAATCATGAGTCAGTATTGCTGAAGATGAATAATAGCTGTTCTCACTGGACTATCATCATAACAGATCTAAATTAGTCTTCTAGCTTGCAAAGTAATACATGTTTGGTATGCTAAATATGAAATGTATGCTGTAAATAAAATATATAATTAAATTAAATTGTTCATTAAGCTATACATCAATAAGTAAGTATATTATTCTATTTCATTTAAGCAATTTATTTGTTTGATTGATAGGTGTATTGAGTGAGCTGTGTTTGTTTTCCTAATGCAGTAATTATCTGCCCAAGCTATTACTATAATAACTATGTAGAATATGATGCAAATGATAAAGACTGTGAACACATATACTCAGTCAAAATATAAGCAACCATGTTATGAAAATCTTCAGTAGCTGCAGTAGTAGAATTGGACCAGTTCAACTGACTGTGCCATCTGTATAAACCATAACATGGAGTACAAATGTAAAATCTCTTTACAATGGGAAAAACAAATAAGTTGGTCTGCAACAAAAATAGTGAGGTGATGTATATAGAAAAAACTTCATAAGCTTAGAATTTCAATTGACCATAATCAATCCATCCATTCATTCTGTGTACCTCTTATCTTACACAGCATCACAGGAAGCCTGGAACCTATCCCAGGGAGCTCGGGGCACAAGTTGGGGGACACCCTGGATGGGGTGCCAAAATATTGCAAGGCACAATTGCACGCGCACACACACACACACCCATTCACACACTATGGACAATTTGGAAACAGCTATCAGCCTACAACGCATGTCTTCAGACTGGTGCAGGAAACTGGAGTACCTGGAGGAAACCCCTGAAATACATGGAGAACATGCAAACTCAACACACACTGAGAGGAGGCAGGAATCAAACCCCCAATCCCAGAGGTGTGAGGCAAACGTGCTAATCACTAAGCCACCATGCCCTGTGCACAATCAAAAATGTAAAAAAAAAGTTTCAAATGTCTAGAACAGACACAGATTAGATTAGACACAGTGAGGGAGACAGTGATGTTCAGTTTCAAATCATTTATCATCAATCAATGTATCATTCTGTTACATTGTGAGGTTCATATATACCTACACAATTTGCACTTTATCCTTTCCTTCATTATTTATGTGTTGTGTTTGTGATCTATATGTAGCATCATATCATTCTGCATTTTATCTGCATTATCTGCAGTTAAGAAATTAATTACTGAGCATTTCCTCTTTTATTGCCACTGGGACAACAGTGCATTCTCATTTTAAATGTATTCCATTTACCACTGAAATGTAATCTCTGCAAATCAAGTATGCTTGTAGTCCTTTTGCAACTTGGCTCCTTCAGTGACACCAATCATTCTTTTCTGTCTCAACAGCCAGCATGTTGTACAATGATCTCTCTTCCACACACAAGCTGGTGAAAGCTTTTTTCTTTTCACACACAGAACTGTTACTACATGTGATGTATTCAGCACTGGACTGTACCCTTGGGATAAGGTGGTTGCAAGGCTGCTACAATTTTTGAAGCAGCTTCAGAAACTGTAGCTGGAAAGGTTATATCATAACACCTTCTGGGCAGGTTTCAGCTTGTCCATTTCAGCCCACTGATCTTCACCTTGCTATTGCCACATGACATCAAATCTTGTAAGCTCGCACACTGGCCCAGTGTGCTGTGATACATTTACAAATAAATTTTGCAAGTCACAAGATCTTTCTACTTTTTTGCTTTTGGGAGTTTTGAGATTACCTTCATTTTGCTCTGATCTGGGGATGCACTGCAAAATAAGATACTTAATTTCTTAATCTTACATCCTTCAGAATCTTATCTTAAAACATCAAGCATGTGATGTAGGTGTAATAATATTTTACTTAAAGTGAATTCAGTGTGTATATGCAGATCTGTTATACACTTGGAAACGTGTCATTAGTAGGTAAATATGTATGTTTGTTTATTTCTTGTCTTAGTATTGAAAGGTTCTATCTCACATCCATTCTTAGTTCAAATGGACCTTATAATATGAACAAATTCCTCCTGACCTTGTTTCCTTTCCCTTTACCCTTTCCTTGGAAGGCAGAGCTAAGAGGTTTTAAGGAAGCAAGGTTTCAAATCGAGCCTTGTGCTTTTCTTTTTTCAGTCAAATTCTTTGCTCTAGCTTTTAACTATTTGCCTTAATCTATAGTTGTGCTGCCTTTTAGGCATTCCCCAGATGTCATCATTGCAAGTGTCAACACTTTCTATGCATTCAAACAGTTAATTTGCCTTTCCCTTCATAAACTGCTTTATCTTGGTCATGGTGGATCCCGGTCTATCCCGGGAACATGATGTGAAGTGTGAATACGCCCTGAATGGGATGAGTAGATATGATTTTTCAGAAGCTTGAGCTACCATCTAAGAAGAATTTTGCTCTGTCATATCTGTATGTTATTTTATCTACTGTAGGTAGCTGATAGTGTTCTCACATCTCATCGGAAACACTGATTAATCAATACTTCCTTTGGAAATGTGAAAAATCTCTTGATAGTTAATGTTTCTTGTTGAGTTACAGTATAATCCAAATTTTCCACAATTGTTTTTGCTCCATGAAAATAAAATGAGGAGTGTACATGAACTGGCTTGCTACTACATCCTGTAAAGACCAGATAACCAGACAACTCAAACAGTGCCAATATCACATCAATTTTCCATCTTGCTGTGTAGGAGATTAAATTCAGTGGGTGGCTTTAGCCCCTCAACATTTATCAGATTTTGTTTGATGGTCGATAGTGTAAAGCACAAATCCTGATTCCTATAATTTATTTTCAAAAATGAGCCATACTTATGCTGAAATTGGTTCAACTAACACTTGTTGGCAGGGTACTAAACAGGGCCATACAGTATGAGCAAGAAATGCAGATTATTGATTGGTCCAAATCAATAATCCCAGAATCATTACTCAAGTCAGACCACAGCAAAACTCTAGGGTTTTGTCCCAAAATTTATACTACTGCATAGGTTCCCAAACCTGATCCCGGAGAACCACACTGCCCTGCATATTTGAGTGTTTTATCTGCTCCCAACACCTCAGTCAACTATTCAGCTGAAGTGGGTGTATTACAGATGCATTGGCATGATTGACTACATTGCATTTTCAAACCTGTTTTTACCAGAACCTCACGACATTTGCCTTCTTTCATTTTCATACATTATTCAATTAATCAAATGGTGTATTGATCTCATGTCATCTCCAGTTGCAGTATAAAATGTATTATTCAATTGTGCTTCCAGGCAACCATAAACCTGATGTTTGTAGACCTCAGCTCACTCATTTGATTTAAAAACTGTAATTATTATACAACACTGAGTCCATCACATAAATTGTGTCAAGAGGAACAGTCCCAATAATACTTACACCAATTTCTACCCAACATGTGCAACCAACTTCAGATAACAAGGATAGACAGAGACTTTATAAGAGAGCTTCTAAACAAATTAAAACTCCAGCCTGAAGAAATGAGTTAGCACCTCTGTGGCCGAGTATTAACAAAACTGTGTAAATCTCCCAGTGTTGAAAAACTGCTTGTGTGCCAAAAACATTCAATCTGGCACAAACCACAAATCACAGTGGGGAAAAAAAGTCATATAGTTTCTTAAATATCAAGTTTATATTTATTTAACGTATAATATTCACAGCCTATTAAACATAAAAGTGGATATAATGAAATTGACAGCCATGGAGTGAGAGCCATTCAGTCTGATTAGGGTTGTACAAGGTCATATAACGATATCCATTTTACAGGATCAGGATCAGGACCAGGTGCATGATATGGCAGAAACACTTCAGCTTAGCACAAGTTTCTTAATGTGTCAATATTTATTTGAGTCTTTCATGACATAATAGCCTATGAAAGGCTGACAAGTTGAATACTATGTGTTAAATTGTGTAGAAATGCAAACTCTGCACTACAAATGCTCCAGGACTGACATCTGATTCCCCTTATCTAAAGCAATTTGACCCAACAATCCCATTTTAACCAACAGTGTTTCAGTGTTGTGATAAGGCCTAACCCCTGACCCCAGACCCACTACTCTTCACTGTCTCAACAGCCTCAAGTTGTTGTAGGCATATTGCACACTGAAATTGTACAGAAATTATAGCGGTTATATCCTAGGTTATATCATAACATTGTGTGTGCAGGTTTCAGCTTCTCCATTTCAGCCCACTGATCTTAATTCAATTTTATTTATATAGAGCTTTTAACAATGGACATTGTCACGAAGCAGCTTTAACGGAATCCGGATATAAACTTCAATTTAATTATATCCCTTTTGAGCAAGCCAGCGGTAACAGCGACAGGGAAAAACTCCCTGTGCCGACAAGGTGAAGTAACCATGATAGGAGACCAGACATCTGGGTGACACTGGATAGTGTGATTGTAAATCATTTCACTTCTATACCTGTATACTACAGTGTAAAATCAAGCAATGCCAAGTGTGTTAAAAGGAACTTGAGTATGAGCATCATTAGTGTTTTAACTTTAAGTTTCATGTATCAAAATTGTTCTTAGCAATTGCTGTCTTTAGGCTATCCAGGAAAGAACATCCATAGCCCAATTAGGGTGTCCATGTAGTACCCTCTACAGTAAACCTATACTGATCTGTAGGCTCTCCATGCAGGGCCATCTTCAGCAACAGCGAGTAATTTTCAGGTGAGTGAGGCTCCAAACAGAGGTGGTGCATCAGGATATCATTTGTTAAATATGTTTGTACTCAATTAGTGACTTATATGGTAAGGTACTGTCTCCCATTCATTCCTAGTCCAAATTACAATACTAAGGTGACCTTCTTCCTGACCTTGTTTCCTTTTCCTGCACCCTTTCCTTGGAAGGAGGCTCTAAGAGGTTTAAGGTTTCTAGGCTAGTCCTGCACTTCTCTATTTTCAGATCAAAAGCTTTCATGTATGTGATTACTATGCAAATATGAGCTTAGCTGCTGAACTACACCCTTTTCCATGATATTGGGGATTAACTGGAGGTTTGATTGGCCTATAGCTCTCAATGCTAGCTCAAATTGGTAAGGACAGCATTTAAAATTAATATGTAAAACACTAATTGTAGTAGTATAATTTGACAAGTATATTGATTTTACCATTGTCAGGAAAAGATTTTAAAGCTTTGAGTCATGAATGACCAAACTATCATATGCTAGCAAGCTGACATGCTAATGTAACGTACATCCTGAAAATATATGGTAAACAGCAGTCATCATTTATACTCAGGACAGCCTAAAAAAATCTCAGCTCTCCATGATCTTCATCTATCTCTGACACAGTAAATTAGCTATTTGTATGGAGAACTGTGCTCTTATGCTCTGCTCATTCTGTTGGTGGAGTATGTTTAAAAAGGAGTGGCTGGCTAACCTTACCAAACTACTTTGAGTATTAGCTAAGGTCATACAGTCAATAGTACACTGTTACGAATTCAGCTAGTGTTAGTTGCCTTTATTTATGTCATCAGTTTATTCGCTCACTTTGGTTTGCTAGTCATAATATCAGCACAACAGCTAACTTAGACATCAAAATGAGCAATATAACTGCAAAGAACACCCTGCTGAGGTGCGTACTGGAAAATGCATGTGTTCATGAGGCTGGACTGATGTCCAAAACTCACACCTCAGTGACCATGGTCTTATAATTATCATCAAATATCTCCTATGAAGCACATTTATCATATGGAAAAATATTGTGGGAGATATCAAAGTGAACTGAACGGAAAGGGAATGGGTGGGGTTAAAATTTGTACTGCAGCCAACCACTATAGGGCTTCAGAGACATTTTGCCTTCACTTTTTCAGCTGATACTATGTCCACCCTTATGTACAGTTGATCTGAACCCTATCCAGGAAAGGCAGGAGAGTTCACACTGGATAGTGTGCCAGGCCACCACACACACACACACACACACAGACACATACCGACACATACACAGAGGATAGTGTGCCAATCCATCAAAGGCCACCATGCATACCACATACACACACATACTTTACATTTATATTTACATTTATTCGTTTAGCAGACGCTTTTATCCAAAGCAGCTTACAAATGAGAAAATACAAGCAAAGCAATATATCAAGCAGAGAACAATGCAAGTAGTGCTACCATACAAGATTTATTAATTGAGTTCTAGAAGAAGCAAAGTGCGCAGAGTAGAGGTGTAAGTGCCAGAGTAAGTTTTTTTGTTTGTTTGTTTGTTTTTTTCGTTTTTAGGGGTTGGTTAGGTGTTCACGGAAGAGGTGGGTCTTTAGCTATTTCTTGAAGATGGTGACAGATTCTGTGGTCCGGATTGAGGACACACACACACACACACACACACACACACACACACACACAGGTCAACTTAGTGTAGCTAATCAGCCTGCCTGTTTTTTGACAGTGGAAGAAAACGAGAGAACCTTTCCCCATGGAGCAACATGTAAAACTGGATTGGAATGCTGACTGTGCACCAGGCCTCCTCCCTAATACTCTTGTGATTGAATGAGCACACATTTCCACAGCCACTTTCCAAAATCTAATTAAAAGCATTCCCAGAAGTGTAGGATATATATTGTATATATTTGCAGTGGCACTGTACTGGTTGACCTGAGTACACCTTCAGTGAGACAATTACTGTACCATTCACATAAAGGACACATTCTTGGAGCATGGATCAATACAGGTATACGGAAAAATTATGACACTGGAAGCAATGGTCACATTAACAAAGCATGTCTTTTGTGACGTGAGTCATTGACAATTACTTACAATATTACAATGTTTATCATTGGAGTCCATTAAACATGACCCCACAGGACATCACAATGTGTTCCTGCTTTACTGAGCAGAAATCTAGGAAATTGCAATGTATTTCATACATCCTCTCAAGCAGGCTGTTAAGAATTTCTCTGGGAACAAGCATATTGAATTGTGAAATTGCAAATAACTTATTATAGCTGAAATATGCTCTTTTTTAAATCTTTTTTTTTTTTTAACATATATATTATTTCTACATAAGGGGTTATACAACTGCATGAAACTAATCATAAAGCCTTGGTAAAGCCATAAATTCCTTTTACTTCTTTTGTTATTCTTACATGTGCATCATGTCTTACATGCCAATGGACCAACTGCTGAACCTCATAATACAAAAATGTTCCAGATAGGCTAATAAATAAATAAAACCTACTGAGCTGTCTAATGAAATTCCCCACTTGAGGACCATTTTGTTTTGATGTAGGAGTGATTCAACTGTCTGCTGTGTGGGCTATCAGAGCTACAAAGCTGCACATTACACAAGCTTGTGTGCAGGGCTTTTTGTGGCTTCTGGCACATGTGCAAAATCTGTGTAACTAATAAAATAAACACATAACAAATTGCTAAAAAGAGAGAGAATGACACGTCCCCACAGACATAGTCATGACAGGATAAGAAGCAGGAAGGTTTGTGTGTTCTGTGCTGCTGATAATGCTGTTCTAATCAGAGAAGAAAGAGCTAATAAGTCCCCATAGGCAAGTGTCATCCATCTCCTTATCTAATGCTCTGTTTCCTCCATGCGTAATACCACCACTGCAGCTAAGCCTTGTGGCTCATTACATACAGATACATTAGTGTTGTTTGTACACAAGGAATTACATTCTCCACCGGAATTTAATTAATGTAAACAAAGGAAGAAGCCATTTAGGACAGATTAAAATCATAAATTCACATCGAAGCATAAAAACTAGTTATGTGTGAAAAATATAGCAGTGAATAATATATGTTATTAAAATGTAAATATAGAAACACAAAACCTAATCAACATAAGCAAGATGACTGAATTCCAACATCAGGAACAAAATACTACATAAGAAATATTTGAGCATTTCTTTGAATTCGGAATTTAATGTAAAACCAAATTTAGAGGATGGAAGTGATAATAATAACTGTAATAATAACTAATAAACCAATAATCTAGATTGCTTACATGTGAAAGAGTATTACCATGGCCTTTAACTTGTCTACTAACCCTATATGACTTAGATAATTAATGGCAGACTGTTTCCATCACATCAAAATACAGAGCGATGATTAAAAGCCCTTTCCAAACAAATGAAGAGAACTTAAGGGTCTGTTTTTTCTGTAGAGCTCCCCACAGGCTGAATTCAATATCTTTTCTTGTAAAAGAAGCAAAGAAATAATGAGATGTTAATAGTATTCGTGGTTTGTTCTGTCCTTCACATTAGTGATAATTAATCCAGGACCCTGCCTCATCATGAGTAGGCCCTCAGACACACTGGGTCATCTGCATCTCAATATATTCCTTTCACACTTAAAAAAAGTACAAATGTACTATGTGGACATTACATTTCTGCCTGCAGCTTTTAACTGATTTTGAGGTTCATAATGATAATTTCCTGGAACTGCTCAATGGAAGTATAAAAGTCATGGGACCTGCAATGAAGACTAGAGTGCACTTTGTAGCTGTATGTTTTACATGAATCAATAATGGCCACTGGGAATCAATGTATTTGCACTAAACATTAGTTGCATTGTTGCTTAAAGCTTTTTTTCCCCTGATCCTTGAAAAGCAGTGTTATACTACAAAATGCTTGAAAACATTTCACTTCCAAATTCCAAAATCAAATGATAAATCTAATGGCAGAACAATAACTGTTTACAGATGTCACTGAAAATATTACATACCATATATCACATTTGACTAAACCTAACAGTTTCACAACACAATAAATTATGTTAAATGAACAAATACCCTCTGGAAGTAACCATACAGACAGTGACAAATTGAAAGACAAACCAGCATAAAGTGTATTAGTAAGGTGCTGGGCTGCTATGAGCTGCCAAGTGAGCCTTGGCATGGATTCTCAGTCTCTGAAGCTGTACTAGAAGGATGAACAACATTCTGATGATGGTGGTGCAGAGTGCTGTCTAAAACATTGCTCCAAAATCTCCCATAGATGTTCATACTGGTTGAGACTTGGTGACAGTAAAGGCCACAGCACATGTTTTACATCATTTTCATTTACCTCAATTTTCATCAAACTCTTCAGTGAGCCCTTGTGCCCTGTGAATGGCGACATCATCATGGGGACAAATGGACCCAAATTATGCCAGCACAATGTCCTCCACAGCAAAACAGAGACACTGTTTTTCCCTTTGACATTAATTTTTATGCATCAAATCCAAACATATATCAAATGCTATTATGCACTATGTATGAGAAAAAAAAAATCTAATTATTTTTTTATGCATTTATTATGTTATTGTCCTATGCAAAGAGTTTGCAAAACAAAAAGAGAGGGATGGTTGTAGACCGGCAGTAGACATACAATTAATATAATAGATATTGTGAGCAAACAGTTTATACTTGTTTGTATCATCACTTTCTACAAAGTATAAGCATGTTATGTAAGTGAACGATGTGTAATAAAGATCCATCACTCACCGTGTCAGCGTTATAGCATGATGTATTTTTACACAACACCGATCTATCAAGCCATATTTACTGCCTAATGGGCATCATTCCTTTAACCAGTGAAGTACAGAAGAGATCTCTGGAAAAGAATCACATTGTTTATCATTCTTAATGATAAACACAATTCCTCCACCAAGCCAGTGTTTCGGAGAGCAGCTGACCTTATGGATATGAATAAAGGAAAAGTTAAAGAAGTACTTAAAAGAGTACTGACTGTAAACACATGTTTAATTTAAAAACATGGTCCTTCTAGTCATATGTTTGTACAAATATGCAAAATATAGAAATTCTGAAAAAGAGAATATGTGATAAATTAAGTCACGGACATAACAAATATGAATAATGTGGATTATTTGTTTAGTTACATCAGTTCTAGCTAAAAATGAACCCCTCATCCTATACAATAAGTCAATGCGATTCTTTTCCAGAGATCTCTTACATTTCAGGTGACGCGCACGTGCTAAATAGGAAAAGAAATCTTCCACCCATAACAGCTTGTTTTAAATCATGTTCTGATTTAGTAATTATTATAGTTCTGCTTTCTCAGGTTTTTTCACAAAGTAACCTTAGGAGGTATTTTTCAAATGCCAGTTTCTTTATAAGGTATCAGTTTTGTGGCGTCCCCCTCCCAGTCTGAAGTTAGAAACAATGCCTTATGCAGGAATCTAATATTTTACACAATCAAGAATCATAGTGATATATTTACAGCATGGAGTATTTGTCCAGGTGTTATAGCAGTAAATTTCCTGATAATCTATGGCAGGTTGCATCTTTATAACTTTAGGTCAAATTACTCAGAAATAAAGTTATGTTTATGTTACAGGCTTTAGCATCCTTAGTAGGTTGCCAATCCATCGCAGGGTAAAAATCACACACACATTCACACACTACAGACACTTTTTGGACAAGCCAATCAACCTACGGTGCGTGTCTTTGGGTTGGGAATGCGTGGGGGAAGCATGTGGGCTCCGCACAGGCAGGACTGGGGCAGGTGTCAAGCCCTCAGCCTTGGGGGTGTGAGGCAAGTGCGCTAACCACTACAACACTGTGCCACCCGAGTTTTAGATCTTCAAACGAAATATAACATAAAACAAAGGCAACCGGAGTAAACACACAATACAGTTTTTTTTTTTTTTTTATTGAAGCAAAAATAACCCCTATCCAACACCCATCACCAATGTGAAAACTAATTGCCCCTTAAATTTAAAATCAGGTTGTACCACCTTTAGCAGCAATAACTGCAACCAAACACTTCCGATAACTAGAGATCAGTCTTTCACTTACTTCTAGGACTAGGATTTACTCCTATGCTTTGGAGCATTGTCTTGCTGCATAATCCAGTTGCGCTTGAGTTTGAACTTCCGGACTGAAGACCGGACATTCTTTAGGATTTTGTGCTAGAGAGCAGAATTCATGTTTCCCTCAATTATGGTAAGTTGCTCAGGCCCTGAAGCAGCAAAGCATCCCCACACCATCACACTTCCACCACCATGCTTGACCATAGGTATGATGTTTGTTTTGTGTAATTCTGCATTTGGTTTATGCCAGATGTAACAGGACCACTGTCTTCCAAACAGTTCCACTTTCAACTCAGCCATAGAACAATCTCCCAAAAGGTTTGGGGATCATCAAGGTGTGTTTTAGATGAGCCTTAATGTTCTTTTGGGTTAGCAGTGGTTTTCACCTCGCCATTCTTCCATAAATGCATATTTACCCAGTGTCTATTTGATAGTGGAGTCATGAACAGTTACCTTTATTGATGCAAGAGAGGTCTGCAGGTCCTTTGATGTTGTCCTTAACTCTTTTGTGACTTGCTGGATGAGTCATTGCTGTGCTCTTGGAGGAATTTTGGAAGGTATTTCACTTCTGGGAAGATTCACTATTGTACTGAGTTTTTACATTTGAAGATAATGGCTCTCACTGTGGTCCTTTGGAGTCCCAGAGCTTTTGAAATAGCTTTTCAACCCTTCCCAGACTGATGTATTTCAATCACCTTCTGCTTCAGCATTTCTGGAATTTCTTTAAATTTTCACATAGTGTGTTACTGGGTAAGACCTTTTAACCAACTTCATGCTGTTGAAAAAGTTCTATTTAAGTGTTGATTTGATTGAACAGGTCTGGCAGTAATCAGGCCTGGTTGTGTCTAGTCCAGCTGAACCCCACTACGTATGCAGTTTCATAGATTTGGGGAATTAGTAACTACGGGTACAAATACATTTTCACACAGGCCCACTTGGTTTTGGATAACTTTTTTGCTTCTATAAATAACTATTGTTTAAAAACTGTATTTTGTGTTTGCTCAGGTTGCCTTTGATTTATCTTAGATTTTGTTTTACTTTCTGAAACAACTTAGTATGAGATATACACAAAAACAGAAGAACTCAGAAAACACTGTACATGCTTCAACAAGACTCCACTGTTTGTGTGTAGCCCTCATTTACTGCTCAGTGATGCATCTTTTTTCCAGTGGTCAAGATAGCTCTTTATTTAGCTCTTTAATAGCTTTTTTCTACTGGTCAGTGTAGTACAGCATGGCATGATTTGTATTCAGAACTATTTGTACCTGTAGCAACAGTGGAGGAGCTACAACCAAATGGTTTTAGTTGGCATGTGCTTTTATATTATTAACAGACATATAGCAAGCAGTTGAACAAACAGATGGCTTTGCTTTTTCCTTTGTAATGGATGGGAATGCTGTCAGACACTACTGAATAGTGTTGTGCTGTATAGTCTAGTAGAAAATCAATTCCAGCTAGCTAGACTACATAGCAAGTGTTTTGTTTGTAAAATTGCTATCTGAATTAAGGGATGATTCATGATGACTCTGTGACTGCTTTGAGCTAATCAATAATCTGCACTTCTTGCTCCACATATACTCTATGTCCTCGTTCAGTGCCTTGGCAACAAGTGTTCGTCAAACCAATTTCAGCACTGGTATGGCTGATAATAATAATTACGAATCAGGATTTGTTTGCAATCATTGGCAATTGGAGTTAACTGGAGATGGGTTCATATAATTTAGGTTTCGTTGTATTGAACCAAACACATTTGGTTGTGTGCTATACACCATAGGTTTCCAACAGTGTCCTGGAGTACCTCATGTACTGTTCATTTCTGTGTAATTCAGGAAGGTTAATTAGCTGATTATTTGAATCTGGTGTGGTGGGGGAAGGGAAAACACTCCAATGTGCAGGTCCACGCTGGGAAGCTGTGCTATGAATGTGGTTCTAGTTAAACAAACAGCCTATTTCTGTGCACTAGGTTACATTGAAAAACAAAACTAAATAAGAAGTCGAAACACAATCGTCTACTGGAACCGTCCAGCCATCTGAAAGCAACAGAAACATCTCATCCTTGTTGCTTTACTCTAGGACAGTTTCCTCGCGCGCGCAAACTCTAAAGCTGGTCTAAAGCGCGTGCATGTAAAGCTCGCGGAAGCGCACTGGACGCGTGACTGAGAGCGAACACACTCATGCACACCGCGCGCATCTGTTCTCACACTTCTATATTATAACCTCGGGAAAGCATCACGAATACTTTATTTACAAGACTGCTGAATTTCTTGCAATTAAATCTCGGAAACTGCTCAAGGAACGCCATGGATCCTTCAGCGGTGACCGGGAGCGGCTTTGATGAACGTTATATAGACATGGCGTATAATGATAACTTTTCGGAACCAACCAGACTTCCGTTTAACCGGAGCACAGCGCAGAGCACCGTGAGCGAGAGGACGTCTGTGATCATCGCCATCTCCATCACGGCGATTTACTCCGCTATCTGCGCACTGGGACTGCTGGGAAACGTGCTGGTTATGTACGGCGTGGTCAGGTACGGGTCCTTTCTACTGCAAAACAAACAAAACTAAACAAAACAACAACAAAAAATAACCTGCTTTAAAACTAAAACTGTTAAATAATAGTTGTCACTAGTAGAAATGACCTGTTATATATATATATATAAGAGTGGCCTGGTTTATATAGGCTGCGTTAAACAGTGCCATTTCTTAGAGTTTTAAGTTCAAGAAGTGAGCTATTTTATCACTGAGTATAATAACAACAACGTGTGTAAAAGATCCTACCCTTGAAACTAAAGAGTCAAACGGCTACAGTAACGACCGCCAGTGAATAGTTTGGCTACTAGACAACAGAATTGTTACTCTAACAACAAATTACGGAAACGTAAATTGTGCACAGAATATACAGCAGAACATTAGGAGCGAGAGAAAGAGAGCGAGAACTGGGCATTTGTTCCTTGCACACTCTGTTAAGAGCCATTCCACCGAATGGCGGACATTTCCGTCCCCTGGACATTATATTACATTTACATTTATTCATTTAGCAGACTAGTTTATCCAAAGCGACTTACAAATGAAGAAATACAAGCAAAGCGATATATCAAGTGGAGAACAATACAAGTAGTGCTACTTTGTTTTAGGGTTTATTTTATTTATTTGTTTAATTTTTTTTTATTTAAGGAT
>JANDJT010000001.1:21533807-21546965 GCA_024331685.1 Stegophilus panzeri | reverse complement strand
ATTACCATAGGATCAAAGACAGGAAAGAAGCCCTCCAACACCTATTCACCCCTCCACACAGCCCCCAGTTATCACCAGAGTAAGCTGTGCATCCACAGCTAAGCACTTCCAGGTCTATTTTATTAAATGGATCATGTGCCAAAGACAATGTGCTAGAGGGGTTAGTTTTAATGAAAATAGACATGATTACATTACCCTATGAATTTAGCCATCAGGTCATAGAGGGTAATTTATTAACATAACAGTACATTTTCCTGACTATTGCAATGTGTAATTTATTGTGATGCATGTCTTTTTTTTGTGTGTGTGTGTGTTTTTTTTTTTTTTTTAGGCAACGTAATCAAGGGCAGAGAAGAAGCTGAAAAACACAAAAGAAGCTTTATTAACAAATTCAAGAACTAAAGGTTCCGGTGAAAAAATAAACCAAAAAAAGCACAAAAGTACAAGAAAAAACTCCAGCGCATTTAAACAGATAAATGCATCTCCATGCACAAAAGTAAACAAACAGTTGAGACAGCTTCCAAGTGTGGCCATTCAGAAGACCCTTTTGTTTCATGAAGCTCTAGTGGATGTTCTTGGGCAAAAGCTACACTACTTGTAAGTAATCAGTACCATCGATCTGGATGACCTTTTGAAAGAGAGCACATGATACAGAAAATACGAAGTACATGTATGGAAAATGTTCTGACTGCAAGGACCGCTCTTGCCCAGTCTCTACAGAGTACAATCCAGAGAATAAAGTCTCTTATATTCAGTGGGTAGCAGCACAAGAATGACCCCAATGGCAAAACATCTAAAATTCACAATAAAAAAAATAAATAATAATGAATAAATAAAAAAGCGTTCCAGATCACTCAAGAAGAACTGCTGGAACAGCTAAACCTGCTGCTGCATAGGTTTAAGAGACACACTTTTAACATCAACAATCAGTTTATCCACTACAGGGCATTGAGACAAAGCTTAAAAGCACATGAATGCTTAATTCATGTAGAGTTTTCTGAAAATTACCTCTGCAAGAACGGCACAGAAATACAGGCAGTCCACTTCGGAGCATCACATCAGCAGGCTACACTGCACACGGGTGTGCTTTATGTGCATGCAACCCCTCGCCCGATGTCCTCCTGCACAGTGTCACCCTCAAGAAAAAGGGCCCACCAGCAATCTGGCAGCACTTGTCACCAGTGCTTGATTATGTGCAGTGTGCACATCTGGAGGTCTACACTACCCATTTTTATAGCGATGGCCCTTGCACTCAATACAAACAACGAGGTAATTTTTTCTTGTTTTGTACTGAGCTGCTCAGGCGAGGCTTCACTGCCGGGATGTGGAACTTTTTTGAGACTAGCCACGGGAAAGGTTGCCCTGGATGGTGTTGGAGGGGCCCTGAAGAGGAGGGCTGACGGTCTAGTCAGCCAAGCAAGAGATATTCCTGATGCTGAAGAGCTGTTTTCTTTGTTGCCAGAGACAGACACAAAAATCAACTTGTTTTTTTTTGTCAGCGAGGAAGCAGTTGATAAAGCAGTTTCAGAGATACCCAATGATGTGCCACCAGTTCTGTCCATTATGAGGATCCATCAGGTAGTGTCTCTAACCCATGGAGAACTGATATACAGAGACGTCAGCTGCTTGTTCACAGTAACACAAAATCTGAACTGTGGGTGCTTTACTGCAAAGCATTTAAGTTCAGCAATAAGCAGACAGCTCCCATGGGATAGAAGTTCAGTGGCAAAGTCTTGAAGTTGTTGGCAAATGGTCTGTGCTGAAGTACGATGGTGATCTGTACCTTGGTATAATCAGGTATAATCAGATACAGGTGAAACACGAGGTCCATTGTATGCAAAAGATTGGGGTCAGGTTTTTCTGGCCAGCCCACGAAGATATCCTTTGGTACTTGTTTGAGGACACTGTGTGTATCATCCCACCACCGAGGCCAGTAACAGAACGTCACATGGAAATTGAGAGAGAAGTCTGGGTCAAACTAGAGAAGACTTTTTAGAAAGGGTCAGGCAAGTTTGTTTTCACGTATTGAGTGCAATTCTAGCTGAAACACTGTTGGATGTAGCTTTTGCAACATTTTTTGTTTTGTAGATGAAGAGAACCCAGAAACAGCCACCATGACATGCTGATGGGGAAGGAGATACACCCACCACACTCTCTATCTCTGTTCTCTCCGTCTTCTCCTTCTTTCCCTTTCCATCTTCTTCACTGTGATGAACTACAAGCACATAGCACATTCCTTCAGAAGTCTCTCACACACAAGCTATGCACACTCACAGAGAGACACACACACACAGTCCAGATACACATTCCTGTTACAATGTTCATTCCTGTTATTAAATTGTTTTTCTCTGAAATAAATAAAGTTAAACCACTGCTTTTCTCAATTGTGTTATGTCAATCATTTATCCAATATCTTAATTACATGATATAAAAAATTATAAAGTTGCGGTTTGGCTCTCCTTTAAAAATGAAAAAATGCCCTTTGCATTTAAAGCAAACAAACAAAAAAACACCTGTATGTGTGTGTAAAATATATATATATTTTTTTTAGTAACAAAAAATCAATTATTTAATCATGTAACCAACCAGTTCTTTAAAATAACCACTTTTGTGAGTGGAAAACAAAGGAATTAGTTGACATTAATTTTAAACATGCTTTTTAAAAAGACACGAGTTTTGGTAACAGGACTGAGAAAATGCCATCTCCCGCTTTGAAACCTTGTAAAAAATTAAATACATTTACCTGAGATTGAACAGTATACATTTTGAACAGTGCAATGTGTTTTTTGGTTCAGTGTTAAAAAAATATAAATATTAAACTTAAAAAAAGAAAAAAAAAAAAAAAAAAAAAAAAAAGAATTAAGAGTTACAATAGGCAAATGTCACCCATTCGGTGGAATGGCTCTTAACTCTTTTGCTGTATGTTAAGGTGTTTTCATATATCCCATCTTTTTTTAAATAGTAAAGCTGGAAATAAAATAAACACCGTTCAAGTATTTGAAAACACCTGCCACAATGAGGAGTTGATGCGATACAATTGCAAATCCAAATCATGAACCAGAATTTTAGAGCAGGCTAAGATCACAGCCAGCAGCACACAGGCTTGTTGGCAGAGAAGATGGAGAAGTCAAGTACACATAGCAGAGCTTGATACTGTGAAGACCTGCAGATGAAACATGCTCAGAAATGCACAGAGTGAAACACAATAGCAAGACTTCGCAAACCGATCATCATATGTGGATTATTGGGTTAACTGGATTGAGTTGCCAATATGACAATCTGATATGTCTGTTTTTTTTTTCCCCAAAGATGTTGACTTGTTACCAAGACAAGTCTGTAAATTCAAACTGACATAGTAGCAGTAGCAAATGTAAACAAGATTAGCTCACACGTTTTGAAGCATTTTATAAATGCAAAAAAAAATAATAATAATAAAAATAAATTTTTTTTTTTTTTTTTTTTTTTTTACACACTACTTAGACATTTTTAATTAAAGTGTTAGGATGTGGATGCAAGATATACTGCCAAAAATAAACCAATACATGGCCACAATTTCATGAGGACAAATAAAGTACTTATTACTTTCTGATCCCAATTTAGTATCCTGTAGGTTCATTAAACTAAAATGTGCCTGTCTTACTACATTGTGCAAAAGAAAAAAAAGAAAACTTTTAAGAGTCTCTCCAGGCTTAATAACATTTGCATTAGCCAGTTCTTGATTGGCTGATCCTGATTTTGTGGTTCAATGTACAGTTCTCTCAAACCACTTGCAAACCCAATTAACTACTGAAACAACAGAATACATTTACATGTTGGAAATCCAGTGCAAGCAAGACACCGTAACCTTTTCTAGCAAGTTAATCATCTTAAGGTACACTAACATTTAAAATAATTGACTGTAGCTTTTTAGAAAATCTACACAAACCAAATCTGGCAGACTTTTAAGCCAATCAAAGTAAACTAATCAATACGAGTGATGGCTAGCTAGGAACACAGCCATCAAATGTTGCTATCAGTGATTATGGCATTTTCAGTATGAAATTCTAACATAAATCCAACAATAATCACCATATTTGGAAATTCCTCTGTAGGAATGAACATGTAAAAATTCATGATTTCAGGTCATCTAGACACAGATGTTTCTGAATATTTTAAGGAAAAGTTTTAAAAAATACAATATATTTGTATGTGCCCATTCTATTTAATGGTGTTTATAAAGGAAATTGACATGTATATCATAATTACACACAATTTTATGTTTTGATATTTTTATTACTACTGTATGATATTACATGTTATAGATGCAATTTTTTTTTTTAAATCTGAAAAACATTATTGATGTGACCAAAATTGTTTTCACCTGTAGTGTCTTGCCTTCAAATAAGGCTTTTTCACCTGTATCCGCCTACATGTGTAAATCAGTGAACACTCTACAGTACTGTGCAAAAGTCTTAGGCACACGATTTTGTTTAAGTACAAACTATGTTACAGATTTGAGTTCTACAGTTTCGAGTCACTACAAAAACATTTTAGATTTCCAAAACACTAGTTTTCCAGCACAAAATTAAGTGTTACAGAAAAATGTTTGTATGTCAGCAAGAAAGCAGCATATTGCATAAGAGGCCACTTTTCAGACAAAAAAAACCCCCAAAACAAACAAACAATGAAGACTGCTGGATTTTGCTACAAAAATAAGACGCAATTGCGACAGTCAAAGTCTCCAGAAGAACTGTGGCTGGTTCTGCAAGATGCTCAGTAAAACTTACCAGCTCATTTCCTTATAAAACTGCACACATTAGTAGTACCTGAAACTACTAATTTTTTAAGCAAAGGGTCATCATACCAAATATCGACTTTGTTTAATTTATTACTGTTTATTGCTCTTTATAGTATTTTTTAAAAAAAGTATAGAAGCATTTAATTTCATTATTTTTTAAGGCATCTTTGCCCTACAGCATTTCTTTGTATGTGCCCAAGACCAAACGTATGTGGACACCTGACCATCACAGCTTTATTAGCTTGTTGGGCATTCCATTCCAAAACCATGGCCATTAATATGGAGTTGTTGTTAATGCTGAAGCATTAACATTACCCTTCACTGGAACTAAGCGGCCTACCTAGCCCAAAACCTGAAAAGCAGCACCAGACCATTATCCCTCCTCCACTAAACTTTACTGTTGGCACAGTGCATTCTGGTAGGTAGTGTTCTCCTGGTATCTGCCAAACCTAAATTCATCCATCAGACAGCCAGTTAATGAAGCGTGATTCATCACTCCAGAGAACATTTCCACTGCTCCAGAGTCCAGTGGCAGTGTGCTTTATTCCACTCCAGTCGACGCTTAGCATTGTACATAGTCATCTTAGGCTTGTGTGCAGCTACTCAGCCATGGAAACCCATTTCAGGAAGTTCCAAACAAACAGTTTTTGTGCTGATGTTGCTCCTAGATGCTTCCACTTCAAAATAATAGCACTTACAGTTGAGCGGGACAGATCTAACAGCACAGGAATTTCATGAATTGACTGGTGGCAAAGGTGGCATCCTATGAATGTGTCATGTTTGAAGTCACTGAGCTCTTCAATACGACCCATTCTACCACCAATGTTTATCTATATAGTTTGCATGGCTATGTGCTTGATCTTATGCACCTGGCAGCAGTGGGTGTGGCTGAAACACCTGAAGTCAATAATTAAAAAGGGTGTCCGCATACACTATACTAAAACTAGGTAGGGCCTCACTTTTCTGTCAAAACAGCTTCAGTTCTTCATTGCATGGTTTCCACAAGCTGTTGAAAACATCTGATCCGTGATTCTGGTCCATGTTGACATGGTTGCATCAGTAAATTCCTGCAGATTTTTCATCTGCAGTTTCATGCTGTGAATCTCCTGTTCAGCCACATCCCAAAGGTGTTCTGTTGAACTCAGATCCTGTGACTGGGAAGGCCACTGAAGAACATTAAGCTCATTGTCATGTTCATGAAACCAGATTGAGTTTTGCTTTGTGACATGGTGCATTATAATGCTGGAAGTAGCCATGAAGGTATGCACATAGTCAGCAACAATACTCAAATAGGTTGTGGCATTCAAGTGATGATTGATGTTAACTGGCCCAAAGTGTGCCCAAAGTAAATCAAGCTCAATCAGACCAGGCTACATTTTTCCCAGTCATCAACTGTCCAGTTTTGATGAGCCTGTGCCCACTGTGCTTTCTGTGCTTGGCTGACAGAAGTGGAAACCAACGTGGTCTTCATCTTTTGTAGCCCATCTGCCTCGAGGTTTGATGTATTGTGCATTCTGAGATGCTTTTCTGCTCACCACAATTGTAGAGTGGTTATCTGTGTTATTGTAGCCTTTCTGTCAGCTAGAACCAGTCTAGACATTCTCTGTTGACCTCTCTCATGAACAAGGCATTTCCGTGTGCAGAACTGCCACTTACTGGATGTTTTTCTTTATTTTTCAGATCAGCACTAATAGTTGTTATGATGGATGAAATATTTATGTTCTGGCAGCATTATTTAAAGCTTTGAAAGCATAATTAGAATGAACTGGAATCAACATCTATTATGTATGTGAATCCGGTTGATACCAACTGGCTTCACCTCGTACAGCTTCAGAAACACTTTGCTTGCCTAGGTAATGAAGGATATTTGACCAAAACATTCCTGTTTTGCTGGGCACTTTTAGTTAACTTTTACTTCATACGTTTCGTAGGTCGGGTCACCTGTAACTGCTCAGTGGCAAGATAAATGAAATCTCATGTTTCAAACTGTTTAATCAGTAGAAAATAATATGGACCATTCTGCACGGGCAGTTATTGCTATAAATAGTTTTTTTTTTTGGTCTGCTGAAGTACAGTTTAAATGGAACAGAAAAACTTAATCAATGTCCTCTATCCATCAATATTTGCTTCTATTTACCAACAACTTATAATTGGACAATCATGGTATCTCAACAGGTACACAAAGATGAAGACTGCGACCAACATTTACATCTTTAATTTGGCTCTGGCAGATGCGTTGGCCACCAGCACACTGCCGTTCCAGAGTGCCAAGTATCTGATGAGGACCTGGCCCTTTGGGGAGCTGCTGTGTAAAACAGTCATTGCTATTGACTACTACAACATGTTCACCAGTATCTTTACTCTGACAATGATGAGTGTAGACCGCTACATCGCTGTGTGCCACCCAGTGAGAGCTCTAGATTTCAGGACGCCCGTCAAAGCAAAGATCATCAACGTCTGCATCTGGATCCTGTCATCTGCCATTGGTATTCCAATCATGATCACTGCTGTAACAAGAGTGACAGACAACGGTAAGTGGTTTCTGAAATTGATCTGATAATGTCAGTTACAAGCAATAAGAATTTAGTAGTGTTATTTTGTTTTATCAATAGAGCAGTAGAGAGTATATTGACCATGCTTGAAATGGAATGAAAAAGAAACCTTGAGAGCCAAAATCATCTTAAGGGACATAAATTAGAACATTGAGATGTAGTAATTGAAGTTCAGTGTGGATACTAGGACCAAAAAGCAAAAATTTGGAGTGGCAGATTTACATGAGCCTGGTTTAGAGTTGCATTAAAGCGCACCTATTATGGTTTTGAAACGTGCCTAATTTTGTTTTAAAGGTCTCATAATAGATTTACATGCATTCTTTCAGAGAGCATACTCTGCTCTGATTGGTCAGATGTCCCAATCTGTTGTGATTGGTCTACCATTGTCAGCGTGTGTCGGGAAAAGGAAACGCCCATTACCGTAATGAGTTTCAGCTCCATCTAGGAAAAAAAATTAAGACCAGAGGCGGGGCTTTTTGTTACAAACCTATGTAGGTTTGTGCAGGAAGTAAGTCTGGAATTACTAACGACTCGTTTCAGCCATTCAGAATCGGTTCCTTCTTTTGGGAGTCAATAACTCCGTTTGTCGTGCGCTTTGATATTTGAAACTTTGATATTTGAGACTTTTTACATTCACAAACAGCTCTATAATACACTACATGAAATGTAATGTTTGAAAAACCATAATAGGTGCACTTAAATTATTTAAAATTTATAATACCTATAACACTGTAATAAAGTCACTGATTCATTGCCCTAGCCATTTAAGGATTATGCACATCATTTACTCATTTACTCCTTAGGTCTAAACCAAGTTTTTGTGAGACGAACTGCATTAAAACTGTAATGCGTGATAATTATATTTTCAATTACTGTTTTATTTGTGAAAAATCATGCATGTAGGAGATCTACCTTTAGATTAAATATACTGGCAGTGTAAATGGGTTAATGGAACAGACTAATAAGATATAGGTTTTTTGTATTTTTGCTTAATGAACGCATTGCCTACATGTGAGCACCAAGACATGTTCATATACTCACCTATTTCCCAGTAGTCATTGTGAAGTCTTGTTCTATGGTTTTATTTTCATTACAATAAAAAGACTGCAAGCTAAATAACAAGAAAATGAGAACACCTCCCTACCAGTAGGGATGGTACCAACTTAATGGGTGAGGCCAGTTTAGCCTCAAAGTGAAGGAAATATCAACAAACATACATCTGTAAAAATATTGTTACTGAATATCCCATCTTTCCTTAGGTAAAACCATCTGTATGCTGAAATTTCCAGACCCTGAAAGGTATTATGACAATGTGATGAAAATGTTTGTGTTCATCTTTGCCTTTGTGGTGCCTGTTTTGGTGATCTCAGTCTGCTATGGGCTGATGATCCTGCGGCTGAAAAGTGTACGCTTGCTCTCTGGCTCCAAAGAGAAAGACAAGAACCTGCGACGCATTACCCGTATGGTGCTGGTAGTGGTGACAGCCTTCATCATCTGCTGGACTCCCATCCATATCTTCATTATAATCAAGACCTTCATAGAGATTGACCAGAAGAACCCACTTGTGATCATCAGCTGGCACTTGTGCATCGCTCTGGGCTACATGAACAGCAGCCTAAACCCAGTCCTGTATGCTTTCCTAGATGAGAACTTCAAGAGATGCTTTCGAGAATTTTGCCTGCCCTTCCGCTCTCAGATGAACCAGAGCAGCTTTTCCAGAGCCCGCAACACCACCAGGGAACCTGTTTCAGTCTGTAGTATAGCAGATTCAGTAAGAAAGCCCACATGACTAGTGCTGGTCCAGGGATCACCTGGACAACCAAATAGAAACCAACAGGAGCTACAGTCTGAGTGCACTCAAATATCCACCACTGAGTTCTGAGTCGCCCTATACAAAAATTTCAAGCTTTTCGAGGTTAAGAGAGACATAGGGTGCAGTATAATCTCTTGTTGATTTTGGTATGACTTTATTCTTATAATCTCTAATTCAATTCCTAACTCAGTGTAAATCCTACAAATTTTGGACAAGATCAAGTTGGACTTATAGACCCTTTAACAGTCAGCCCAATAATCATTCCCTGATGATATATACACTATATGGACAAAAGGTTGTGGACACCTGACCATAACACTCATGTGCTTTATGAATATCTCATTCCAGACTTAGTCCCGCTTTACTGTTATAATAACCTCCAATCTTCTGGGAAGGCTTTCCACTAGATGGAGTGTGGGCATTTGTGCTCATTCAGCCACAAGAGCATTAGTGAGGTCAGGCAATGATTTTGGATGAGGAAGTGTGGGGAATGTCAGCATTCCACTTCATCCCAAAGGTGTTCAATGGGGTTGAAGTCAAGACTCTGTCCAGATGATTCAAGTTCTTCTACACCAACCTTGGCAAGCCATGTCTTTGTGGACCTCACTTAGGCAAAGTAGGCAATCGCCTAGGGCCTCGGGCTTGTAGGCGGGGCCTCCATAATCGTAACATCCCTATATGCTAGTCCACATCAAGATGGGCAGCAAAAGACTAGGCTTTAGTCTAGTCTGGATATAGATGAATTGTCACTTACCTGTCCACCACATCGCACACATTCAACAACAAACAAAATGACTGAAAAATTTTGATTTTCCAAAAATAAGTAATAATTGGTGACGGGCTGTTGAATCATTAGAAAAATAATGCGCAACCGAGGTGGCAATGCAGCCACAAGGCAAAACAGAAGCTTGATCCATTGATATGCAGTTATTGGAGATAACAATCCCCTGGCATATCAATGGCTGAAGCCTCCGTTACTAGCTCTAAAATGATGTTTTGGAATTAGCAATAGAGGCTTGAGATGGGATGCATAATAAATTAGTTCCACACACAAGAGCGTTTTAAGGAGAAAAACCTGAAAAATGTCTTGAAATAAAACATCTGAGCATTTCATGAGGTGTGGCAACTGTGGTATAAGCAGAATCATTTTCTCCAGTCTGTTGAATTATTAGAAAATAATGCACACCCGAGGTGTAATGGTCACTCTGTGCATTATTTTCTAATAATTCAATGGCCCGTCTTCAATTATTCCTTATTAATTCAATGGCCCGTCTTCAATTATTACTCCAATTAATTCCTTACAAATTTTCAAACATGTTTCATAATTCAAGAGATGACCTGCCGTCAAACTGCAGTAGAGAAATTATGACTTGACAGTGAGACTGGATTGAAGAAATTTGTCACAGTGAAATCATATTTTTAACTGTGTAAATAATGACTTATTTTGAATCTCTGTCTCTGTACTGGTCAAAGCTAGTTGATGTCCCATTTTATAGTAAGGGATAAGAGAATATTGAAATGGAAACAAAGAAATACACCGTCATATGCACAAACAAACAAAAACTGGTTCAAGAGTCTACAATGCCTTTAGTTGTCACCTACACATGTCTTAGATTAATGAGATTTTCTACACAATGGACTTTTGCATGCATACTAGAGTGCCAATATTGTTGCCAAGACGATTTATGTCTCCAGGACACTTTTCAACACAAAAGCAAAACTGGAGTACAGACAATGAAGAGAACTAAATATAAATTAGTCATATGTAGGCCAGACTGCAGAAGCAAACCAGTGGCTCATGCAGTGCTGCTTTGGGTGCCTTACTGTGGCTGGAGAGAAGGAAAAAGTCTTACAAGCCACTTTCTGCACAATAACAGGCACAATGCTCAATTTCATTAAAATCATTAAAAAAAATGCTGTCACTGCAAACGTGTCTGTGGTTGGCATAAACATAAGTTGGAATTTCAATGTTACAAACTAAAACCTGCCTGTGGACCACTTCATTGTTAAAACCATTTATTCTATTTCTTTTTCAGTAGATGTTTGTATACATGTGACTGTGAATACAATGAAAGAAATGTAGTGAAAGCAAATGTTGGATGCAAGTCAAATATTATTCTAATTACATGTATTTGGTGACAGTTTCTGTGTGGTAAAAGTACTTTTGACATTTTCCCAAGCATTTTAATGAGTTTAGTGCCAGTCACAGAATGAAATGAGAAGTTGATGCAGTGTTTAACATCTCTTCATGTGCTGCTTTTTGTTAATGTGGCTTTTGATTGTAGTTTTCTGCATTCTGAGTATTCAGACGTCCTCTGCCAAACATGTACAACTTCAATACGATGCCTTACTTCTTCTGCATCTACATCAACTGGAACTGAATTATAATAACTACAGTGTTGGAATTATATTCTGAACATTTATATATTTTGTTGGACCCCTTTGTGTATTTATGAAATATTGATGAAATGTGTGTTGTTTTGTGATATAAATCATAAAGCATTAATTATTGTATAAATGACAAATAAGGAGATAGCCGTTTTGCTAATGTATACTGGTTCAGAGATGTATTTACAAGAATAAATCTAAATATAATCCATGAATTAGATTTTTATTCCCTCCCCCCAGTGTTAATATAGGTACTTTGTAACTTGATCCCATAAATAACAAGAAAGCTGGACATCAAAACCAATTTCTAGATAAATTTAAATACTTAATATATTAAAAAGAAAAAAAGAACTATAAACAGTTCAAAGGAACGATGGATGTTGATAATACCTTAAGAACTGGTCGATTGGAGATGGCTACCCAAGACTTTTATCATCGGTCCATCAGTAGGGAATTCTTGTTAGTGCATCCATCCATCCATTTTCTGTACTGCTTATCCTACACAGGGTCGCAGGGAGCCTGGAGCCTATCCTAGGGGATACGAGGCAGGGGACACCCTGGACAGGTTGCCAACCCGTCGCAGGATAAAACATAAATAATAATAAAAAATTATTATTATTATTTTTTAAAATCACACACTACAGACAATTTAGAGATGCCAATCAGCCTACAGCACATATATTTGGACTGGGGGAGGAAAGTGGAGTACCTGGAGGAAACCCCCGAAGCAAGGTGAGAACATGCAAGATCCACGCACACCGGAGGTTACCCAAACATGATCAAGGTATATTTTAAGGGTATTTGAGACCATGGGTAATAAAAACTAGACACTTGTTGGCAGTCGAGGCATCCCTATCAATGCCGTTGGTGTTTACTTTAAAATAAGGGCCTCTACCAAAGAATGGAGATGGCTCAGTCAGGTTACGAGATTTGTTTTTACCATGGCAATAAAGGAGCCAATTAATGGTTAAATTAAATGGTGTAGGATCACTTTTTTTTGGCCAACTGAATTATGACATTTAATAGCATATTTAATGATAACAGACCCTATGCTCATAAATGAGATTAAAAAAAGCCATCAATACAAGAGAATAAATGTACTTGCATGGAACATGTGCAATTAGAGAGCATTAAGTGAGAAAGTACCAAAACACTTTAACTGATGCAATGCTAATTGCATTATATAGTTTTAAACCAGGTATAGGACAGTCACATTAAAACCATAATGTAATTCAAACATCATGTAATGGGTTTCACCTTAAAAGGCTTGATCCTATTTCCCTCAAGGATTTGAGTGCTGTTATACAAGAGCATGTCGGAGAGCAGAGCTGTTTTTCCTCTCACTGACATTGTGCACATGAGAGAGAGATGCCTTCAACTCCTTTCAGTAGCAAATTCTGCACATCACATTACATACTCCTTTAGATAGCAGAGACAAAAACACTGATGAAAAGACTGTCAGCAGGACATTACTATAGCAAAACATACTGGTTTTAGCAAACTGAACACATACATACATATACATACACGTGTGTATATATACACACATACATACAGTATCTCACAAAAGTGAGTACACCCCTCACATTTTTGTATATATTTGATTATATCTTTTCATGTGACAACAC
>JANDJT010000001.1:21499428-21516629 GCA_024331685.1 Stegophilus panzeri | reverse complement strand
ATATATATATAAATAAATATAAAAACAAAACAAAAAAAAACAAACAAACCAAAAAAAAAAAAAAAACCACACACGTGTGTATGTGTATATAAAAATAAAAAGAACTATTCTTTGAAGGACCCAGAGTTTGTTATTTTGTCTTCATCATAGGAGTAATCAAAACGAGACAAAGTTTAATTAGGTTTAAAAAGGGTTTATTTATTAAAAAATAAGTATATTCTAAACATTTAACAGCCTACAGAGCACCATTACATTCAGCTACAATTCTGCCTAGAGGAGGCTGTACAACAGCGGTCAGTGACCTGGTAAGAAGCGATTATGCAAAAAAGCAACCAAGGTGCCATGGGTAACTCTGAAGGAGTTGGAGACAGACAGCTCAGACAAGAGAAGCTGTCCAAGAGGGCAAGAACCCGTACAGCCAAGAAAGCGGTGAGCCATATTAAATCCTGTGTGGAGACTTGCTGGAAAACAAACACTGGGCACATCCTGCAAACACCATCCCCACAGTGGTTCTACCACGTACTGGCCAAATAAATCTCTCTCCATATGGACAAAATTTGCATTCCCAATTGCATTAAACCTCAGCTATTCAGTAGAAATGTGTCAAGATAATGCATAATAAATGAGCTGTTAATCCAAGTTATATTAAAAGAAAACAAAAAAAAAACCAAAGCAAGTACTGAAAATATGGATTCGTTGGCAATAGAAACAGAATGTAATAGAAGAGATCATCAAAATATAAACACTGGGAAAAATGATGGAAGCCATTTAAGTGCTCACACAAGAGGCTGTTAGCATTTCAAAGGTTTTAGACAAAATGAGCCTACAAGAGCTTTTCAGCTCAGATAGTGTACAATCTCTGCTCAAACTCAGCAGAAAGCACAATGTAATTCACTCTTGAAACACAAATTTGGATCTGTTTGAAATTTGGAAATATCAATCCATTGTTCTGAAACAACTTCCATATTAGAGCATTTCAATAAAGCACTGAAGTCCATGTAATCTCTTATTGCAGCATAACTGGCCATTTAGGCTCCCACACCATTACTTCATAAATCATCCAAATGCAAACTTTCACTCGAAATCAATGTTAAATTGTCTGTCATTATGTTTTTCATTATGACCATAATGGAAAAACACAGCTAATTTGATTTGGAAACTCTGTATAATACTCTGCATATACCTGATGTTTTGCTTTGTAAGGATATGCAAAATGAAATTAAATATTCCAGGCAGCAAGTAACTTGGCATATCATTAGTAATGTCATTTAAATCTACTAAACAAAATCAACAAGGGATCTGTTCTAAAATAAGCTACATTTGATTTACAAGAAGAGAAACACCATCAGTACTGATGGTCACAAATGGCTTTCTGAGAAGCATCATCTTTCCTGAGCAAAATTCATTATGAAAACTCTAAAGACTTGAATTTTTATTACACTTCCCACAGGGCAAGCACATCATGGATGCAAACAACAACTGGTATTTGCATTTTAAGGAAAAACAGTTGAATACTGCAAATTACAGCAATACCAAACAAATTTCTTTTCCTGTAAAAATG
The DNA here is from genome assembly GCA_024331685.1 of Stegophilus panzeri. Taxonomy (NCBI): domain Eukaryota; kingdom Metazoa; phylum Chordata; class Actinopteri; order Siluriformes; family Trichomycteridae; genus Stegophilus; species Stegophilus panzeri. Next base: position 21,515,068 of record JANDJT010000001.1, on the reverse strand, counting down.
TAAACACATAGCAGCTGCAACCACTGTACATGGGTATTGCTCTGGGCAAAATTATTAACTTTTAAAATCCATTTGCAGGGAAATTTCCTAAAACTTCTTTAAACGACAATACATTACATACATACGTTCACTCACAGCTGGCAATCCTTACAATGCTTACTACTAATTCACATTAAAATGAATAATAAAAAAAAAACCAAGCAAAATTTTTTTTTTTTTTTATGGTAAAAAAAAAAAAAAAAAAAAAAAAAAAAAAAAAAAAAGGCTTTTTGATCATGAATGCACCTAGTGAATCCTTGGGCTCTCCACAAAGTGGGAGAAACGTTTAAGTCAGATGAGACCCACCAATCTTTACCTCTTCACACATCTCCGAGCTTGTATAACCAACTAGCAAGGTACAGTACAGTAAGTTTAAGCAACCCCAGATCAAGTTATAGTTTTACAGTTACCACCAGAACAGTAGTACAGCTCAGCTTTCATTTGGGTTTAATATCAGCTCTCTTGCTTGTCTTTGACCAGTAAGACTGTGTGCTGCCCTCCACTGGAGACAGAGAGAACGACCCTGTTCTCCAGCTGTTTGCCCACCATCTCCACTGGGCTCCAAGCATCATCTTCATCTCCTGTGCCCAGCTGCAAGTTGGTGCCCATGCCCCAGGCATATACAGAGCCTGTGATGAACACACACACACAGAGAGAGAGAGAGAGAGAGAGAGAGAGAGAGAGAAACAAGACAATATACTGACACTCATTACACAATAATGCAAGGTTTGTATAATAAGGAGGCATTTACAGACATGTAGCTGGGTTTCCCTGTTCTTATATCCTAGACATTGATTCTTTTTCACCCCCCAGTTATCATACCATACAGTGGGATGCTCATACAATATGCATTATTTATCAAGTAGGATATGAACAGATTAGGAGAATTTACACAAGAAATTTGTTACTCCTGAAAAGCCCACAAGCTTATATATATTAAAAAACAAACAAAAAAAAACCAAACAAACCACATCTCTGTATCCTATTCATGCTCTTAAGTTTCTGAAAGCACAAGACTAACTAAATGTAAACCTTGACTGACTGATTTCAACCCAAACACTTTAATACATCAAGTTTAAGTTGATTATTAATTTTAACTACACAAAGTTAAAGCAAGAATGAAACACATATGAATAACACACTGAAACTGCTCAAATGGTGTAAGTCAGTTCTGTTTGCCATAGCATCTTTTAATGCTGTGCCACACTTTATTAGAGCCAGAACTAAGTGACCAATATGTAACTCATCTGGTATGCTTCAAGCTACAATGGGCCATATACTCCCTAGTGTGCTATGTGCAATCATCGCCTTCTTTATGACTCATATCCTTCAGGGAGCACGCAATGGTGCGTGATGGACTTCAGGCAGACAGTTGTTGAGACTGTGTTGGAAAAAAACCCCAAAACCCCATACATAAACAAGTTTTTCCTGTGGGATGTGCTTAGTATCCATGATAATCTGCGCATATGAGATATGTATTTTTTCTTCATTTAATTCAAGTCCTATTTTGCTGTTTATTTACCATTTCAGCTTTGTCTTTTAGAGTTTTGGGAGTGTCACTAAATGCAAAGCACTTTGCACTTTAGGGGTGACAGGCATTCAACAACATACACAAGGGCAAAAGAAAGTCAGTGTTTCCAAAACTTCTGTAAATCTGGCAGAAATTTTCCAATTCAGTTTGGCTTGTGCGAACACTTACACATAACTTTACTAAAAACAGATAAAACCCCACTGTGCCCACTGTGTCCCACCAACCTTCTTTAGTGACTGCATAGCTCACAGATGCGCCACACGCTACCACACAGGCCTTGGTGATTCCTGTAACTGCTGTGGGCTCGCTCTTTTCCGCCACACCCTCCCCCAGGCCCAGACGACCATACTCAGCACGACCAAGGCTGTAAACATGCCCTGCAAGTAAACAACTCAAATTGATGATCAAGATTTTTAAAAAATATTTATCGCTTGATTAATCCTTAAACTGCAGCGTGTGCAGTGTTAGGAAAGTGGTGGGCCAGCTGTGTTTAAAATGTGTATTTACCTTCAGTATCCAAGCAGACAGTGTGGTGTTGTCCACCAGAGAAGCCGACCCAGGTTGTCGTGGAATTTTTGAAGGCAGTGAGCTTTACAGGAACAAAGCATGTGTTTGTGCTTGCGGTACCTTAAAACACAAACAGTAGGACTGATTAAATATTGCTTTAAAGCTTTGACTTAGTTGGGTGATCCTATTGTTTCCTCTACACTTTATGAATTTCAAATGCATGTGCGTATGCAGAGACCTCCAATGAGGTCAATTTTCCAGAACTGTAGTACTAATGATGGCAACTTCTGGGGATCCAAGGCATTACTGATTTGAAACGAATAACCTACCCAGCTGGTGATAGTTGGAGAGACCAAAGCCATAAACATGACCATCTTTAGATATGGCAAACGTGAAGTACGCCCCACAGAAGACATCAGTAAATTGGACCTTCCCTCGAGGCTTCACTATGACCATCTGCGGCTCCAGTAACCTCACTTCAATAGTGGGGAAATAGAGGGGGAAGGGGATATTTACAAACAACAACAACAAAAAAAAAAAGAATCAACAGTCACTGACTACGTTTACATTGACAGCAGTAATCTAATTATTGACCTTACTCTGAGTAAGACAATATTGTGATTAAGGTGTTTACATGAGTCGCTTTTAGAATACACCTTTCATGTACCCGTTCTACATGTTATAGAACATAGTTCGATTAACAGCACACGTCATTGTCACCGCACCACACCGTCTGACGTTCACTCCAGAATTTCACATATCAACATACAGTTCGTCTTCGTTATGGTACTGTATACAGTTTTGGGTGTTTTTATTTAAAATTTTTACGAATGTTTCAAGTGCGGTTAATTATTTGTCATGCTATACGTGCTAATAGACAACTGCTTGAAGCCGTGGGCTGTGTCCCAAACCGTGTACTTACCATTTATATAGTAGCCGAGATACATGTATTTTGTCTACTGCAGGCCTATAGTAGGCAAGTACGCGGTTTGGGATGCAGCCGAACTCTCGTTTACCGTTAAATGGTTGGGCACTGCTATGTGTGATCGTGTCCTGTCGCAAAATTCCGGTGAAAACTCCCACACGACATTAATAGTGTGATGTTTACATGTTTGTAATACACGTCGATAATGCGACTAAAACAGGAATACTCCACATGTCTTACTTCGATTTGTGTTTACTTCGAGTAGGACTTTAATCAGATTAAGGTAATTAAAAATTGCTGTTTACATGGTAGCTTCTTAATCAGAGTATTGTCTTTATCGGGTTAATAGTGGATTATTGTTGTCCATGTAAACGCACTGACTGATTCAGGCTACATACTCTGATTTATTAAAAAAAACAAAAACAAAAAACAAAAAACAAAAAGGGCAACACATACTTAACCCCTTTCTGCCTCCTCGGTTGGCAAAGCACTCCGGTACTCTTCCCAGCTGGCCTTGCTCTCCACAGCCTGAAGTGTAGACAGCTCCATTCACAGTAAGCATTACTAGGTGATCATTTCCTTTATAGCAGAGCAATGACAAAGCTTCATTAGTAACAAACAATTATAACATTTAACATAGGACAAACAAGCTGAAATCTCACCTGAAACTATTTTTACCACAGGACTGTCTATGGGGACTTTGACAGGCAAGGTACATTTTTTCATCGGTTCAAGGAGGCCAATGACACCGTTGTTATCCTGCAAGAAAATAAATGCAATGTGTTTTTAAAAAAAAGATACCAAAGCAAATGGTGCATAAAATGGTTTACCAACGCATATACCCTGCACATATACTGCAAATGCACAACACATAGCTGAGGATTTATTTATTGTTCTTTTAATGCCATGCCAGCATCAGTGACTATTTTCATGGTAAGATCCAGTAATTCTTACAGCATTACAACAATAAAATCTATCAACATTTCAAACAGTGTCAACAACAGCAGCTATATGAGGTCCTTCACTATTTAATATTCAATAAGAACTCCAGGATTTTTCCTGGTGAGACATGGTGGAAGACTTAAATATGTATTTTCTGAGTAAAAGCGTCGTCTAGTATTGTTAAGAGCAGAACAGTCCATTAGTACATGTTTAACAGTCATTCTTGCTTTACAGGAATCACATGTTGGACATTCTCCACCATTCAAGTAGGAAAGCATGTCCAAGTCTTGAGTGTCCAGTTCAGCAACTTGTATATATGGTCTGATCGTGTTTGGATTCAAAGGGGAAATTAAAAAATTGTCTTTCATTTATAACAGGGTTGATTTCATGTAGTTTGTTATGAAGGCACTGGTCCCGTTCTAGGGCTGCACAATTAATCGAATATCGATCGCGATTTTGACTGCCCACGATTAAATGAACATGATCGACTGCGATATTAACGTTTAAAGTTCGTCCTCCGCTAATAGAAAACTCCGCTGCAGATAAAATCAAGCGCTTCCTACTACAGCCAATCACATAGAGCGGTGCAGGGATGACATCAGTTTGTACTGCCAAAACCCCAAAATGGAGTTAGCATTTTAGCCCTCGAGCTGCCAGCTTCGCTTCGAGCTCCAGCGCTTCGCGCGAGGAGAAATAATGACATTAACATGATGCTAAATGTCACTACAGAGGTTGTCAGGGACATTAAACGACCTACATCTACACCGAGCAGCAGTTACTTTCACACTGCTTTTCATCTCCTCAGTCAATCGAAGTGTGGAAATACTGCAAAAAAGCCATTATGATGAGAAATAACTGTAGTTAATGTATAATAAATAACCGCCATCTTTTATTGATCCTGCAAAATGACCTGAATTTGCACCTGCTCGTGTTGAGACAGCGGCTTCGCGCGGAGTAAATTAATAACAACGCTAACGCTACAAGGTGGGTTTAATTCAAACTTCTTTATAAAAAAATTCCTCACCAACCATAATCAAGAGCAGCAACTGTTCAGTCTGTAAACATACAGTACACTGCTGCTCTCCTTCACTAACTCTAATTCACTCCATTTAAACTCACGGTTGCCAGATATCACTAGAAAAGTCAACTCCAGTTTCCATGTTTTGATTTAATCCCCCAAAATAACTCAATATTATCAGCAGACATGGACACTGTACTGGGGAACTGATCTAAAACTGATAAACAAAAATAAGACTACTAAAATGTAAAGACAGAAAATGTGCTTAGTTATAAATCATTTAATATATATAAATGAGATATAATAACTTCATTAAATAAAAATAAAATGAGAAATGAAATAATGTTTAATTACTATGGGTTGCATTTAATATCAATGTGACATTAAGCTTAGTTCACCATTTCCTTAGAAAGCTTTTTCCTAATATGGATCTTTTTTTTGTTAGTCTACTTTTAATTAGGACTCTATTGTTTTTAAGATATTTAAATATAAATATTTTATGCTTGTTTATCAATTAATCAACAGTATTTCTCATTGCTATTATTTTAACTCAATTAACAGTAACCATGAGCAGAGAGCTTACATTTAACTGTTTATGATAAAAGTCCTGATTAAAGTTTAAACAAAAAAAGATTGGTATCTGGATCGGTTTCGGCTGTAAAAAATCCTGATCAGAGCATCAGTAATATACACCATTAAACTAAAGCGCTTTGCATCTGACGGGTAAATGAACTCACCCAATCACATCCTATATGAGATTATTCATATACATACACAATATACACAGAGCGGTTCGAGAACTGGCTCCAGCCCAGAACCATGACAGTGGAAAATGTCTAATGTTTATTGGATTTGCTTACAAGGTGGAACAGGTTAATGTTTTTTTTTTTTTTTTAAAAACCATACAGTTTGTAAAATTAACTGAAAATATTACATTTAGTTTATCAGAAGGCAAATTAATTTGTTCCTAAATTCTGTCATAATGGACCAGCTCAAGTTTTCTTATGCCTTCTTGTGTGTTATATTGTGGCATGAGAAAACTTAATAAATGTGAAAGTGCAATAAAAATATGTTGTCACTAAAATCAATTAATAATTGTGATAAATAATCGAGATCTCAATATTGATCAAAATAATCGGGAACAACATTTTGGCCATAATCGTGCAGCCCTATCCCGTTCCATTTGCCACTTTTTTGAGATGTATGAGTTTATTATTGGTTTAAGACCTGATGGTGGGATTTGACCATCTGTAATTCTCAATTTGAGGGTTTCCTTAGCAGCAATGTCTGCTTGCTTGTAGCCAGAAAGCCCCATATAGCCTGCTGGCAATTATGGGATGGATGTTCTAAGGATTCGAGTGCTACTAGGGAAGATTTTGAGTCTGTACAGATTAAAGTGCACCTATTATGGTTTTTCAAATGTTACCTTTCATGCAGTGCGTTATATAGCGGTTTGTGAATGTAAGAAATCTGCAAAGTTTCAAATATCAAAGTGCACTACAAATGGGGTTATTGACTCCCAAAAGAAGGAACCGATTCTGAACAGCTGAAATAAGTCATTAGTAATTCCAGACTTACTTCCTGCACAAACCTACATAGGTTTGTAGCAAAAAGCCCTGACTCTGGTCATCATTTTTTTCCAGACAGAGCTGAAACTTATGGTAATGGGCGTTTCCTTTTGACACACACTGACAGCGGTAGACCAGTCTCAACAGACTGGGACATCTGACCAATCAGAGCAGAGTATGCTCTTTGAAAAGAGGAGTTTAGAATGAATCCTTTAAAACGATCATTTTTGACACTGGGGAGAAAAAAAAACATAATTTAAATTATGAGCACATTAAAGTGTTTTTTGACCTTGGATGCATGTAGATCTATTCTACAAGACCTCAAAATTAGGCACATTTCAAAACCATAATTATGTGCGCTTTAAAGAAAAAACAAAAAGTGCCGTTTGTGTGCTCTCTCTGCTCTAGGGCTTGGAGCAAAGCACAGGCCTCGGCTGTGAAAACGGAGCTTTGTCCAGGAATACGAATACCGAGTCGCTGTTGTCAGAACGCTACTGTGCAGACACACTAAGTGGGAAATGGCATTTTAGGTCTAAGAACTGTTGTTTATATTCATTTGGGTGGGTCACTGTCTTATGTTGGGTCAGATCCATTATGGTGTTTTGTTTCTTTATATTCCAGGATGGTATAGGGCATGCATGTGTCTGTGCTAGGATGTCCAAGTTACCATCCTTGTTCTCTAGATGGGGTTTTATGCCGATCCCAAAAGGACTAACGTATGTAGGTCTGGATGCATACAGTTGTAGATATTGATGGTGGAAAACTGGAGAATGAGCTGGATTATTTTGGTATGCCTTTAGCTTGACTGTATAGTGCAGGGCCAGTTTCAAGCGCCTATTTTGAAGTGATGGTTCCCTTGCTTCAATGTACAAGCTTTGAACTGGTGAAGACCTGAAAGCTCTAAGGGAGAGTCTTAATCCTACATGGTGTACTGTTATCCAACGTTTTGATATAGGATTTCCTGGCGGATCTGTAGACTACACTTCTGTAGTCCATCTGGGATGAGACCAGTTTTCTGTAGAGACGCCAAAAAAAAGAGAGAAAGTGGTACGTCTGCACCCCAACTTATTTTACACGATACTTTTATAATGTTGATTGTTTTAAGGAATCTCATTCTTTGTGACTTCATGTGTGGGATGAAAGATTGTTTGCTGAAAGAAGTGAGCCCTAAAAACGTGGTTTCTTTTATGATCTTAATGGGCTCTCCTTCCTGGGTCCAGTTCTGGGTCTAGTGCAGAGATCGCAGGAAGCAGAAGCGCATACATACAGTCTTTGTTTTAGAGAATTTAAATAAATTTTTCATTGATCCATTACTAATCTTATTTATGCATATCTGTAACTACCTCTCGAGTATGGTCACATTTTCCCCCCTGAAATTGATACATAAATCATCAACATAGAAGCTACAGAATATGTTGGGTCCAATGACATTTAATACTGTTGATTTTTATGAAAAAAAGTGACAGACAGGATGCTTCCTTGTGGCACCCTGAGCTCATGTGTGTAAGGTTGAGTCCCCCGTCCGCAACCACATTGGTAGTTGCTGATCTTATGGTCTGTCTCCAGTATCCACACAAGACAATTATTTAACATTCTTTCCATGGTTTTACAGAGGCAGCTAGTCAGAGATATAGGGCGATAATTGTTTAGGTCGGTATGATATTTGCCTGATTTGGATATGGGTAAGATTATTGCCTCTTTCCAGTAGGATGGTACATCTCCTGACTTTCAGATGGTGTTAAAGCTGTCCAAAAGGATCGAGAACGTGCTTTGGAGTAAGTGTTTTAAAAACTGGTAATGAGTTTTGTCTGGTCCGACAGCAGTATCGCTGTTCACGTAGCTGATCAACGTAATGATTGGAGACCTAGAAATATAGACATTATACAGCCCATAAGCCAACTCTATCTATTTATCTATATAGACAGTTCCATATAGGGGGAAAAAAAAAGTAGTAATTAAACCTAAATCAGCAGTCAAGCAAATCTTTAGAGAAGATCACCATCTAATTGTTGTGAATAATAGAAAATAGGGATGAAACGGTTACCGGTTTCACAATAAAATTCCCCTCATGGTTAGTATTGCCATGTCACACTTAATTACCATTAAAACCGTGCACGATTATTGTGATTTGTAAAACTTGCTATAAACGCTGTCCACACACACAGCATGAGTCTGATGCAAACTCAGCATGCAACATAATTTGAGAGCCTGAAATCTGACGCTACAATTAAATATAGTTTTTACAATTAAACTGTCTGCTTAATTCAGCACGAGCCGAATGAGTCGCAGCGCAGAGCAGCAGGAATCAGATTTCATTTGTCACGTGATGAAAGTGAGGCGAGATGGTGGAAGATTTGGTTTAATATAAGTGAGTACTTTTTTTGTCATTGTATTTTTCCATTAAGAATAATAATAAACCCAACATTCAAGCAATTGAATGTCAAACCGCTAATTCGAAAGCGAAACGCTCACAGCTGTACGAGTTTTCAAAAGTGATTTAAATGGAGGGGGAGAAGCGCCAAAGCCCCCTTTCACAGCAACTTTCTTCTGGTAAGCTCTGCAGACAGGGTTACCATCTTCTATTAAGTTTCCCCTCAGCATTTTTATAAAATCCAAAATATGACCACACTTCGGACTAAATTAACTAAATTGAAACAAGCCTAGTGACAACAATACATCACTTTAAAATAAACAAACACTTTTCAGTGTGTCTATCAGTACTTTTTGCACATTTTCAGCACATTTTAACAATACCGTGATGATACTGATAACCGTGATAGTTTTGGTCATGATAATCACGATATGAAATTTTCATACTGTTACATCTCTAATAGAAAAACAGTGTAAAAACAGCAGTGCTCAACACCAGTCTTGAATGGCCATCATCGAAATGCTTGAGCTCCTAGCCCTGATCATTGCTAAGCTCAATCAGGTGTTTAAATGAAGAAATCTCAAATTGTCCAGGACTTGAAGAGTGGAATTGGGCACATCTACTATAAAAGAAACTAGATTTTAAACAGATTGTGTGTGTCTACTTTCTGCAATGTTTACACCACAAGAAAAACTTGGTTTAAAATTTGGCTCACCCTGAAGGATCCCCAGATGAAGACGGTGCCATCTTCTGTGAGAGCAGCAGTGTGGCTGTCACCTGCAGACACCTGCACTGCCTTATCTGCCAACTCCACTTTTCCTGGCACCATCTCAGAGCCCTCCTCTGAGGTATCCCTGCCCAGAGCGCCCTCATCATTACAGCCAAATGTGTAGATCTGCAGCAAGAAGCAAATATTAAACATGGAATCAAAGAGAAGTTTGATCCTTAAATCAAATGGTGGCATGAACTTTTGAAGAAACATACGTTGCCTGTGTCGCTGAGGCACACTGTGTGCATGCCCCCTGCAACAGCCTGCACAATGCCCTCTGGAAGAGTCACCATTGCTGGTTTCTTCCTCTCGAGCACATCCTCACCCAGACCTAGCTGACCCACATCTCCCTGCCCAAGAACCAGGACCAGGCCCTTTTCCTGACTGTGACTCCTGTGAGAGACTATATTCACACGAGAGCGAGAAATTTTACTAAAATCTTCTTGTCCTGAAGTTGGGGTTTCACCCCCACATTTCCACAAAAGCTAATTTTAAAGTGCATCAATGTGGTATAAAAATGACTATCTATTTAAACAGCAGTACCTTTCAATTTTTTCAGTGATGAGTCCTCTGTCTCATTTTCTTTTCTCCTCTTTGCAGCTTTTTTCGCAGGCATGGCAGCTAAAATGTCTAAAAAGATTTCAAAATTACAAAACGTATGTGTCAGACAGCAGCAGCAAACATGACTTCAGTCACATCACCAAACAGTCTCAGACTAGTTTATTTATTCCTACACTTAGGCCTAAAAATAAGAGCAATGTAGACATTTTTGCTAGATTTACGAGTCCCTAAACGTGGTATTACCAAGAGACAACTGGGAAAGAAAACTCTGCAAATGACTGCAGTGTATTGTAACTATGGATGTCACGAGAACCGATACTTCAGTACCAACATTCCTAAAACGTGACCGTACTTGTTTTACTGCAGTAGCGTAGGTACCATTGGTAACGAAGGTACAGAGGTTGCAATTCTTCTGGAACTGAAGGGAGCAGCATATACGTGCAAATGTTTTAGTCGGTCCACAAGTGGTAAAGAAGAACGCCTTCAAGTACACGGGAAAAAACTACAGAAGATTTTTTACACAGGTTTAGCTCCGCCCCGACTCATTGAGAGGAAAGGTGGTAAGAGTCAAATATGGAAATACTTCGCATTCGAGGCAGATGACAAACATAATTGATGCTCTGAAGCCGGTGTGCAACCGATGCTATAGTTCATTTCAAACAGTGAGGAAACACCTGGAATTTGGCGAGGCACCTGAAAGACGAGCCCAATATTATGTTTGAGGCAGTTGGCATCGTGGCCGTGAAACCAGCTAACGTTATGCTCCATGTAATGTTTGCGATAGCCAGTTATTCGTTAACGCTGCTAACGCATTTCAATGTTATAAACTACCTCCTAATGGGCCACCATGCATTGCCATTCAGCCTGTGTCCTCTCAGCAAAATGTAGCCTAATGTCACTAATAGTTATTCAAATGTTAATGCTTTTAATAAATCTTTTTGGCCCGCCACCATATCAGTGAATTTAAACTAATGCTTGCATTCAGAGTATAAGGGTGTGTGTGTGTTCAGCAGTGTACCTTAGCACTTGAAGCCTCCACTGTTTTATTAGTCAGTTTCAGACAATGTTTGATAACTAAAATATGCCCCTCTCTTGCTCTTTTTGGCAGTATCAACCAGAGGAGGATGTCTTCCAGGAGAAGTTTTAATTTTTTTTTTATTATTATTATTATTATTATTATTATTATTATTATTATTATTTTAAATACCACAACGTGGTAACGACTTTGGTAGAGCATTGTGTACTTTTGGTGGTATCGGTACTAACATTTATTCATTTAGCAGATGCTTTTATCCAAAGCGACTTACAAATGAGAAAATACAAGCAAAGTGATATATCAAGCAGAGAACAATACAAGTAGTGCTACCATACAAGATCCATTAATTGAGATCCAGAAGAATACCATTAGATTTTTGCTATCATGACATCCCTAATTGTAACAATATAACCGATTGATCAAAGTTAACCTTTATCCACTGTTTCATTAATAATATAATACAACAGCAACATCACAACACAGTTGGATTAAGGCACACACCACATGGCCACCTGGCTGGGTTTGATCTCTAGCAGCATGATAACACACTGATGGTAATCATAAATACATGCACATTTAATAAATTCACCTCCTCAGATATAGGGTTTGTATATGGGTCCCTGTGTGCTTGGATTTGTTAAACAGCACTAAAAAACTTTACTGAAAATTAAGACAAAAATACACTTTATGTATGTCACTTTAAAAATGTCACTTTATTTATATAAAAAACAACCACAGAAAGTGTGAAGCCCCGTAGTAAAAAAAAACAACTTACTGTTACAAAGTGTCAACACCCGAAACTTGTTTCCAACTATAAAAACATGAAATTGTGCAGGGTTTTCCCTACCATAGAAAGGCATGTTTTTGCAGAGCGCGTTAAGCCTGGTTCACACTCTACAATTTTGGCCACAATTTGGTCGTCTGAGAAATAAAAATATAAAAATATAAAAATAAAAAGACTCATACGACATTCAACTGTATTGCCTTTTACAAACAAATGAACTACTGACCCCATCAAGCCACCAGTTTGAAGGTGCCACCAAAGTGAGTTTTTTGTGTGTATGGTAGGGTATTATAATTAAAGTACATTTTTTGTTTACAAGCAATATGGTGTTTGTTATATTGTTCTAGTTTCATTACTCTTCACTTTTAAGCCATGTCATGCAGTTGTGTTTCACTCAAGCTCACATGACAAGCTGGTCAGCAAAAACTCCTCACAAGCCTGTAAAACACCGTAAATCAATAAAACTAACTCATTAGGCACACTGCACAGCTGACCTGAAGTGATTTCCCGTCCTGTATACACTTCTCATCCCTAAACAAACACATTGTTTCAATGGTTATAGCAGCAATGTCTCTTATTAGTAAGTTTCATATTAAAAGGTCATGGAAATCCTCACCAGCAGCTTGAAACTAGAAGCTAAAATGTCACAAGTAAAACACAGTCTCTGAACACTGCCATAGCGAATTTGATTATTAGTGATCAACAACAACAACAAAAAAAATGGGTTGCTTTGTTACTTCAGGTAGCTGACTGTTCAGCTCTGCTGGAGTTGTATGTAAACTAACTGTGCGTTCAAGTCATGTTGGAAAGATCGGATTTATGAGTCGAACACACGTGAACGACACCACAAAGTCATAATTACGCGTGAGAAACAGGATTTTATTTGAGTTCCGAGTTGGGAACACATCAGTGAGAAAATATGGTGGAATGAATGGATGCGATGTCTGTAGTTGGCAGTAAATTTATTGAAATTGAATGCTTACTCATCTCAGAAACGGAATCAGTTATTATGCATTTGGTATATGCAGCAAATAATTGTCAGGCTTTTTTTTTTGTTTGTTTGTTTGTTTTTTTTACAATGAAACAAGCCAATTGCCTGCACAAAATATGATAGCATTGTGCAATTACAACACAACATGTAAAGATAAGGCTTACAGTAGCTTCATAAATTAATTAAAAACAAAAAACCCCACACACCTGATGGACAGTCTTTGTTCTTCATTTTCAAGAAGCAGAGTTAAAAAACCTTGCTATAGTTTTTTGTAGTTAATTAATATAAAAAGGTACACCACCATCTTGCGCCACCCAAAGTGACTTGAATGCACCTGCTGTCATAGTTACAACTTCCTAACAAGTAAACACGAACTTCCCAGGAGGACTCAAATGCACAGTAAGTCAAAGAAAGCTGTAATAATTTGATGACTGCAGGTTCATCACCAGGGAGGCTTCTGAACAGTAAATTAAATGAGATTATTACTGATTCTTACACAAATATAGAATTGCACTTTCAGCCTGCAAGAGTGACGCTCCAGCACTGAAACACTCCTCCAAAGTGTGAGACCTCACACACAACCTCAAACTCGTAAATCACACCCTCTGAGAAATAAAACAAGGAACGACTGGAAAAGAAGAATGTACAGGAAACACACACTGACAAACCGTACCGGCTAATAATAAGTTGCTAGTGTACTGAACAAGGGGCAGGACTTGTATGTTCTAGACAGCATTTAATTGGATGAACACAAGAATAGTACAGGACGAGTCATCAAAAAAAGTAACAATTTCTCAAATTGACTAAATATTAAATTTAAACAAGAATAGTGCCAAAAAATATTCTGGAATATTTTCCTAAACATCACAAAAAGATACTGGCATTGTATCATAACATTAAATAAAATAGAGAAACAAAACATCCATTTTCATTCCAGTGTCAATTTAAAGGTTAAACAAATGTGGTGTTTGTCCAGTTGTTCGTACCCCCCCCCAAAGACTGACTGGCACAGCTGTTTAAACACAAATGCCGGACACATGTAGCTTTGCTAGACGATTACAAGGTAATGTGTGTGCTGTCGAGTTTTATTCTTAATCTACCACACACACACACTCACTCTCTCGCTCTCTCTCTCACACACACTTAGCAGCGAATGTTAGTATGTGCGCCATGTCCATTTTTAAACTGAATAAACCTTCCTCTCACCCGGATGTCCATGTGGCGCTAACTTCCACATAAGCGTGTCTATACACGAACTACAGCGGCACAGTCTCAAACTTCAGCAGAAATGATCAAACAAACTGTAAGTTACAGCAAACACACAAAAGAAACACTGAACCTTTAACTAATTCGCTAACAAATGCTTAACTAGATATGCTACTTACTTTGTTATTCATGTTTTGCAACTATTTCCATGTACTTCATTACCGAATTACAAAACCTAACTAGTCCTAACGCTGTTCTGTACCAATGAAGAGTCCTGAATACTGAAATACTCAGCTAGCGGCTAACTAGCTAGTATAACTTCTAAACTCTAAATGTATAACCTGTGCTACATACCTAGGTAATGTTGCATAGCATTGAAGGATAAAATTAATCGGTTTGTCTCTTACCTTCGAAAATCTCTAGTGAAATAAGTTTTGAGGCCGCGAGATGACGAAGTTTCTCCGAGCTTCTTGAAAGAACATACACACGCGCTCGGCGCCTTTTCCTCTTCATTTATTCCCTCAACTTGATATAAAAGCACACGCTGCCCCCTGGCGCTGCGGAGGAAAATTACCACGTCTTCAGAGCAATTCCACCGTTAAGGGCAGTGGTTCCGGGGGGGCATGTTTTCAAGAAAATAAACACAGACAGGGCATCGTTTGGGTACTCGGTATATTTTATTCATTTTCAAATAGAATTTCAAAACCCCGCGTTCTCTCAACTAAGCGACTTTTTGGACAAACCATAGCGACTTTCCAAATGTCGGCAGTACTGTCCTGCAAGCGCGAGGTCTTGCTTTCCCGCTGCACTCACACCCCTCTCTGCATCTGCTCTGTGCAGTGAGTGTCTGAGAGCCGGAGCAGCACATCCCGATGATCATGCGGCAGCTGACACAGACGTGACTGTAAAAAGAATCAAGCGCAGGTGTCCCATTGATTGATTTAACAATGTCATGGATAACGAGACAAGCCCTTCGTCTCTTTCGAGCCCTTCGTGGTTTCAGAATGCAAGACGAATGCAATGCAGCATGTTTTACATGTAAAATAGTCCACGTTATTACAGCCTAGTTCTCTTGTTCAAAGTACTTATAGTGTTCAGAAACATTTTTGATCATTCATGTTCCATACTTGTCCGTTGTATAGGCCTAGTTTTATAAGTCATCAAAGTTATATATATATATATATATATAAAAATCATAATGAAAAGTAATTTAAAAAGTACAAAAACAAAACAGATCATGCAAACACACAAGCATATGTATTTACTGCGTACAATTAATTTTTAAAAAAAAGCTTAGCTGTATAATTATATACACATATACAGTATCTCACAAAAGTGAGTACACCCCTCACATTTTAGTAAATATTTGATTATATCTTTTCATGTGACAAC
>JANDJT010000001.1:21452477-21467958 GCA_024331685.1 Stegophilus panzeri | reverse complement strand
TATATATATATATATATATATATATATATATAGACATGACTATATCCTGAGTGTAAATGATCTATGATGAATCATTCTCCTATTCTTAAGTGCAGTGCTTTAAACACAGATGTGCATATGTGGTGTGATTAGGGCTAACACACACACCTCAGGATGGGAAGTGTGAAAATGGGATGTAACTGGCCTAGTTCCTGATTGAGCGTTAACTCCTGACGAACCACCATGCACCAGTTGAGATGAGGCTGTTAAAAAGAAGTCCCTTAGGGAACAAAGCTCTGATGTACTGTAAATTAAATGGGGAACCTGTGTAGCAGGAAGAAAAAAAAAATATATATATATATATATAATATATATATATATATATAAATAAAAAGAATGTGCTCTTTTATTGCAGGAACCAACGTCAACAACTCTGGTTTATTTGCTGCACAAATAAATACGATGAGGTGATGTCATTGCATGACCTTTCCTGAGGACTTTTTAGTTATCTGTTTTCACTGGTTTAACACAGCAGCAGCTTAGCAACTATACTTGACATCAATTGCCGTAGTTAATATAATTCCATTCAGCTGTGTTCATCAGAAATATTTAAAATAGTATCCCGTCAGCTAGTACATAATGCATGATGGTTAATATTGGTAAGCTATTAGGTCCTAGAACAAAGTAATGACACAAAGAAATGAAGTCAGAATACAAGTGTGAAAAACAATGTCCCAGTGGATCATCCATCTATTCAACACTAAGAGGGAAAAAAGTGGCACTGCATCCAACAGCATCATGTGATAGTAAACTACACAAACATGCCTTATTACTGTTAAAAGGCTCTTCTGCCACACTGCTTTGTGCAAATGAAAACAGAGCTACAATCTGAACGCCTAATAATAGCTTAACACACATAAATGTAGGTTTACTGATGATCAGGCTGCAGCACCACAAAATGCTCCTTTCACCTACCACAATCAACACAAAAGAAAATGGGGAACAGAAAAATGCAGCACAGATATTAGATATTACTGACAAATTTGAAGCAATTGATATCTTTCATGGGATGCAAGAATTGAGTTTTGCAATGGGAATAAGTATATCAAGCCCTTAAAATTTAAATAGCATCCCAACTTGTGATTTAACAGCTTGCCCACAGGTTCAGATTTGGGCAGAAATTATGAGTTCAATAATCAGAAATCCTGTATGCTCACTCAAGGAGTTTCAATACGTTTCAATTTCACATTCTCTTGCCAAAGAAGAGAACAACTAAAATCTGACCCGACGTGCTCATACTCACAGACGCTTCAGATGCTGGCCTATACCAATGGCTAGATCCAGTCAGACAAGTGTCTACATGGGAGCTGTGGAGAAAGATCAGCAGCCTGTTTGATCTCCTTCTGGCACAGTGATCTTAGCCCAGATCATGAGCACCTACGCATCCTAGTCCCGATCTAGAATGAGAGGGCGATAGCATTCGCTCCAATTCCGGGCCACCTGTAACGTCATAGCCGTGCTTGTCCCAGAAAAGCTCGGCTCACCACAGGGACTGGTGGCCCACTTTACAAGGAGTCCAAAAGGCTGCTCTCTCACTGTTCTCTCTAAACTTTAATCCTCCAGACTCTTCATGTGCAAGATCATATAGCTGACTCAGTCCTGAGAGACATGAGCCTAAAGGAGGGCTTCAACCCCACAGTCAAATTGATTAAAGCCATACACTGCTTACAACATGCCATGAAGCAGCCAAAGTTAAGCACAAGCTGACTTGGTCAAATAGTTGCCATCTTAGTCTTTTAATGCAGTTCCACTTTTGGTGATATAAAGCAAGGTTTCCAATAAACAACTTTAAAACACCACAGACTGGCAGCAGTTCACAGTGTTTTAACTTTAGCTGTTTTACACATAAATCACCTCAGACACAGTTAGAAATGAACAAATTGCATAAATCTCTGGCTGTTATACTGAAGAGACAATTGACAGTAATAGTACTACATGGTAAACCCTTCTCCATTACAGGCTTACACCTAAACAAACCAAGTGCACCAGGCCTTAGGACTGTTATATAACTTCTAAGGCTTTGATATCACTTACTAAGTGATTTTGCCCAGCTGAACAGTTTGTATACATTACATCTTCTTGGATTTGTTTGTGTAAAGTAAAGGTTGTTAGCTTACAGCACTGTAACAGCCTGTGAGACTCATCTGATGGTAACTTCCACCTGAACATTTATTACACTGGGTATATTAAAAAGAGTGATTTCTTTGCTCTGCACATACAGTATTTGGTGCTGCTGTATTTCCTGGCCAATTTTGTTACACATCTCCCTGACTGTGCAATTGTTATGATGTTTATTATTATACAACATTTAAATACTTTATACATCTCTTATATATTTCATATCACTGCATGTCTTGCAATTTGATCTCCATACTGAGATTATATCCAAGGCAGGATTAAACAGTAGATCATGAAAACTGGGTCTCAGGCACAGTAAGTAACAACTGACCTATGGTATGGTCTAATAAGTCCCAGTCATAGGAAAAAGCTAATAAGAATCTAATCATTTCTTTTTCAATTGTTTGTCTTTCAGTTCATATCACAGGATCAGTCTGTGCACAAAATAGGTTTACTCAGCAGAGACATGAAGAACTAAAACAAAGCGGGAAAAACTAATTTCAGAGGAGTTTACACTTCAATAAGCAGCAGGTTTTAAATTGGGACAATAATTACATATGAACACAAATACTTAAAAACTTAAAACACTCTCAGAAATAAAGATACTTCACTGTACTTTTCGTTGATGCTAGAATGGTAACACCAATGGCATGTCTTTTGTACCTTTAGTGTGCATCTTTCTGCTGGGAATGTCCATGTCATGTACCTTTAATTAGAATTTAGAGTAAATTATGTCCATCCATAGGCTCATTTTCTGTATTGCTTATCCTACACAGGGTCGCGGGAAGCCTATCCCAGGGAACTCGGGGCACAAGGCAGGGGACACCTGGATGGGGTGCCAACCCATCACAGGGCACAATCGCACACTTGCACATTCACACACTACAGAGCATTTGGAAATGCCAATCAGCCTACAACGCATGCCTTTGGACCAGGGGAGGAAACTGGAGTACCTGGAGGAAACCCCTGAAGAACGGGGAGAACATGCAAACTCCATACATACAGAACAGAGGCGGGAACTGAACCCCCAACCCTGGAGGTGCGAGGAAAATGTCCCCTGCTCCAATTTTGTACCTAAAACACTTTCTAAATGTAAAAAAAGAGATACATACTAAAGATACAAAAGATATACCCTATATGGTAGCATCTCAGCGAGAAGGAAAAGTATAGTTTGGTACCTTAATTTGATGGTTATCACGGATGGCTTCTAAAAAAAGCTACATTTTAACATTACATAGACTGAACATCTTTATTTAGAGAATATCACAGAAGATATATAGGCATATAACAAGATGCTGAAACAGGAGTAGGTCATGTTCCATGCTCCTTAATGAAATCTAAGCAGCGATGTTAGAATTAATCATGTGTCCTTCAGCCTACCCTTGAATCAGGTAAAGCATTTTAATGCAAGAGCTCACACAAACCCATATATGACCCCCATGCAAAATATTACTCCACCTACAATGAAAGTAATAGCAGCCTATAACCTTGACATATCATGGCAGTACTGTACATACAGCAGCTTATACACCATTGGTTTAGTGTGAGCAAGCCAGATGATGAACTGCTCACAAGGAAAGATTAAGTCCGTGCATCAGAGACAGATCCTTACATTTACACACACTGACAGGAGTGATCAATTAGTTCGCTTGGCAGTATTGATTATATAGCTGTCTCATATTACCCACAAACTGCCCTCTTTTAACCGCGATGTGATAGACTAACAAACAGTGTGTGTGTCGGTTTCAATACAGCTCCTACTGCGCTCATGACTGAGATTTGTATTTATTATTATTATTATTATAGTTATTGTTACTATAATGAACGCTGCCAATAACGGCTTCATATCGGATATATCCGATCTCTCTCACACACATATCTCTCTCTCTCACATCTCTCATAATAGTTATTTAAAAAAAAAAGAAAAAAAAAGAAAAAGGAGGCGTTGGTTCCACAAAAGAAGCTTATATAGTCCATCACCCATCCATCACCTTTCCCTCAATTCTCCCCTCCATCATTTACAACACGTTTGTCCAACACTTCACCATGATTGATAGAGAATGAGCACAATGACTGATAGAAAATGATAAAAGCCAAATGGTGATTATTTATTTAGAGGCTGACTGGATGAAGAGGAAAGTGTATATAGCGTTGCTACTGTTCCATTGTAGCATTTAAAGCGCACGCTTTTGTAAGTTTGTAGGTTGCGATTCAACAGTAAAAAGTAAACCCCATCGGCCTACCAGTTTTTTCATGTGCAGGGAGACAGAAAAGCGCTATTGAGATGTAGCAGCAGGATAAACGCGTGCATTGCACACAGCCGCTATTCCACAAAGCTCTCAAATCACGCGCTGCAAGTTTCATTGTAAGAGGCGCGAGCGCTCAGAGCATCTTTATTCTTCTTCTTTGCACGAAGTTTCTATTCTATCTGTCTTTTCTTCAACACGGACAATATTGCTAATCAGTTTTCTTGATAAAAAAAACTATCATTTCTTACCTCTCACTACGGTGTACTCGACGCGTTTTGCCCTGTTCTTTTGCCGACTAATTTTCAAGCGGTGCAAACACGGACACTTCTTTGGCACTCATTTTTTTTTCCACCCCATTGAAACTTTTTTTTAAAGGGACCGGAAATCATTTGACATACACTTTGGTAGTTGTAGTTCTAACAGTATAGATTCTATTCTTTGTGTTAATGCACTGCACATCAATACCCACAATGCTTTGCAAAGGAAACGACGCCCCCACGCAGTGTCCACCGTTAGCTACCTAAACGCTATTCCCCGTCAGGATAACAGTCTTCATATCATACTGGCGGATATATATAATATCATATAATATATAATATAATATTATATATTATCTGAAGAGGCTTAAACTAAATGCGCATTTAAGCTACAAAAACAAAACAAAACAAATAAATAAATATATATACATATATATATATATAGGGAGAGAGAGAGAGAGACGATTATTATTATTATTATTATTATTATTATTATTATTATTATTATTATTATATGATTACTAGCCTCATACCATATGGCTCTCGATTCTCAGTTCTAGGTACCATTTTAAAACAAACAAACAAACAAACGAACGAACAAACAAACAAGCAAACAAAGTAAGTAAGTAAGTAAGTAAAGCTTGATCAAGAATAACAGTGACAAATAACTTGATAAGCTAGTAGATAAGTCAGGGAAACAAACAAACAAACATACAAACAATAACCTTATAAAAACAGACTCACACATGTGTTTGTCATATAAATGGCATCATCATCAATAACAGTTTTATGTTTTATGTATGAGTTTATGCATTATTTCATAGTAGATTAAGATTATTGACAGTTTGATTGACCATGAAACCCTGAATCTGATGGACAACTGAAATATTTAGATTTGAGCAGAGGAAAAGAAAATATAATTATTACAGATGCTGTGACACAATTAATCTGGTGTATATAAAAAGTTATGCGATTCTGACGTGTAAATATTATAATTTAATACAACACTGCCCTCTAATGGACACGAAAGGAAAAGCAAGACTTTTGATACAGTTAACATTCCCGAAAGAAAATTATATGTTTAGAGATTTATATGGAAACATCTGAAATCTAAAATGACATTAGCTTCTTAAAGCATTAGGACACACATATAAATCTGTCGTGGAATCAAGGGTAGCCTACAATTACATTAATGAAAAGAACACAAATCACAGAATAAAATGATAAATGAATAGCTCCTTTAATGTATGTATTAATACAATTTATTCTAAATGACAATGTGATTATTACATTTTTAAAGTTCTTCTGTCCTTTATGTTATTGAGCTGCTATTTTTTTTTTTTATCTACAGAATGCTTATCTGCTGTAATTATTTGATTTAACATCAAATGCACCTAATTGTCTCAAAACAGAGCACTCCCACTTTCTTTTTAGTTTTCAATTTACAAACAAGAGCAAATGACCTGGATGTTGAGGAATAGCAGGCCTAATTGCAGTCAATGTGTATTTGCCTAATGCCAACTTTAGTCTTGCTATTTTAAAATTTTGTGATAAGAAAAAAAAAAAAGAAAAGAAAAAAAGGGGGAAAAAATGTTGTCATGGTGAACTAAAGCAAAATGAAACAAACAAACAAACTCTTGCACCTGACACTTTTGAATTCAACTGTACCTAAACCACATGCTCAATATGAGAAATAGGAAGAAAATGATCCACTCAAACATGAAGTGTCTGAAAGCTTGGTGCTGGTGTGTTCTTAATTAAACTCAGCGTGAAGCAAAGAAACCAGCAAAAGTACGAAGATGTAAGGGATTTTAAAGCAACATTTTGAAGTGTGGATTTCATGATCTCATTAAATCTCCCATTCCAGTTATCACAGGAAGACAAAATACAGATTTTTCCCCACTGCTACAACTGAAAGAAACTTTGTGTATAATATAAATGCCTTGAACTGAAATATTACAAAACCCAGACTTAATTTTAGTGCAGTTTCAGCAACTGGTAATTGGGATTTAAAAGGAAACATACTGTTCCAAAACCAGTAGGTACAGTTGAATGTTTTGGTCTAGATTATAGTAAAATTATTATTAAACTAAATCAAGCGACTTATCATTTGGGATATGGATGTGATTGTCTACTAGTTTAATCATGCAAGGTAGTTTTATTTCTAATTGTTAAATTAATTGTTAGCTGCAATTTTTTTAGCAAGCATGCATGCCCAGAAAAAAAAAAAACATTAGTCAACAAGTGAATAGTAATGCAGATTACTTCTTAAAATTGTGTTATGTCCTCTCGTTCAGATTAAGATCTGAAAGAGGGGACATAACACTAGAGCGCTGTAGTGCTAAAGGCCTTTGGGAAATTGAGGTACTATGCTTTACCCAAACAGTTCCAAACATATTGGGTCTGGATTTACATTTACATTTATGGCATTTGGCAGATGCTCTTATTTATACAACAAAACAGTTGAGGGTGAAGGGCCTTGCTCAAGGCCCCAGCAGTGGTAGCTTGGCAGTGCTGGTATTTGACCTTATGACCTTCCAATCAGAAGTCCAATGTCTTAACCACTGAGCTACCACTTTGTTTAAACTTACAATAAACATAGACTAAGCGTAAGAATAATGAATGGTCCCATTATTGCATTTTTTTTAAATCAATGTTTATAATTTAACACTTAATTTAGCACTACCATCAACTATATTCCACTATATCACATAAAACGTTAATTTTGCATGCAGGGATTTTTATCTCCTTTATGAACTTCTGGAAGCATAACTAATAATGAATTAATTTCCAGCCATGAATTAGATATTGGTACAAGCATTAAACTCATTTAAAAGCCAACACAAACGCTCTTGTAACCTGATGACATTATTATGATTTTGTTTTTCTTAGAACATCTCACTGAGGGTTCAGAGAACTTGCTAAAGATGTGTAGCTTGACATCTTGCTTGTAAATGATAATTGCTTCCGATATGGGTTTTGTAAAGTCATTTGGGTTGCACTGACATAGAAAGGACCTACCCTGTGGACAATTTTCTAGAAATGATGTGCTGTTTTTTTGTTCTAATATGCTTAGGGAGATGGTATCTGTAGTATCCAGGGAACATGAGGTGAACAGTGTGTGGGTGTGTGTAAAAACATAATGGGGAAATGTCCTGGCTCAGCCACTGTATCCATGATTAGAGTTATGGAATATATTATTATGGAGATTCTTCTTCTAAACATAAATATATCAGCTGTGCAGACTGACAGTGCTGAATAGACCTTTATAATTTACTATTTCTAGTTGCAATTTTCTTGTATAAGATGTACCAATGTTTACAGTGTCCTGTAAGTGATACTTGCTAGGCAGCTTCCCCTACAGCACCGCTCTAATAATAGCTCAGTAATAGGCAGTGAGGGAGTGTGCAGCAGACAGAATGTGCAGGAACGCCAGTGTTTAGTGGACAGCTGCTTGAATATCTAGAATGCCATTACACAGCATCTGCTGCACCAGATCTTACCACATTTGCTTTCTTTTAAACTGTATATGTTAGAAGTAGAAGGAAATAGGAATGTCTGAACATTAGAAAAAGTTATACACTTTTAGAGTAATGTAAATCTTTTTTTATTAATTTTTTTTTTTTTTACTTAATATATTCCGTTATTGAAAATGAGTTAAAATAGTTTAATTGAATTGTAATAGATGCATACATTAAGAGCATAAAGAATTAGAATCACTGGGCACAATTCATTAATTCAATTCAATGCAATTTTATTCATATAGCACTTTTAACAATATATACATTTTAAATTTATAAATTTTTCCCTAATGAGCAAGCCAGAGGCGATGGTGGTGAGGAAAAACTCCCTGAGATGATATGAGGAAGAAACCTTGAAGGGAACCAGACTCAAAAGGGAACCCATCCTCGTCTGGGTGACCCTGGATAGTGCGATTTTAAATAAATTCCTTCTATAACTGTGTACTACATGGTCAAAAAGTGCAATTGTGTAAAAATTGTAAGAGATTACACAGAATGGTGCAAAAACAAACAAACAAAAATGCAGCAAGCAGCAGTTCTGTGGGCAGAAATGACTTCTTGTTGAGAGAGCTCAGAGGAGAATAGCCAGACTATTTCAAGCTGACAGGAAGGCTATGGTAACTCAAAGAACTACGCTTTACAACATGGTGAGAAGAAAAGGATCTCAGAATGCACAAGTCAAAGCCTTGAGGTGGATGGTCTACAACAGCAGGGGCCACATCATGTTCCACTCCTGACAGCCAAGAACAGGAATCTGAGACTGCAGTGCGCACAGGCTCACAGAAACTGGGCAGTTGAAGACTGGAAAAACACCATGCAATTTTAATATGTAAACTTCTGCTCTTTTTTTCTTCTGATCTTTTTTTCTAGTCATAAATGTGAAATCAAAGTCACATCAAAGTCACTAATAACCTACACCCAAATACGCAAATAAACATTTACAAGCATGTACACATTAACCAAGTCAGCTTGAGAAATATCCTGCTTGTAGACATGCTTTATATGTCTGTAACATTGTTATTCTTTCAAGCACAGCAATTAACTAAATTTGGTCTGTTATGAAATTTAATCATTTTAAATTACACAAAATTACTCTTGAATTGAGTTGCCAGGCATTAAACAAAATGCTCCAGTGCCACACAATCCATGAAATCAAAATGATTTTCTTCAACATCAGTGACAAATGTTACTTATATGTCAAGCCATGCCTAAAATATGACTTGACCAAAACGTACCTGCCGTGAAGTGACTCAAATCAAGGCCAGATGTGGCAGCCTCTCCACTTGCTACCCCTCATACTGCCTTCTCCTAAAAGTCAACAGGAAGCCAGTCAGATGTTTTTAACATGCAGGGGGTTACATTCTGTACATTCTACTTTATCTGTTTATGGTATGGTAATTATATTTAGTGCTTAAGGTCTTTTGCTGCTTTTCCAGCTCAGCTAGTAGCCTTCCATAAAGTTTTGTTTTATGGAAGCTGAGGCAACTTAGCTGTCAATGTATGACATGATCAGAAAAGGTTGGATTTATCATAAAACTTGCCTCGGGTGTTGTCACGGTTTGTATGCCTACCAGACCGATAAAATATAACACTTTTCTAACTAGGCTAGTTTGGTGTCGCTAGCCAAGGGGAGGCACAACCAAGCTATAGGTTTAGCTGCTACAGAGCCATGCAAAGTACATTATAAATGTTTCTTTTCTTATGCTCAGCTCATATCATGTTCACGTAAATAGGAACTTATATAGACACTTACACACCTTGTTTTCCTGCTCAACATCAGAGAATGTTACTGTTTCAGTTTTAACCACTTTACTGGTATAAAAAACCCCCACAAAAATCTGTGTATATCCATTTTTCCTCACACTGACTGTGAGAGCTAGCATTTGGCAGAATTTTGACCTGTCAGCCAATAAGACACGAGTATTTCCTATAGTATTACATATTTTCCTGTAAATCCTGTCTGACTGGCCTCGCCTTCGTTCACTGAAGATATAAAATTACAACACCATCTTCTTTTACTGACAAACCGCTCCAGGTGGATAATGGATTTTTGGGGCTACAGCCCCCACTGCCCAGGCCAGGTTACACCCCTGTCTAAAAACAATATTATCAAGTAATATTATGATAGGCAAATGTGTCACCTTTTGTGCTTCCCCCGGTAAATTCAACATCTGGCTCATATTCAGGATCTGGGTCATTTGAGGCTATTATCGTGATCATAATCATCAAAATCAATAGTTTGTTCACTGACAGCTTCATCATCAGATCCACGATCCACCAGTATTTGATTAGAGACTTGTTCTGCAGTAGAGCGCTGAACCATGTCAACTTTTGTAACAGTTCTTTTTTGTCTGGGGTCATTATGATTGACACATTACATCATCATTGTTTACCAAACATTCCCACCTTGAGGAATAAAAGAGAATTGCACTTATTGAGTGATTCAATATTGTTGCGAGAGATTCAATATTGTTGCACAGAAAAATATACTTACACTATAACATACCTTGTGTCAGTAGTGACCCTATAGACTTTTTACAATAAATTAATTACAAAACAGATATTATTCAACAATTTTATATATTTTTTTCTGTTAAATTCTTGATAATAAATAGATTGAGGAACACTAAAAAGGTGGAGGTCTAATGTGAAAAAATAAACGAGGGGGAGGGTACTGAATGACGTCCCAGGTTGCCAACAATCCAAGGTATGTGTTTTAGGGTTAAACCTTAAACTGTTCATTTATGTCCAACTGGATTCAAATGAACATTGTTTGTGTTAAAAGAAGTAGGTGTTAATGAAACCCTGTGGATTTTGTCAACAGGGAGTACTAGGAAACACATAAAAGCATAATGATGGGTAAAAATATCACACTTGAAACAGCAGAGAGTGCTGCATGAGTTTGCATTTGCACTGATTAATGCCATTATAGCATAAATGTTACTACCAAGATCAAGCAAGAATAAATGGGAAAAACATGTTCTGGAAAAAAAATATTTTAATAAGTATGTATGTTAGGTTTATTCCACTTCCATTATGATTATGATGATAGTGATTATTATTATTATTATTATTATTATTATTATTATTGTGGAACAGTAATAGTTCTGGTTCAAAGCAACATAAAGGACTTCGCTGAGCAAGCACCTCTTATAGTTATACATTACACATTTTCTAGTTTTTCATTTCATGTTGAAATCAATATAATGTTAATTACACACCTGAAATGGTTTGTGGCTTTGCATATTTATGAGATATACATAACATATAAATAGCACTTGACATTTTGATTTACACTGCACTGACTATTCAAAATAACTTTCATGTTTACTAAAACAATGATTGAAATGATTTACATGATAAGCTCCAGGGTGCTGACTCACACTGCATCATATTATATTATACACACTGTACAGTGGTTGTGGGTAAACTGACACTAAGCATGATCCTAATAAACATTTGATTTAAAGGCTTGATGCATTTTTTATTTCCAGCTCACAAGAACAGGGTTAGTGGCAAGCTACCATTCCTCAAGGATTATGTGCACAATCTGTGAATATGAACAGAAGCACTAAATATTATTTTAGTCCATCTCTATCCCTGGCACCTCTATTCCTGGCCCTCCTATAGACTAACACATTGTCAAGTTTTGCTGTTGTTCAAAAATGCTTTTCTCTGCATTATCTCAGGTTTGGTTGCCTCAATAATGAGCAACTCTTTGTTCAACTTTATGTTTCAGCTTGTTGAATATACACAGTTGCCTAATAGTGGCATTCACAGATTATTCTCCAGATTATGGACTGTGCTCAGAAGATGTATCTTATGCCCCCACTTTATGACATAAAATAAATGTTGCTGAGCTGTTTGTTAAATGTTTTGTGCATATTGCCCTGTGGCTCGCACACATAATCCATACATATGTGAAGGTTTTTGTGATTCAGGGCATTTTATCTAGTAGCATAAAGTCAAGATTAGTGGATTAGATATGATAATAAAAATGTCTTCATCTATGGGTATTCACAGTTCAGCAGAGCTATGGAAAAAATTCCTAATATTTTATATCTCTGTGTTTGATTAACACCTATAATATCATGGAACTTGTTAGCTACTTGGCAAATACTGGAATGTAGAGGTGTGAACTGGTGTGAAACCATTGACATAAAGGTGTTATGACAGCAGTGTGAATGGTGTTGCAGACTCCTTAACCTTCAGAGATGACAGAGACAAAATAGCTTCTCTGCTCTGCTCTCTCAACCAGTTGATCTCTTTATCCAACTGATATACACTGTACTCCTCAAAGACATGTCGTTTGTCCTTTGGACACAGGAAGAGCTCGGAGTCATAATTTTAACTCTCTTGTGTTGTACCTTGGACTTCATAGCCTCCTGAGATCTAAGAAAAGTACAAAATATGTTGTTATAAAGAATAATACAAAGATTTAAAATATTTATATGTCTTATGTTTAAGACCCTCTCTGGGTAACCCAAAGCTTTCATACTACACAGAAATGTTTTTGTACTGGTATAGAAGGTTAATCCTCTCAGCTTGTGCTTCAGCGGGTGGCAGGAATTATATAGCAAACACTGACTCTTATGAGTGGCTTAATGTCCATGTGAACACTATCATGTGTATGTGTGTGTGTGTGTGTGTGTGTGATATATATATATATATATATATATACACACTGTATATATAAAATATATTGTTGCTTAAGGTACATGCTACAAAAAACAAACAAACAAAAGAAACCATATTAAAACCCACTAATTTTTTTATTCCACAGCATTGTGATTTGTCAGAAGGTATTGAATAATTTTCTATGACAGTAGCTCTGCTATTAGTGTTGGCTGCAACTCAAATCACAGGTTTATATTAATATGTTTGATCTAATGTTATTGCTCCCATAGTAACAGCTAATTCACAGGGAATGTGGGAATATGATGGCAGATGCCGACTTCTGTAAGGGAACATTTGTTAAACATTTATGGAAGGAGTCTCCAATTTCAGTACTTTATAAGTTTCAAGTCATCTTCAGGACAGAGGACTTGACTCTTTCTGGTTTCTTGATAACATGACAAGCTGTGTCATGTTGCTCTGCTCTGTGTCACATCACACCACCCCATCAATTATTTTCCTATAACATCACATCCTAAAGTGTTTAATTTCTTAGACATAACTTATTCAGTGTACCACAAGCAGACAGAGCAGAGTCTGAATCTTCCTACCCAAAGGAATTCACGAGATGTATGCGATGCAATAATCTAGCTGTTTAACCAGCCATCAACCAATTAACCAAAAGCAAGTGCAAGAGGACTAGAATATACACTATATGGTCAAATTTTTGTGGACACCTGATGATCACACTTATATGTGCTTTTTAAATATCCCATTCAAATGTAGTCCACCTTCACCGTTATAATATCCTCCACTCTTCTGGGAAGGCTTTCCACTAGATTTTGGAGCATGGCTGTAGGGATTTGCTCATTCAACCACAAGAGCATTAGTGAGTTCAAGCACTGATGTCAGGTGAGGAGGCCTGGTGTGCAGTCTCTTTTCCAGTTCATCCCAAAAGTGCTCAGTGGGGTTGAATTTAAACTGTAATTACATTTAAAATGTAATCACATGACATCAATCACAAGAACACACCTGGATAGACATACACACAGGCAAAGAGAGGGAGAGATAAGCATGATTTACATCATTGTTCTCTCAACAGAGCTAAGCTTTAGCTGCTTCTTGAAGGCTGTGAGGGAAGCAGCAGAGACTTAATATCAGAGCAGAGACTTTAGACTTAATATGACATGGTGGTGGCATGGGGCATTTACTTTCAGATTTTAATGAGCATGCTTTCATATTGATGTGTGAGGTTTTGCTTTGTTATAGCAAAGCAATCTAGTTGGCTGGATGGTATAATAGTTGAGTCATGAGATGATGAGTACATGGACAATGAGTTGTGGTGTGTATTCAGAAAGGTACAGTCTGATTGAATTTTCTTTGACACCTAGAGATCATGAGAAACATCAGTGGAGTTGGAGTCAGCAGAAAAGCTGCTAAATACTCATTAAGCATTGCTGTCTGGTCTCCTGACAAAAAGGCAAATAAATCCAATATTTCTCAAATTCCTGGCTCAATCCATAATATCTTTGGCCTCCACAGTAATATTTGTTACCGATTCATTACTAGCTCGACACAGTTACAAGTACATAGACTTTATCATTTAGATTATAGAACTCTAAAAACCAATGCAAAATACTGACAATTTTTATGCAACAAAAATGTATCTGTATACAGTTTAGCCTAGTAGAATTACATGAGAATTCTTTTCACATACCGTTTTAATATGAAAGTCATCAAACCTTATAATAAATGAGGATGAAGAAAGAACAAAACTGTAAAAAAGAACAAAATGATGAAAGGAAATATTTTTCTCTAGACAGTGTGCTTTTATGGGTGCAATTTTGAAAGCTGGTACATTACAGACTATAATGTCTTGATATTAGAGAATCATAATAAGCTAGTTACAGATTCCACAATTGCTTGTGGTCCAGTGACTTCCACAAGTATCACATCATGATCAATGTAGCTTAAAATGACTGATGCCTTTCAAACATTTGAATGATAAATATATTTGACATATTTAAAGCAGAAGCACATTGATGGATGTTTCCAATTAGAATGAAAGGCAGAAAACAAGATTAACAGTTTAATGACTCCATTATAAACCCATATCTACTCCATATCTACTTCATTGGGGATGATTAGTTAAAGAGTGAGGAAAACTGGAACTAAAATGCTAAGCATGAAGTTAAATTTAATAACCTCACAGCAGAGCTTAAGTATCCTAAATCCTTGACATAAATCATGCTTTCCCAGTTAATAGTAATATTAATGTAAATGATTAATGTAATGATTGTTCTTGCAATATCTGACAAAGTGTAGCAGGGCTCACTTGTCATCCATCACAGAGTGGATCACATCTTGAAAATGGGATCTGGCTAGAATGTTCTTAGAGACGGGAACACTTGCATATGGCTCTACATGGAATCTTTAAGGGGTTCTTCCAGAGAGACAAACTGGTATATGTACAGGTGCAATTAAAATTATTAAATCTCCATTGCAAATCAGGTTTATTGTCAAAATGTAAAGACTTTCAGCTGTTTGTAATGAACAAATCAAATAAAAGCAATTGAAATAGTTCAACACAACGAATGCTTGAAGTGGTTTCCCCAAATTCAACTGAAAATGCAACTTATAATGATTTATCCAGTTTCAAAATTATTCAACCCCCTGAATAGAA
>JANDJT010000001.1:21427785-21440288 GCA_024331685.1 Stegophilus panzeri | reverse complement strand
TCTCTCTCTCTCTCTCTCTCTCTCTCTCTCTCTCTCTCTCTCTATATATATATATATATATATATATATATATATATGTATGTATGTATGTGTGTGTGTGTGTGTGTGTGTGTGTGTGTAATTTTATTTTTTTTCAGCTAGCCTTTAAGAATGCCTTTGACAAAAGAACACCACACTGAAATCATTCTCATGGCTGGATCAGGAAGCTGTCACAAGGTTGTGATGAACATGAAATTACATGCATAACACCAGATATGTTAACAAGTTCATCACGAGTTTATCATGAGAGAGACGACTCCTTGTGTGTTTACAAAGAAATGGCATCATGTAGAGGATATTTTGTAAATAAAGTTACATTTAGTTAAAAAGTGTTAATTCCCTCTGTGTGTGGAGACTTTTGGGAAACCCTGTAGTTTTGAGCATGAGTTCTATAATAATTCAATACAACAAATTTCACACGGTGGATGTGTAAAGTACTGTAATAGAGAATTAATATAGAAAAATAAACTTGTGCATTACAGGGGAGTGTTAAGAACAAAAGCTGCTAGAGTGAGAGAGAGAGAGAGAGAGAGAGAGAGAGAGAGAGAGAGAGAGCGCAAAACACAGCATGTGTGCAGCTTAATATAGGAGTGTCAGATTTAAGAGCCGAAGATGCCATCACACAGCAACTCATTAGCTAATTACCAAGTCCTACATTGGATGAACATGGTGGTTTAGAAGAAGACAAAACTCTGCAGTGCTGAGGTCTTTCAGGGCTAGGTGTTGACACCTAAAAATCTGACAAAAAGATATATTCAGTAATTCCTGGTGCACCTTTATTATTGGTTCAGAAATAATACATACCTGTGACAAATTTTGGAAGGCTCTTGATACATCCAATCCCATAGCTGCTGACCAACTTCATCACTCTGTCCAGTTTCTTTAATTCAAGTCTTGAGAACATAACAGAAATATACTAAATGAAATTTGTAAAGAATAAAAAAATTCATAAAAAAAACATTTCACAACTAAACATAACATTTTCCATATTTTCAAATGGCAATAAATATGGATCATAGACCTCTTATCTGTACACACTATCATAACATATCTTGTTATCTATATAAAAAATATGACTTCAGTGCAATTTCACTGCAAATCCTTTGCACTCAATCTCAGACTTCAGTACAAACTGCTTTCTTTTACCCTGACTTGCATTTAGAAAAACTCTATAGTACAAATACCAGCTGAAACACAAATCATATATTTATAAAATAATTCACAACCTTTCATCTTTGTCTACACTTCAAGCAAGAAATCCTGACAGGAAAGGCACACATAACTATATTTTGTGTAATACTGGAACAAGGGAAAAGATATTGGAATTATTCTTGGTTTAAGTATTCAACTTGGTCATTTATAAATGTTTATAATCATAGTTAATATTAAGAAGTATTTTACATAGATATATTTAAATAGATACATTAGGATTGAATGTAATGTCAGTAAATACTCAGGGACAGAAGTGATCGATTTTACAGAAACATTGTTTTGTCCAACAGAAAAGTGCATCATATTTCAATCTTGAATATTGCAAAAAGAAACATTTACCAAGATACCAACAGTATTGAAAAGTTGTATAAAAATGTAGCATTACAAAACAAAATGAATAATAATAAATCAATTGATTTTGAGATTAAGCCCAAAGGCTATTAAGTGCTGTCTGGGTTGCTATCCTGGCTCTGAGCTGAGTGGACAGATTTCTCTTCTGCAGTCTCTTCTGACGTCGGGTCATTTTTGGACTGGCCTTGTTTAGGCTCCTCTGGCTCTGACTGTTCACTCTTTCTGAGTAAGGAGGATTCCTTCTCAGAGACATCAGAGCTCCTCTTGTCTCGTTCAATGGTATCTTGGCCCTCTTCTTGAGATGTCTCGGGAACAATACTGTGAGTCTTAGAGGGCCATGAGCTGCCATATTGTTTACTGTCTTTCTTTTTTTGCTTACCAGAGTCATATAGTGGAGAAGATTTGGCTGTTGTGTAGCTTGGAGCAGGACTGTGCAGCCCTAATGGCCTGATTTCCCATTCCAGGCTCTGTGTCCCACTAACACTCTGGCTTGTTTCAGATCGCAAGTTCCATGATGTGCTCCATGAGCTCTTGCTGAGGGAGAAAGTGAACTCCTCTTTGGGAGAGCTGGGGGAATGGGTGGAAGAGGAAGCTCGCTCCAGTTTGGGGCAGGATCTGGGCCTAAGCTGCACCATCTGGATTCCTCCAATTGGGATCATATGGTAAGGCATACGGGCCTGCTGCCGTGAATGTAAGGGGAGGTGGCTGAACATGTGGTCTATAGTTCTTGATGGGATTGGTACATGGGTATGAGGGTCACTGTGAGGAAAGTGTAGGGCAGAGGGCACCAGGCTGGCATGTGGAGAGCTCAACCTCTGTGAAGCTTGAGCAGTACTGGGTGTACTAGGCCTCTCCTGTAGAGGGAGACATGTGAATACTGTACAATCAAACTTCCAACACACTTTCTTGTTTTCAACATTTATGGGACACATTTATACCAAACTAACTTCTATCATCACTCACTCTCTGCTTAACCACCTATCTCTGACTGCTGATACTTCATGACATTATTTAATTAATTTGTATAGCACTTAACAATAAATATGGTCACAAAGCAGCTCTACAGAAATCTGGATCTAGAGCTCTAATGAGAAAACTACAGGAGGCAGGGACAATGAAATGCTCCTTAGATGACGAATCAATCTTGAAGGTAAGTAAGGCAAACAATACTAAATGTGTTGAAAATGTGTGACTATTTGAAAAAGTCACACCCTAACTAGTGTTCATGAGACTCACCTGCTGGCTCTCTCTGGACTTAGTGCTTGGCTCCCAGTGGAAGTGGCCAGGAGAGCTGTGAGCTCTGTGCTGAGTTCTGAATGGTGTTGGAGATAGTCGGGCTCTGGAGCTCCTGTAGCGGCCAGGAGAAAGAGGCCGCAGCGGGGAGAAAGACCTGAGTGGGGATGCTGTGAGAGGAGATGGGCCTCTTTCAGGAGAAGGAGAAAGATGTCGACAGGTAGATGACAGATCCAGCCTGGGGGAGACACTCCGGAGAGGTGAGCCTTCACTAGCAGGAGAGAAGGCTTGGGGAGAATGCTCCCAGGCCTTAGAGGAGAACAGTGCCTTCTTGCTGTCTGGAGACACAGCTTGTCCTTTCCTCCATTGTTGGACTGGAGAGAGCTGCTTTTCTCTTTCTTCTCTCTCTGAAACAGTAAGGCTTGTGGGACCTGTCTGTGAGCTTGGACCACTGTCTGACTGGTGGGTGTCTGTAGAGCAGGATGAAGGAGTGTTTTCATGGGAAGACAACTCCTCCTCTTCCTCCTCATTATCTTCATCATCCTCATCTTCAGAGTCTTCAATGTCAGAGAACTGGTGCTCCTCCTGATCCTCTGACTCGTATACTTGCCCCTCACTAGTTCCTAACACACACAAAGGGCCTTGGATTAAAACAGAGGTGTACATATGAAATACAAAGTAAACATTTAAGGATATAGACACAGCTGCCTGACCCAGAGACAAATGAAATTAGACAGACTATTGCAGGTATGTTACAAAAATAATCATAGAGTCAGGCAATACATGTTCATTAATTACACAAGTAAGCATGTTCATATAACTGTATCGTGCCTCCTCCATTCATGAATATATTTAAAGCCTGCTGAATAGCGTATGCTTGAATAGTGTCCTTGGCGCTCCTCAGTCTGGCAGGGAGAAAGAGATGGGTGGCTTTCATTTTCAGTTCTATATACAGCATACCATCTGAAATTGGAGGCCAGATTAGAAAGCTTCTCTTTATGACAGACCAGACAATTTCAACTGGCCTTCACAAACCTGAACACACTGTGCTTGAGTGCCCAAGAAAGCACAACAACATTTATCATTATATTAATGGTGCATTTACGATTTTCAAAGTTTGGACAACGAGAAACTGAATGATAAATTTCAGCTACAGTTCCTATCAGGGGTGCTCATGGGTGTAAAATAAAAAGCTTTGTATTTTCTTTTGTGAACAAAGTTAGCATTTTTTTTCTAATAATAAGAAGAAATTGTCATGGGTACAGTTAGTTAAATGTATATTACTAAACATACTTAAAAAAAACCCAACAAAACATTACTTAACATTAATTAAAAATATTTATTCCATTCTGGTACAAGGGTCATACATCTGCAAACAAACAGACAAACAAACAAACAAAAAAGCAACCTATGGTACTGGTGTGATTTGCACCATGCATAGTGGCCATTAACCCACAAAATTTGTTTAATGGCTATCACAGATGGTTTGCTGTCTTCAGGTTGAGACAGCAATCATATATCAATCCATACTCCATTTATACTCCACTGTTAATAAATAAGGATAAATACCTCTTTTTTTGACACTACAGCTACAGTGGACAAGCATATCTGAACATCCTACCTGGTCCCTCAGTTTCCAGCTCATCTACAGATGATTCAGACACACCCTTCTCCAGGCATTTCTTACCATGTGCCTTCGATTTCATGTGTTTAGTGAGGTTCCCTGTCAGGAAGGAAATTAACAGATGAGCAATTAAAAAAATTAACTTAAGTATGAAAGGTTATATGAAAGGATCACTAACGAAGAGCATTAATGCATTATGGATTTAAAAAAAAAAAAAAATTCTTTTACATGAAGATCTGCTGAGTAGTAGTGTATAGTAGTAGAATAGTGCATCATAAAAACTGTGTGACTCACCTTTAGTTTTGAAGGCAAAGTTGCAGTGCTTACAGACATAGGGACGAATATCTGTGTGAGTACGGATGTGTTTCTTTAGCATGCTGGGCTTTTTACAGCGGATCCCACACTCACCACACACGTACTTTCCCCTCCCTCTCCCTCTCACATATACATACTCTTCATTAGATTTATACCTGAAGAGAGAGACAGACACAAAAATGTTTACTCTTTATTTGGGATCTTAGTAAATCAGAACCTAAATTTTTGAGTGAAAATGGTAGGCTTTCACTCCCCCTAACTTTCTATAGCCACCATCCTGCTGCACAGGAAAAATCCATGTTTGTCCTTGGTTTACATGGGCATATTTTCAAAAACTAGACATCTGGCTACTACTAAAGCCCAAAGTCAACAATATATGAAAAATCTGTTTATCATTAGTTTTAAAAGTTGTTTAATGTGTTTGTCTAAATATAACTAGCTTGCTCCTATTTGTATTTCTTTGTTGTCACTGACTAACATAATTGCACAGGGCTATTGACTTGCCCAACAGAAAAGCATTTGCCCTATCTTTGGGAAATCATGGGTTCAAATCCTGACGATGCCACAGCCATTCAGGGCCAGGAGTCCAAGAAAGCATAATCAGCCATGCTCTCCAGGTGGGAAGGATGGCATTACTCTCTCCGATGCCAATCAAGGAGACACTAGCCAACTGTGGGGGTCTGTGATCTCATGTATGCAGAAGTGGGCAGTTAGCACGTTCTGCCGAGTTTGTTCAGATGCCCTGTGATGTAGCGTGAGCAACCATTCAGAAAAGTTGCAGTGGCTGGCTTCACATGTCTCAAAGGAAGCACATGCTTCCTAGTCAATCAGCATTAATCAAATTTTTATTTAGTTAAAGAGCATTAGCGCCTCACATTTGTGTTTTTGTTTGCTTAAAATTACATACCATCTCACATTGTGATATCACAGTTCTAAAGCATTTTTAAAGAGTAGGAATGTGGGCAGTAGCACTTCAATAATGTTCTGTGGTTACTGATATAGGCAGATATAGTGATAAAATAGAAAAAAAAATTCACATAATGTCACTGGATATCGAGACAGGCTTAATGAAAAGAATGTGACTGGGTTACTGTTCTTACATATGTACTAAATTGCACTCACATATCACTTCAAACTATGATGGAAGCATTTTTGGGAGATACTGGATCATCTATTTGTCAGAAACACACATCTGTAGAGTTTGAGTGGAACAGTCCTAAGAACTGTTTGGACAGAATTCAACTGATGGAGTTTCTGATGGTTTTCTGAAAGCTGGTGGGGATAGACAGATGATGTTGGGGCAAATGGACATGGGATGGGGATATGCAGGGTGATCTATGTTTATACACGTTTACTTGTCTTGTATGTTGAACCAAGGCCTGATCTGTATAGAATTTTTTTTTATTATAATGAAAATCATACCTTTACAAAAACATTATCTGATTGAATTAACTTTCTTCAAAACACCTTGCATTCACAGAACTGAAACATCCTCACCATTCCACAAACAATATCTCTGAGTATTTATTGTGAGACTGCTCCCTGTATTGTAGTAAATAAAGACAGCTAACGAATTAATTTGTTAGAAGCATGCACTGTATATACATAGGGAGAGAAAAAGAGCGTGAGTGAGCAGAGAATAAGAGATTGAAAGAGCCCATATTTACCACATTTTTTCAATGTGCCAGTAATTGTATCTTACACAGAAAGAATGAGGTAAGCAGACAGTAGAGATGTTGAGATACATGGGTACTGATGTGAGAAACGGTGGAGAGGAAACAGAGTGAAAGAGAAAGGGCACAAAGAGAGATTGATGTGAATAGGGAGTATGTGGGTGTGTGATTGAAGAATTATGTAAGCAAAATAGATGCTGCATGAGATACAAAGTAAAGCAGAGCCGCATGGTGTCGCATTAGCACCCATTACAAAATTGCAAATATGACATTAGTAGACCTACAGTATATGAGAAACTCAAGTAATGAGTGCAAAATACTGAACTTAATGTTAGTTTATTTCATACATCCATTTGCTTTACTAATAGTTTTTACCTAAAATTGTCTCCTTATAATCAGGAAAAAGTAAAAAATGTTTGGTGCTTTATCTATTTCAAGCAATGATATATTAACAGATAAATAAGTAGTTGTTGCTATTAGACTGAAATTACAAATAAACAGTAAAAAGGGGAACAGTTTTTCTTTTCACCACAACAAGCAGTATTGAGAACTGAATATAAAACAAATGACCTAATCTCCCTGTAGATGCATGTGGAGCCACACCATAGGCATTATTCCAGAGAAACCAATAAACCTAAAAATCAGTCATCAATCATTGGACATTCATTTTAGAGCTGGTGCAATTTCAATGAGGAGCAGACTTCAGCCATAAATCTCTCTCACGATAACAGAGCTCTCTCTATATATGTGTCTCTGTTCTGGAAGTGTAAATCCCAAAAGAGAGAGAGAGAACTAAAAATAGTCCAGTATACCTTGCCTTTGTCACTCAAAATGCAACCAGTACAGTCAAAGCACAGAACTTATGAATAGTCTAAAAACTTCCTATCTATACACACTTTGGTGGGGTTCTATAAGATATACTAACAACATTTAAACAAGACTGCAATATTAGAGTGGCACAATTGTACATAAATTGTATTCTGAAAGCCAAATAATTACTCACCCTCCCTCAAAGATGCAAACACGTAGTGGCTCACTGTGTTTTGAGGTGGTAGAAGTCTCTTTACTTCTCAATTCTTTTTCAATCCTCTTAGTTAGAGGCTCTTCTTTTTCTTTGACAGGAGTGCTCAGTGTTTCGGCATGTACCTATACCCCAGACCGACATAACATGACATATCTGTACCCAATAATACTAACTATACACAAGAATACTAAAATCACAACAACACACTAGCAAACATGGATTAAAGACAAGCTGAATATTTATAGTAAATTAAAATAACATTTACCTCTGATACCCTGGGTGTTTGGTTGTCAACCAGCTTGTCAGTTGTCAGTGGCGGTGTTGTAGCCGCCATGGTGTATACCTCAGAGCTGTACATTTGCTTAGAACGCAGTAGTGACAATACTATTTTGGTGGACAGACCAGGTAGATTGGGGTTATACATGCTCACACTCCAAGAGGAATAAACTGATGTTTGTGGATTTGTGTGGGCAGATGGGTTAGGCTTAGTATAATTCAGGTAGCACCAGCTCACTGACGTACTTGTGTGTAGACTGGAGTATATGGGGTCAGTGGTATCTGTGGATCTCCCTGGAGTTTCAACCACTGATATGCGTCT
The DNA here is from genome assembly GCA_024331685.1 of Stegophilus panzeri. NCBI lineage: Eukaryota > Metazoa > Chordata > Actinopteri > Siluriformes > Trichomycteridae > Stegophilus > Stegophilus panzeri. The sequence continues at coordinate 21,432,219 of JANDJT010000001.1, read as the reverse complement.
GTGGACCTCTTCCTGTCTTTCCTCTTTTTTAAGTCCAGTTTGTACCTGGGAAATCTCTGGCTTATTCAACACAAATTCAGTTTTCTTTCCTTCCTGCTCTTGTTCTTTCTCCACAACTACCTCTACTCCTTTTCTGTTCCTTAGCCCCTCCTTATTTGTTCCTTGGTTTTCCTCCAGAAATTTCTCACAATGTTTACTTTCTTCTCCACTTTCTTCTGCTTCTTCTTCCTTGATTCGTTTCTGTTGCCGTTGTGCCTCTAAGCTGAGTTCTAGACTACCTGCAGGGGAAAGCATTCGCTTATTTCCTCCAGCACAAAGTGGCCCACAATTATCATCAGATGCAGTTTCTGCCCGAAATTCTAAAGGAAGGGATAAAGGAATGCAGGTCTTAAAATCAGGAGTAGGGAGACTAAGGTAAGATCTCTGAAGCTTAGTGCCCTCAAGCTTCTCCATGATGACCATGGCTGTACAGCAAATTGGCTGCTGAGACCGCGTTGTGGCTAAAATTTGTGAAATGGTTGTGTACATGGCACTAGCGTAAGTAGGAATATTAGTCTGTAAGCGCACAGGCACCACCAGTGACACCACTGGTCTGAGCTGCTCAAGGCAAGTAGCAATGATAGGGCGAGGTTGGTGCTGAGTGACAAGATGATGTGGAGAACCTCTTCTATGTGTAAAGGGAAAAGAAGAACTAGATTCACCAATGGATGAAGCCAAGGAATCCTGAATGATTAGACTGCTCGTCGGATACTGTAATGAGAGCAAAGTAGGAAAAGGCTGAACAGGAAGGCCTGGGTGCTCAGCTAAATGTAGCTGTCTTGGATGAAATGAAGATGGCACTGTTTGTATGAGAGCCTGCTGAAGCATATGACTAGAAAGGACCTCAGATATTGTTGTGACTGGTAGAAGTCCAGTTATCTGTTGTGAGGAAAAGGTTTCTGGACTAGTCAGAGGGTAAACTGTAGTTGGAAGAGGGAGGGGAGTTTGAAAAAGCTGCAGCGTTTTGCCCAAAGTCTCTGGGCTAAATCTAGAAGTACTGCTTGCTCTGTGCTCACCAATTGTGAGGGCAGCATGACCAGGATAGGACTGATGGATGCTAGATGATGATTCTTCCTGATCAGGCTTCTCAAGGGTTGCATGTTTCACCAAGAGACATTTTCGTCTCTCTTTCCAAGAAGATGAAGTAGGTCTTGGAGACAGGGATCCACAGTCAAATGACTTGCTTCTTGTCTCTACTATCTGGGCAGGGTGTGGTGGACTTGCAGGAGCCTGCTCAGAGGCAGAACGATGCATTTCCCTGAGATAATGTTGGTGGCCACCTGGTACAGTCAGCATGTGGGACCCTTGGGAGCTCCATGTACTAGCCTGCATTTCAGGGTCAATCTTTCCTGTTTCATCAAAAGATGTAGATCGACTAGAGGTGTGAGAAACATTACTCTCTTGGCTAGGACTGCGTGGTAGGGATACTGATTCAAAGCTAGATTCTCCTGATGACTGGGGTGCCTCTGCCAAACGGAGACGTTTCTTTTTTGGTGGCAGCTTCTCTGCAGGGAGCTGAGCCAGACTTTGACTACGCTGAGGCCACTGGAACTCCTCCTTCTCTAATTCTCTTGGGATATATGTACTTGCTGGCAGTGAAATCATCTCAGGATCTGGTTCTTTTGTCACCAAGATCTCTGGCACTTGAATCTTGGGCTGTCGAACTAACCTGGATGTGGAGGTTTGCTTGGGCTCCTGTGATTGTTTATGTTCAAGTTCTGACTCCTGAATTTCTATGGACATGCTTTCCTGTTTTTCAAAGGAGCTGGTGTGCTGAATTACTGATATTTCTTTGTAAGGGCCAATTTTTTCTGGTTCAATTTGTGGTACAGTATCGGAGAAGCCCTGAAAATCATCTTTATTCTCTATTGCTGATGTGGTAAGAGGGTTGCTAAAGGATATAGCTGCTGGACCTGGACTAGGAGGGTCCTCCTCTAGACTTTCTTCTTTCCTCCTCTTTCGTATAGCCATAGCCATTGCTTTAAACTTATAGTGCATTATTTGTCGATGATCTTCTTGTTCAGCAGACACTTTCTTCTCACTCTGATGATCCTGTGTAGGCTTAGTCATACAAGAAACTCTGTGTGCTTCATAATTGTCCTGTTTCAAGTGAGTTCCACATATCTCACACTCAAAAAGTCCTATTCCCTTTTGCTGCTTCCATCCTGATTCTATGGAAACAGAGGAAACAGCTTCTGCTGTAAGGTCAGCTCCAACTGGCATTTCAATGGCAGGCTGGCGTCTTAACATTCGATGATGGTGGCCAACCCTCAGCTCCGCTGATGCAGCCTGCTGTTCATCAAAAGATTGGCTGAGACGAAATCTATGCGAAGATGAGCTAGATGGATCATCCTTCCCACTAGAGGATGGAACTGACTGGCTTCTCAGAAGAACACCACTGGGACAATGACTAGAAAGTGTGCCTTCAATTAATTGTGAATGCTGTGCATCAGTGACATAACCACTTAAAATAATTTGTCCGGTAGTGCCAGGGAAATCTTCCTTTGGATCTTTTGCCGAAGAAAACTTAGCAGACTCAATACTACTTCTCCTAGAGAGGGAAGAACGTCTAGGTTTGACACTGTCAATTTCACTTGTGTCAACTACAGCTTCATTTATAGTAATTAATTTTGTAATGTGTTCAATGACTTGTGTCTTAGGCACAGTGAAAGGGATGGATTTTTCCTCATGCCCTAAGGATGATGAAGATGATGACTGAGGATGTTGGTGTGGAATTCTTTGTTGTTGGCCTAATCGTCCATACTTTCCTAAAATAATTTCAGCATAGGATTTAACATTGGCATTGGGAGGGCTCACCTGGGATAATTCAGCACTGCCATAGCTAGAAAAGTAGCCAGATTCAGTACTGCCCTTACTACCAGGACCCAATGAAGATGAGGGGCTCTCATCTGGTGATTCCATGGGAGCTCTTTTCCTTTCACTGAGTCGCATAGCTAACCTCTGTTTGATTGCCTGGGAGTCCTCTGTTCTTGGCCCTTCTTCTGAAAACGAGATTTCAAACTTGGAGCTTTTTTTTAGAGCTGGCCTGTCTTGAGAAGTAGATGGCTGATGCTGACCAGTCTCATCTTCAGACTCTGTGCTATCTGCTTCTGTTGCTTCTCCCTGATCATCTCCTACTGTACCACTTTCAACTCTACTGAAACTGTATTCTTCACGTCTAGATGCCAAGCCAGCTTTAATTCGATGGGCATGGGATTTACGATGTTTGTACAGGTTACTTTTAGTCTTAAATGAGAAACTACAAGGGACACAAGGATAGGGTCTTTCTCCTGTGTGGGAACGGATATGTTTTTGGAGGACGCTGGGTTTTGCACATGGTCTTCCACAGTATGAGCACACATACTTCCCTGGCCTTTGGGGCTTACGTTCCCTTCTAGATGTGGTGCCTTCTTGTAATTCCTGACTGGGGCAAGATGGAATACTCTGAAGATGAGGGACTGGGGTAGAGGATTCAAGAGATGATGAAGAGTAGCTGCCACCAGAGGGGCCTGGGACATCTTGTAACTGCCAAGCTTCCCCCATCTGAGACTGCTGTTGCTGCTGCCTCTGGAGCAAATCACAGCGTTTTGGCTGCCTTTTTTTATGCCGGCCAAGTGATCCATGAATTGGTAGTGAGGTAGCCTGTTCCTGTATCTGAGGAAACCTACCCCCAGGTGATTCGGACAGAGCTTGTTGTTGTCCACCAGATCGCTCCCCATCAGATGGCCAGGTATGCTCTGCCTCCATAGAATGTGGGGAGGAAGCCTTATGGACACACTGGGAATGCCTTTATGACCACCTGGCCCCTGAGCATTGTTTCCCACAGCACAGAAACATCTTGAGAAAAATAGCACATGACTTGTAAAGTATGTACAAGTATGTACTGGTTTATGTCAAAATTCATTAATCAGATGAAGAAATCAAAGTGGGCAAAAGAAGAGCAGATGTCTTTTCTATGCTGAAACTCTCACCTCCCAAACCAAATTCATCATTGTGTCATTCCTTTGGAGCTTGGAAGGAAAGAGGAAAGTACAGACTATTTTTGAGTAACTTTCTCAACTTAGCAGGTTTTCAAGCCCTTCTTTCTCCAAGGTTTTCATATACCCACACTGCAGAAGCCCTACAGAAAAAGAGAAACAAGAAATTTAAGTACAGCTTTAAGTATTTTCTAAAAATGTGATAGCCAAGAGAATCTTTCAGTACAATCAAAAGAACCTGACAAAAACAGAATACACATGCTTCTTAAATAGATAATTTTCTGACTTTCTGACAAATATTCTTGCCTTGTTCCATTTAAATATTTAAATTAAATGGAAGTAAGACTAAACTGCAGAATAATTAATCAGTTCATGTTTAGCATATACACACACACACACACACACATTTTATACATAT
>JANDJT010000001.1:21399379-21417223 GCA_024331685.1 Stegophilus panzeri | reverse complement strand
GTGTGCTCATTTGCTGAATGTGACACGGTGTTATGGGTTAAAAATGTACTTAAAATGGCTTACAGTACCTTGTAAATTAATTGATTTTATTTCCATTAAAGAAATATATTTTGTTTTATTAGGACCATTTTGTTTGAGGTGTAAAGACTAGTCATGAGAAGTATATGTTCTTTTTAAGCAATGAAAACTAAGTTTTGCACTGAATGTATGTTAACCAGGAAATTGAGCTTACAGATTTAATGGGTTAAAATAGTTTTTTTTCTGTTTAGTACCCAGGCAATACATTGCACTATTCTTCATACAGTAGGTCATGGAAATTCAAGATTTTGTTCAGGGAAAAGTCATGGAATTTTACTTCTGACTTTTTGAGTGGGAACCCTGAACCACAATACATATAAACCAAAAACTACAGGAGGGGATTCTAACCCAACCTCAAGTATTTAACCAAACTGATCACGAACTATAAATCGATATAAATCTATAAATCTGCCGATTGCAGAACTAGAGCGTGCCCACTCCTAAACATCGTTGATAAGAGTTCACTTACCTCTTGCTGGATAGGGTGCTATCTGAAGTTAAATAAGCACAAAAAAGGCTAGCTGCAGTCTTTGGAGGATGAAAATTCGTAGCTCCAAGACTACCAGTGGTGCCTGCACTCCTGAAACCTACTAACGCGAGAAGATGACAAGAGGTCACTTCCAGGGTGAACGCGCTTTTAGCAAAAGGCATACGTCACCCAGGTCACAGGTGACTTTGTTGATACAAGCACTCGACCTGCATGTACACGTGATGGACATCAGGTGCTGAAAGCACAGTAGAAATGAAATAGAACCTGGCATTTTCACTACAAATGTATCAACGCTAGAGAGCTCCATATGAAAACAATGACTGAGCCACAGTGCTGGCTCAAATGGTGCTGCAACATCCTTAAATAGTGCACACAAAGAAAGACAAATAATTCTGTGGCAAAAATGTTTATTCACCAGAGATAGAATGTGTGCTACATATCCTAGAGTTGCTAGTCAGTATACAGCCTTCTTGATGCAGGTGGAATGGCATTGGAGACAGATGGAAATAGTTTCCACCATGCTGTAGTGTGGAAGATGGGTGGAAAATGGAAGTCTCTTCAACATTGTGCAGGAGATGCATGGAAGTCCCCCTTACAGTATGTAAGGGTTGCAAACTTTTTATCCCTATGAGCATACTTCAGTCCCATTTTGTTTATAATGGTTTTTGATCGCACAGAACTTTAAGGTATGTGCTGTTTTACAACAAATTTATTTCCGACTGGCATCTGGCTTAGACTGACCTTGGTTCACTTTTCTTCTCAACTCTGTATCAAGCCAGAGTGATCACAGGATGATTTTGAGTCTCTGTTACTGTTGTCCTATACCAGTGTAGATGATGGCGGTGCAAAAAAAAAAAAAAAAAAAAAGTTATTTATAATTATAGAATGTATATACCAGAACATGGCCTAATTTTCAGAAAACAGTCAGAGAACAACCCTCTTAATGTTTTAAAAATAAATCCCTAATTTATTCAGTCATTCTGTATGGTTATGATATCATGAACTTTTCATACTCTTGAGGCCTGTAGAGTGAAGCAAGCTAGATCTCAAGTGTTCGAAGAGAGTGAATTCATAACACAGATGTACTTATATGGTATCTGTTTTTTATATCGTGTTATAAATAAGAACTTTTTTTTTTTTTTTTTTTTTTTAAATTGGGTGATTTTTTCCTCTTTTGTTTGTTCAGGCACAGCAGAGCAGAAGAAGCTTGTGATTGGAGGGGAGGCATGTCTCTGGGGAGAGTATGTGGATGCTACCAACCTCACCCCTCGCCTATGGTAAGACCAATTTGTATCAGAAACGCGTTATAATCAAACTGTTGATGTATGCAGGTTACAGTCCAGAGAAAAGACTTACCATAGCCATTTAATTAAAATAAAACACAGAAATGGTGAAATGGATGCGGTGGCTGGATGCTGAAAGATGCACCCTGCTTGCTCAGGAGCGTGTTTCTCCATTGACTTCTAACTGGTTAGCCTAGCAACTTCTACTGCACACTCAGCAGTAGTGACTTTAAACTTAACATTCTTAATTTATGCTTTGTACGAGTGAAATACAAGTACATAACTTCTGACTTTGCAGTATGAAAAGTGTTGGTAATTTAAGTGTGTCCTTGGAAGAATTTGACACATGTATGTTCGCTTCTCACAGGCCACGGGCCAGTGCAGTAGCTGAAAGGTTGTGGAGTGATGAAAATGTGAAGGATGTCAACAGTGCCTACACTCGTCTGGTCAAACATCGCTGCCGCATGCTCAGGTGAGTCTCAAACCTGAGACTGAGTAATTCAAGACATAAAGTAATTAAAGGTATTCCCTGTGAACAAAATCTACCAGGTAAATTGAGCAGGCACAATTATATAGGGGTACACAAAATAATGGAAACAGATTAATATATTACATTATTATTTATTTATTAAAGTAGGGGTCGAAGCATTTAGGCAGAAAAGTTTCATTTTGGCATAAACCCTCTATTTGTCAAAATTCAGCCACAGTGACATCCAGTGAGTTTTCCCAGGTGGCTTCACATAGTGATTTAGTCTGTGCTTTTTCTCACTGGGGTGGGGGGGGAACCTGCAAATGTATAAACTTAGTCACTGGTGCAATTCTATATATAGCACTATGATTCTTTCTTCCAAATGAGCCCAGAATCAGTCCTGGGTGTGGACTCAATTTTTGGGAACTTTAAGGACATTTTCACACTTGGCCCAAATATTCAAGACCATATTCCTGCACTGTGGTGTTTGTGTTTTTTTTTTATTTTTTTTTTTATCATTTTTGAAGCAAGTCATTGTTGCAAAATGTCTAAACTGTATCTTTTCCCCCCTCAGGAGAGGCATCCCTGCAGAGCCTCTGTTTGTGGGCTACTGTCCACATGAATACGACGGCCTGTGAGCTCCGAAAGACTGAACAATTCCGCAAACAAGAACATGCTGATCAGGAATATCCATTCAATCATTTTCTTTCTACATGCACTTAGACAATTTAACAGCTTTCACTGTTAACATACCAGATGAATTATCACTTTTCCTTGTTTTATTTTGGGGATTATATGCAAAAAAAATTTAATGAATCATATTCTGTGAAATAGGTTTTATGAAAGTAAAGACTTCCATATTGATTTGTAACTGCTGTGAAGAATTTTTGGTGTGAGACTTGAGAATTTGTGTTAAATATTTTAATGTGCACAATCTTATAATTGACTCAAATACATGAATGTCAAAGTGAAACAAGTATCTTCTGTAAAATGAATAAATAAAAGTGGAAATCTTTTCATAAAGGAAAACACACTTACAAATGTGCAAGAAAAGGGATATCATGCCAGGCCAGCCATCTTGTTGAGCAATGCATTCTGGTCTTGAGGGTTCATGGGTTCATAGCAGGCCAGCTCAAGTGAGAAGGTGGCATTTCCTGAGGTCAAAGTGCGCAGCGCAGTGGAATAGCCCTGGAAACACCATGCATATCAAGTTCACTTAATATCAGTATTCACATTTTCCTTTTTGAGAATTAACATTCCTTTTTAACTAAAAAGGATACTCACCATCATCTCTGCGAGCGGTACAGTAGCCAAAAGTACCTTGTTGTCATGGCGGCTCTGGATGTCGTGGACTGTTCCTCGGCGCTGAGCTAGGTCACCAAGCACAGAGCTCAGATACTCCTCATCCACTGTCACCTCCAATGACATCACAGGCTCTAAGACTTGCCCCCCTGCCTGTTTCAGCCCCTACACACAGTTAATTTCCATCAGCTATAAAATCTTGAGATGCACCGATAACCGATTATTCAGAGTGATATTGGCTGATACCGATAGTTCTTCCTTTTATGCCTTTTTCTAAATTAATAATTATTCATTCTGAAAAACCTGTTCACACTCACCACAAACAAAAGGATTTCTACTTCATCATTGAACATCAAACTGGTAATATATAATTTTTTTTTTTAAATATATAAACATTAACTAGATATGAAATATACTACTCTACAAATATATTTTTCTGTGCAATATATACTTTGTCAACTCATCTTCATTTAAATCTTTCAACAGTGTACTGGCACTTTAATTCAGCTCGAGCAACATTGCAAAAAAAAAAAAATTAGACTCGACGCTGAAACCCCCGATTCACTGCTGTAGCATCTGGTGTAAAATTTTGGCAGTACAGTTCTTACAGAGTTTACAAACTGCAGTTTTGTCATCATTCCACACAAGAGACATCTTTACACACAGAAAGAAATCGATGTTTTCCCACCCTCTTTTGATTGACAGGATATAATCGGCCCTGATCACTAAACTATCGGCCGATGGCCAATAGCGTGACAAATAGCCTTTATTGGTCGATACCGATTATTGGCCATCAGTGCATCTCTACTTCTATCACAAGTTTCACACGACACTTAATGTAATTACCAATAATGTATTCACTTTAATACTAATGGATATAAAATGGTGCAGGCCATTCCCATAGTTAACAACATCTTAGGGCTGTGCGATTAATCGAGTTTTCGATTTCAATTTTGATTATGGCCTCCGACGACTATGAAAACAAAATAATCGCAATAAAACAATTATTGTGCCACATTCCATTTTTGCACTGTTCTCGTTTGGTCTTTTTAAAAACCGTGCGCCATTTTTCTTTACAGCGGTGCGCTTTCGCCCCTCCCTAAAAGGCCAAACTCACTCCCTGCCAGGCTGTGGCATTTGTAGTTCAGTTCAAGCCAAGATGACAGAAAGGGAGCCTTTGGTCGACAAGAAAGAGAAAACCATTTCAGCCATTTGGAAACAATTTGGTTTCAAGGAGTCCGATGTGGAACAAAAAGAAATAACATTTGGTATCATTGGAAAGCTCATTTCCTCTAGCATCATGACAGCTGGTCTAAATACGGTCATTTCCTTTCTAGAGCTAACGCAGAAACTACAGGCTGATCTAAACCAGGAGACAGAATTTCATTGGCTAAGGACGTTTAAAGTTAATTTTTGGCGATACTATTCGCCGAAATGTGTCACGTGACGTGCTGTGCTAGCTTTGCTTAATTTATTTAATTAAACAAATTTATTACATTTTTGTTATATATATATATATTTTGCAGTTGAATTATATTCAAGGAAATCCACTGTTAAAAATACAATAAAAAGTTTTTTTTTTTTTTTTAAAAGGTCAATAAATGCATGATGTTTCCAAAGTCGATGAATAATTGTGTTTAATAATCGTGATCTCAATATTGACCAAAAATAATCGTGATTATGATTTTTGCCATAATCGAGCAGCCCTACAGAATCCGAGAGACAATAAGCCCAAAAATGTCTGTGTTCTTACTCAGTAAGTAGGATTTAACTTCAGTTAATAACGAATGAGGTTATAAAAATATATGGCAGGTGACATGGCAGGGAGGTATGACAGAGAAGCATATGGGAATGGCAGTGACTTCCACTGGGTTAAAAATGAATGAACTTCCTGTTTGTTAAGACAACTTGCCAGTGATGAGCAGCTTTAATTGTTGATGATAAATGTTTATCTAAGTTTTTTCTTGAGTGTTTATGTGACTGAAACAGCTACTGCACCTAACTGAAAATAACTACACAAGAATTGTTGGAGGGAATTCTAGGCCATACTTTGGAAAACCATGCTGACTCTAAAAATATGCATCAAATGGGGATTTCCCACTGAACTGAAAAGAAAAGAAGACATTTCCTCATTGCTTACCAAGAAGAGCAGTGGAAAAATGTCCAAACGTTTTCCATAAGATCTAAACTGAGAGGGAACTGTGGTCTTCCTCTGATACCTGACTCTAAACACTGGCACTACTAGATAATTCTTAGATTAAGTCAGATGCACTTCTTTTACATTCATTCATTTATCTTCAATAGCTGCTTTATCTTGGTCAGGTTCACGGTAGATCCAGAGTGTTTCCTGGGAACACAGGGAACACACGCAGGATGGGACAGCAGTACAACACAGGGCACCACGCACACTTACTTTCACACGATCATTCAGACCTAGACACAACTTAGCATAGACAATCCACATACGGATATATTGGGAGGAAACTGGAGAACTCAAAGGAAACCCACAGAGACACAGGGAGAAAATGTGAAACTCTACACAGACAGTAACCTGAGCTCAGGATCAAACAGAGGACCATGGAACTGTGAGGCGGCAAAGCTATCTGCTGCGCCACTGTGCCGCCCTTCAGACATTCAATTCAAGTAAATTAATATCAGAGTTCCATTAACATATAGAAAGTAAGCCGAATCTGCAACAGCATTCATACTGCCAATAATCACTCAGGCCAAAATTGATCTCACCATTTCTAGTTCATTTTAACCCTCTCACATTCCATCATAAGCTTAATGGCAAGTTCATTTAAACATTATTTTGGCATTTGTGTATTACTGACTTGGTGCTAGACACATACTTGTTTCTAAGCTGAGTCGAGTCATGTTACCCAAGAAGCTTGCCTTCACAACTTGGCCACTGGTTGACCTTACTCAACAAGTTTTGTGCAAAATCACAGGCTGCGTATCCTCAATTGTAACTCTTGGCCCTCAGCATCACCAAATGTTTATATTCACAAGCTTTGTTCTCTGTGTGTGCACTGGTTCTCTCCTCTCCCTTTACTTCTCCATCTCTATCAATCATGCTCAAAGAGTGTGTTGTTGGTGATAACGGTCAGCTGTGTGCAGGACATTGTGCACCCCATTGTGCATGTCCTGTGGCAGTGACCGTATTGTGTGCGGCTGAATGCGATCTCTGTGGTCATTGGCATCACCCTGCCCAGGACCACACACCACACATCTGCCATACTGTACTCCTCTGCGAGGGGAATTCGCACTTCCGTCACCTTTGTCTTCTGTTTTTCCAACAAGAGATGGGGTTGCTGAAAGACAACAAAGGCTGTGTTGGCATGAGCGACAGGATGAAGCTGCTTGCACACAGGAATGACAGACTGTGGCCTTAGCTGGATCATCCCTTAGAAATGGCTTCTTCCTCACTATTAAAGGTCATATAAAGCACTGTAGGGTACCTGATGCAGGTATTTTATTGTCCCACAATATGATAAGCTCTTGAATTGATCTCAGAAAGGCAGCGGCAACAACATGGGTAGAAGCAATAAATGCTTTCTGCTTCCGAGCGCATCAATGCTGATGCATTTTGACTCCAGCTGTCTTACAAGGAATGCACTGTGGAAATGCATCAAGTGAATCTGGTGACAGATGGTGATTGCAATAAATGGTGTAAAAGATTTGACTGGCAGCAGAAAAACACCACCTTGTTAATGTCCTGTTGGTATTTGATTCGGTTTCCTGTTTGTCAATATAAGAGACATAATTCCAGTCAAATTGTGCAAAAGATAACAGCTAGATAACTAAATAAGTGCATGAAACTGCAATGAAACCAATTCAAAAGACTAATGGTGGCTCTGTGCACTTATTCAGACCTAAACCCACAGGAATAACAGTTGGTATGACTGTTGGAAAAGTAAAATGTTAGGGTATCAGTCCGACATGGTCAGATGGCTCCCCCCAGCCCCCAGATGTTGCAGCAGCTGAGTGCTCAATTGCTATACTCAAGAAGATGGGGTAGCATTCTGCAATATCTGTTTCACCTCCTAATGACTTCTGTTACTTAGGGATTCCCTGACCTGCTATTATGCAATTGCTTATGTAATCCCTTAATTCAGAGTAGGGTTGCATTGATATTGTGTTCATTTACTTGTATATAAAAAAAAAATAATAATAAAATAAAAAAACTCAGATAGCAACATCTGATACCCTGACATACGTGATATATGTGACCATGTGACGTAAACATAGTGTACATTGCCTCGTTAATAAACTGACATGAAATTCAAGCAATCTGAACATATACGGTATCATGATTTATGATGGAAATCAAAGCAAAACACAATGCAAACTCTGCTCTGTGAAATGATCAAGAAAATGAACTACAGCATCTTCCTACACTACAAGAAACCTGAGAAAACAGCTTAAACATGAAACACGGCACATGGATTTCATTTCATGGCAAGGTGAGAAAAACGTCTACAGACAAACCTAGGTGAGTGAAAAGAACAGCTTTTACCCAGTACACTGTACTTGATGATCACTATCAGTCACTGACAAGGAGGGATTCTGATGCAATGAAAACAATGAAATGTACTTTACTTACAGCTGAAGAGAAGTGGAACAAAACCTGCTCTTCCTGCAACCCTACTTGATCCAAGGTAACTAAAGTGGTTGACTGATTAATAATAGGTTACTCAATTTGATATCAGTATCAAGCAGTACCAAAAAATTTTTTTTAAAGTTTGATCTTGCTTTGGAGTCATAACTGTAAACATTGGATTAACTATACACTGAAGTCTGTGGAGCCAGGTAGCCAGCCTGTTTTAGGTTATATTAGGAAACACTTGCATAAGAGCTAATGCATAATGCACTAAATCTCTCAGGAGTGCCAGAAAGTCACTACCCTCTCAGGCTGTCATGCTATATCACAAGCCTGTCAAAATGGTTAATCCTCAAATAATCGGAGTGGTGTGTGTTGGGGTGTTTAATAGTTGTGCTAACTACAGAGGCAAGTAGGGCTGCACATTCTCCCAGCCTCCATACAATAGCCTAGTCTCTCCACTGTTTGTGTTCCCTGACAGAGGGAGTGTTGGGGGCTTGTTTTCAGAGTTCACAAGATACAGGAGTCCTTTGTCTGCTCTCACATCACCACACAGTCTCACTCAAAGTGCGTGGCCTTAGGGTGGCGGTGTGGAAAGCAAAAATAGGCCCCATCCTGAATGAATAAACATCAACACCTGAAGAGGCAGCAACCTCCACAACCTATTCACACTCCCTTTCATTGTGGGCAAGGAAATCGTAACTGTCCCACCACACTCAATTTCCAGCATTCAAGCCAACAACTATTTCACTTATGACCTCTTTTCTTTCCAACAACGGGACACTTCTCCATAATTACTCTTCATTGTGTGGCGACAGAATGATGCATAAGTTGTTATTAAATGTTTTGATAGCATTGTTGGGCATGTAACGTGGTTATGCATGCTCTGAAGGGGGGCGACAGGCTTGGCTTGCCAAATGTTCATATCAAATTTTATGAGGAACGTTTATGTTGTTTTGGCAGAATGCTGAACTGTAATTTAGACTAAATTATTGGTCTTGGACTCTGCAGACAGGCACACAGATGGAATATATTTTTGTGCTGGTTTCCCAGAAAACTCAAGGATCTGTAAAAAGTGTTAAAGGTACAAATGAACTCTTAGAAAAACATTTGCATGGGGATTTCATGTGTGTAAGCACAGAAGAGCAGAATGACAGAGTCTAGAGGAAACTTGTAACAGAAGTAGGCCTGGAGAAAAATCCACAGCTCGATTCAGCTTTCAGGTTACAATGTTTGTCAGGTGTGAGATTACAAGATAGTGATTGACAACTCTGAAAACTCACCCTGTTGCCTTACTCCAGTGCTGAGACTGCTTTCCATCCAGTACAACAAAGACCAGAAAGAACAGAACATTCAGAACATGACTAGTAAATTGCCATGCACAGATACACCCACTCATACAGTAAGCTTCACTGAGCTGTCTCCTAATGGACTTCTCGATGCGACTCCTTTGTTTTCTTTTATAGGAGATCAATACATTTCTTCTTTTGGCCAGACATCTGATCCCATAAAGCGCTGACAGACCTCCCCTCTGTGATCTCCCTGCACTGCATTAAATCCAAGTCTTATTCTCTTATACTCTCCAGGGTAGGGCAGGGCAGTTATATAAATAATAATAATAATAATAATAATAATAATAATAATAATAACAACAATAATAAAACACAGATGTACAGTTTTAACATTAATGTGGTTCATTCAGAGTTCAGGACTCTTGGCATTTTAAGAACTGTGAGAGACTGTTGCTGTCATTCAGTCGCAACTCTGGAGAACCTCCGAGTATAGTAAGTGTGAATTTGATTTATGAACATCAGTGGCATAGGCTAATATGACAATAAATCATGTACAGCCCCAACTCAAGCAAGAGGTAGTATGAGTTCACACTTAGTTGAAAATGTTATTCAGAGGAGAAAAAAAAATCTCTCTCCTCTGATGCCCTATTGATTATGAAGGCCAAGAAAAGCTCTGGCTGGGAAAATAATGAGGCTTACCTGAAGAGCCTGATGGTGGAATAATATGAGAGCAAAGTAGAGAGAGCTCTGAAGAGGAGACGAGGAAAAAAAAGAAACAATCTTTGGTATGAAAAAGTCAAACAGAATCTACCAACTGTCATCATGACACTCATCATAAGAATCTGAGGATATGAGCCAAAAGTCAGAGGGTTAGAACAAGGAAGTAGAAAAGAAAAAAACAGAAAGAGAGTGTGATGTGTCATACGCTAGAAGAAACAAGATATTAATAGAAAGAGGAAGTTCCATATTTAGAAACCACCCACGAATCTCTTTAAGCCTACTCATTTTGCTGTCATTGTGTGGCAGATGAAACTCAAAGGAAACCATGAAGCAACAATGCTACATTACTTCAATCAACAAAGGCACGACCTACATGTCCCGGAAGTGGTCACAGAGGCAGGTAGTTGGTGTGACACAAGAAAGTGCATGAAGCGAGGGGGCGTGACGGTGAGTCTGCTTACATACACTGTGGGTTGAATGTTCAAAAGAACTGCTGCTTGCTTTTTGAAAAAGCGAAAAAAAAAAAGAGCTTTAAAGTCAAAGTCTATATACACTCGAAGAGGATATATGAAAATGTGGCACTGAATAGTTGGCCATCATTGGACCAGACTTGCAGGCATTGTTTCCATGATGCCATTATGAAATTGTTGGTAACTAATGGGTAACTCCAGGGCAGGGGTTCTCAATCTTTTTTAGCCAGTGACCCCATTTTAAAGGCCAAAATTCTTACGACTACTGCTCCCACCAAAAGTAATTAATTAGTAGAAATTATAATCATAAAATAATTTTTAAATCAAAGCACATTATTGTACATAATTGCCCAATACACAGAATGAAATGTAACTTTCTTCAACTAATTTAAAGACTAAAATTGATCTTACAAAATCAATATAAAAAACACATAGCACATCATTTAATTGCAATATATTAAAGAGGGACAGAGGACAAGGAGACTAAGCTGCATGCTCATTGCATCTAATCTCATTTTGACTTTTACATCCAACCTACACCACTACTTTGATTTGATATGTCTAGGTGTTAGAAAACGGCAACAACAGTTGCACTAGTCGGTTTAGTCAGGTTCATATACTGGATTTCATATAATATTGTCATGAGCATAAAGATAGTTTTATACCAAAAGAAAATGTTGGTGCATGGAGCACTCATTTCTGTGCTTTCTTGCACTGGTAAGAGTAAACATAACATTCAAACATCGGTAAATATTATACACATGCATTACCAGCATATACTATATCACCATATACGGTTTGTTAAACCAGAGTGCAGATTTTAAACAATGCCAGAGCTCAGACTATTACAGTCGGCTACAAACTGAAATATCGTAGTTTCAATTATACCCTGCAAACTATAGCATTAATATTTAACTTTGTAGTATTTTTTTGTTCGCTAGAAACTATGAACCTATTTTTTAAATTATTTTAAATATTGCATAAAACCCACTTCAATTTACATGAAAACATGGTGGAGTTTGGTTCTAAAATGGTCTTAAGAGGAGCTCCAAATTGAATGAAGCCTAAATGTTAATAATAATAATAATAATAATAATAATTAATAGCCTATTAATATTAACATTACAATACAAATAATAATAAATACTGATACTATATTAAATATTCCATAAATCAAGACTTACAACTACATTAGTATTATAACTATGTTATAAATAATGGTTGGTAATCTCCTGCGACTCCATCCGCAGCTCAGGCGACCCTACATGGGGTCATCACCCAAAGCTGGAGAACCTAAGCTTTAGTGCCAGGTGGCAGGTGAAGAGTAGGCCACTGTGACACAAAACACTTTTTGTTTTGTTTTTTACCTTTCTCGACTCACACCTCCACTCTATAAAAAACACAAGGGGTAGCAGAGGGCGAACATGCAACACTGCTCAACTGCATACAAAAAACAAGAAAAGGCTGTAGGGTGTGAGCCAGCTTCCAACCGCAAACACCCCACCCTGCTGGGCACTCAGAGGCCCTGCTAAGTGGCAAGCATACTCACACCAAAGCCAATTTATCCACTCTGTCACCTCTGCCATGCCTACAAGCACCTCCATTCATACACATGCCGGAGAGCTTGCAATCAGGTCCCCGAGTGACATTCTGCAGCAGTGGCTAGCATGTACTGTAGCACTGAAGCAAGCTTTAAGTAATGTTCTTGTATGTCTTTGAGTAGCTCATATGTGTATCTATATGTAATCTGCCATGATTTGCATCAAGTAGGTACACATGGCATCACATACACAAGGTCCTTCTGTTCTCGAACAATGACCTTGATTGTTTAAAACACATGATTAATAAGTCTACACATGGCAAAAGCTTGTGTTGGTTATTAAATGAGACTGAGGGTCTTTATTTATTATAATGATGTTGACAGAGATAATATCACCTCAATGGGAGCAATTCATGAAGAAATTGATGACTTAAAAAGTGAAGATGAGATATACAATACTGTGCAAAAGTTTTAGGCACCCTATTTTTTTTTAGTACAAACTTTGTTATAGGTTTTTATTTTATGACTTCTACATTATCGAGTCAGTACAAAAACATTTTAGATTCCCAAACATTAGTTTTCTAGCACAAAATTTAATGTTATAGAAAAATGATTGTAAGTCAGTAAAGAAAGCGGTATATTATGTAAGAGACACTTTTCAGGCAAAAAAAACACAATGAAGGTTGCTGGGTTTTGCTGCAAAAATAAGACGCAATTGTGACAGTCAAAGTCTCCAGAAGAACCGTGTCTGGTTTTGCAAGATGCTCAATAAAACTTACAGCTCATTTCCTTATAAAACTGCACTAATTGTACCGGAGACTACTATTTTAATTTTTTGTCACACCAAATATTGACTTTATTTCATTTACTACTGTTTACTGCTCTTAACAGTATTTTAATTATTTTGAAGGCATCTTTGCTCTACAGCATTTCTTTGCATGTGCATAAAACATCTGCACAGTACTGTACCTTATATTGATCCTCTGTAGGGGAAATTGAAGAAACTGATTCATTCATCTTCCGTAACTGCTTTATCCTGATCATGATCAAAGTGAATCCTGGGAACACCCTGGAGGGGACACCTGCACATACACATACATATGCACATACACACTCACACCTATGGGCAACTTAACATATCCAGTCCACGTATGTGCATTTTTTGGAAAGCGAACCCAGAGGAAACTCATGCACACATGGAGAGAACATAAGTCCTCACAGAGAGTAACCCGAGCTCAGGATCGAACCAGGGACCCTGGAGCTGTGAGACAGCAATGCTGTGCAATTGCACCACCAAGATGCCAGTGGAATGATAAGATGCCAGTGGAAAATATTGGAAAACAGCAATCTGCCTTCTTCAGAAATCTCATAGTCCCATTATTCTCATTACATAAACTTCAGAAATTAGACTGAATGAGCCTTAATTCAATTCCACATTAAGACATATGGGTGGCTCAGCTTTATATTCACGCTTGCGAATCAAATCTGTTTTTGCAGCAAAGCCTCCTCTGACAGAAGAGGTTATTTCTGTTCTCCTGCAGGACTCCTGGCTCACTATTACAGCATGCTGGTAAAGAGAGATGGCAAAGCACAGGGACTACACCATTCCTGTGCTGTACTAGGTTCTCTATGGGGAGCACAAAACAAACAAACAAACACACACACACACACACACACACACACACACACACACACAAAGTAAAAAATAAATAAATAAAATAAATATTATAGTGTAACTGTTGTAGGACTGCAGGATCTTAGTGGTTTCACTTTATTAAGATGACCGCAAAAAACTACACATTTACAGTTGTCTACGGAAGAAACATCATACAAAGCACACTGTAAATGCATAAATAAGTCAATAAGAATCGCATAAATGTAT
Source organism: Stegophilus panzeri (assembly GCA_024331685.1). Lineage (NCBI taxonomy): Eukaryota > Metazoa > Chordata > Actinopteri > Siluriformes > Trichomycteridae > Stegophilus > Stegophilus panzeri. The sequence continues at coordinate 21,403,094 of JANDJT010000001.1, read as the reverse complement.
AAAACCTAGAACGGTTGGTGACTCGTGTAAGAAGAGACATACTTGGTTAACATATGTCTCAATTGTTTGTCCCACCTTATGCAGTTCTAGCTGTGCTAAGAGTTTGTTTTGGCTTTACTTTGTTCACCAATTTCACAGCAAGCCACATGAGGTCAGCTACAGGGAATACTCTGCAATGCTGAAATAAACAGGACTTCACTGGGGATCTAGCCAGTGTCAACACCTATATACTGCTTGGCAACAAAGTGCCTAAGTCCAGCAAACAAAGTGCAAACATGTCACTTCTTTGGTCCATATACTCTAAGAGGCAGAAAAAAAAAATAAAAAAATTGAATGGCGTGATATACATACGGCAGAGGGAAGCTTCAGCCATATCCACAAGATATCCAGCTCGCTGTGACACTTAATATGTCAGTAATAATGTACTGGGGATGTGCTAAGGGACTGTGGGGGCTCTCGGTTACAAATGCAACTGGCCCACTTTCCTCTGTCACATGGAAAGAAGTGTGTCAGAGGACCAGGCGCTAACTCGCCACTGATCTGAAATCAGGACAGAATGGACACGAGGGATCCAGACACACACCCACAAAAACAGGCCCCCCCCTACACACACAGGCCCCCCCACACACAAATACAGGCCCACACACCCTCCCACATACACTACAAGGGGATGTGCAAACAGGAAAACACCCAACAGGCACTTAACACCAGTTCTGCTCTATAATGCAACTTATATAACACATAAATTGGACATTTCAGTGGATGACTGAGGCTGAGACAAATAATGAGGTCATGCAACTGCTCCAATGAATTAACATGTTCTTTTTATGCATGCTGACAGGGAAAACAGGGAAACTGTATATCTGCACACCATGCCACACACGTCAATGTGAAATTACAACGGTTGGAAATAAGTGAATCTGAGGTCACATGACCCTTGTCAGGGGGAATGGTACCCTGCTCTGGCAGCTGTCATCAGCTCATAAAAATCTGGTGAAGGGAAATCTGACCCTGCATAGAGCATCCATGCCCCCTCCCTGCAGGTCTCTTACAAACCTTCTTCCCTTCCAGTCCTTCTGCCCGAGTCCAAGTCTTTCCAAGAGCTCACTGAAGAAGTCCCTCGAGGGCATGTCTCTAATGAAAGCGCTGGAGAACACATTTCCCCTGTCTGGACGCTCTAACTGATCACTTACTCAGAACCTATACAAATGGGACAGGAGACTCTTTCTAATGAAACATGGGCTTTTAGACATAAGGTACCTCACAGAATGGGAAATCAAAAAAAAGCAATAAAAATCACATTTGATATGCAAAGCTCAAAAACAATTAAACAAAATAAGAGCGTCATGCTGCAAATCAAGTGCAAATAAATGTACAAGTATGTACATGTAGAAATGTTTCCTACAGATACAGTAGATGATGACTGGTCACCCTGTCTAGGTAAACTGACCAAGTATTTTTGTCCATTATGTTCATTAATAAATCTGTGCTAAGGGGGTCTTTTGTTTATTCAAAACTATTGTTTCAAAACTTGAGAACCTCCGCTCTAGACAGTCGACACTGCTTTTCATCACTTACTATTTCCAGTTCATAAAAGTCAGACTGCACTGGGGGAAATCCTAGTTTAGAACGCCACAGTTACGTGTAGAACAAGTGAAGTGTAATCTATGACTCATTTAGTAAATACCAAAATTCCATTTAACACAATTTTTAAAAAGGTGAAGACTTGGTTCATTTTAAATACCCTACAATTGGGAATAGATATAAGTGAACTGAAAAAATGTTTATGATTTTTTTTTTTATAATTAGAAACAAGCAAAACTGGAAAAGACTTAGATTTTACAACTGTATGATTGTGTTTTTCTACTGAATATTCAAAAAAGAAGAACCTGCCCAAACAAGAACCAGTGAAACTTTATTCAGAGATGACTGGAACAGATTACAGGAGAGAAAAAAAATGTCATCATTACAGCACAAACTGGGACTTAAGTTAAACATAAAAGAAGTGCTTTGATTAACATTGCTCCTTTGACTGTTCGACCTCTTGGGTAATCACTGATCGTTAGCATTTCGCTTATACTGTAGGTTCAACTGATTTACCCTCCAGGTGTCTATGCATTTAATAATCAACTAAATATTTTTACGTATTTTAATATTCTTACTTATTTTACTGCTATTCTGAAGCATCTGTTTCTGGTTTTACTTTTGTTTGGTTTTCGATTTACTAAGATCTCAAAAGCTCAAGTGTCCAAGGTTCAATGCTGAGCTTGGCTGACTGTCTGTGTGGAATTGCCCATGTTCTCCCCATGTTTGTGTGGGCTTCCTCTGGGTTCTCTGGTTTCCTCCCACCTCTCAAAAAACATGTCAGCAGGTAAACTGACTAAAATAAATTGCCCCTTAAGGGTGCGTGAGTGCTCATGGTGCCCTACAATGGACTGGCATTCCATCCACGGTGTATTCCTGCCTCCTGCTCCGTGTTCCCAGGATAGGCTCCAACGCAACCCTAATCCGGACAAAGCCACTACTGAAAGTGAGTGAGAAGAAAGTGAAGATCACAAATGGGCACTAATTCGATAAACTGTGTGTGTAGTAAGAATAACTTCCTGAATAACAAAGTAGGGAGATGAAACAATATATAATTCTAGTTTCTGTGTGGCTCAGTAGCGGCAACGAGTTCAGATATCGACAAGAGAAACTTAAACTCAAAATGACGATTAAAGTTGGTTAGTCATGTCCAAAAACTGTTTCAATTATGATATTAAAACAAAATAAAGTGTAGACATGAGTGTGGATTCTGGTAATGATGACTCAGTTTAAATCAGAAGTGAGCATGCAGTGAAAATCTAATATAAACCCAACTTTACCATGGCAAACTGATGATTTTTTTAAATTAATTATTTTACTTCTTGTTATTAAGACTTGATGACACTAAAAACCAACAAACTAACTGAGCTATAATCAGCTGTGCCTGAGGGGTCTACACCAGGCCAATATGCCCACCTGTGTGTCTACATCACCTAGTTCACCATGCTGCTGTGGAGATTTAGCAGATGTCTGAAAGATGCACAAAAGCAACACTCTCCTCACTTTACATATCTCACTTTTGTATTTATTTATTTTTTTAAAGCAAACTGACGTAGAGCTCTGAAACCGTCTGTGACATTCTGTGCAAGAGTGTGTGTGTCTGTGTGTGTGTGTGTGTGAGTAGCATCATGAAAAAGGCTTGCAGAGCTCATAGTGTTTTTTTAGAGGAAGTTCTGACTAGAAGCAGTGAATAGCCACTGAGCATGATGCCCTCCTAGATTACAGTATACACCTCAAACAGTGACATCCACTGTTACAGTGGCACGACTCTGAGCACTTTATTTTAAAGCTGTCATAAATTTTTAATTACCGCACATCTTGGTTTGAGAAAGACAAGGAATTAATATACTGGATACATGTATGAATCCTCAGATTAAATTTGATACTTTTAAAGATTTTGCACTTCATGGACAGAGATGGGCAAACTACTAGCCCCTGTGACTGGGACATGTAGAATTTGTGCCGGGCTGTATGGGGAAAAAAAAAAAACCCTACTCCTTATTGACTTTTGCAAAATAACAATTTTCACTTGTTGTGCACGTTTGAATTAATGTAATGCACTTCATGGTGTTGTGAAGCACCTTTGTATCCACAGTGTGCGCGTTCTCCCTCATATATGTATATTTTATTT
>JANDJT010000001.1:21392204-21398843 GCA_024331685.1 Stegophilus panzeri | reverse complement strand
TACTTCTAGGACTAGGACTTACTCCTATGCTTTGGATCATTGTCTTGCTGCATAATCCAGTTGTGCTTGAGTTTCAAATTACAAACTGAAGACTGGATATTCTCCTTTAGGATTTTCTGCTAGAAAGCAGAATTCATATTTCCCTCAACTGTTGCAAGTTGCCCAGGCCATGAAGCAGTAAAGCATCCCTATGCTTGACTATAGGTATGATGTTCTTTTTGTGGAATTCAGTGTTTGGTTTACACCAGATGTAACGGGACCCCTGTCTTCCAAACAGTTCCACTTTCGACTCATCAGTCCATAAAACATTCTCACAAAAGGTTTGAAGATCATCAAGGTGTGATTCAGCAAAATTCAGATGAGCCTTAATGTTCTTCTGGGTTAGCAGTGGTTTTCACCTCACCACTTTCCCATAAATGCATTTTTACCCAGTGTATTTCTGATAGTGGAGACATGAACAGTTACCTTTATTGATGCAATAGAGGCCTGTAGGTCCTTTGATGTTGTCCTTAACTTTTGTGTGACTTGCTGGATGAGTCGGTGCTGTGCTCTTGGAGGAATTTTGGAAGGTCTTTCAGTTCTGGGAAGATTCACTACTGTGTCGAGTTTTTCCATTTGAAGATAATGGCTCTCACTGTGGTCCTTTGGAGTCCCAGCACCTTTGAAATAGCTTTGTAACCCTTACCAGTCTGATGTATTTCAATCACCTTCTTCCTCATAATTTCTGGAATTTCTTTCAACTTTGGCATAGTGTGTTACTGGGTAAGACTTTTCAACCAACTTCATGCTGTTGTAAAAGTTCTATTTAAGTTTTAATTTATTGAACTGGTCTAGCAGTAATCAGGTCTGGTTGTGTCTACTCTAGCTGAACCCTATTATGGATGCAATTTCATGGATTTCAGCAATTAGTAACTACAGGGGCGAATACATTTTCACACAGGCCCAATTGGCATTGGATAACTTTTTTGTTTTTTGCTAATAAATAACTTTATCATTTAAAAACTGTATCTTGTGTTTCCTCAGGTTGCCTTCGTTTTATCTTAAATTTTGTTTTAATTTATGACACAATTTAGTATGACATATACACAAAAACACAAGAAATCTGTGCTGTGAAATTTTTCACAGCACTGTATATACTGTACATCATAGAAAGGTCTTCAAGTATTTTTATCATATTACAGTCCGTACAGGACTTTTTTTTTTTTTTTTTTAATTTATTACTTCTGGACTGTAATATTCTCATTTACTTTTTATCATTTATTGTTGGTTTTCCACCTTTAGTTGCACCAAAAGATTCTGACTGATGGTAGCATGTGGGTTGGTTAATTACTGTTAATATTTTTATTGTTATGAGGGAATGTTCTGATTCTACTATAATGCATTTGCATGTTTCACATATGTATGCATATTCCCAATAAATATATCTAAACAAAAAAAAAAGGAGTTTTTTTTGTGATTGTTGCGGCCAAAAATGCTCGATTTGCGTGGTCATTTGCTGAGCTTTTTGAACTGGTGAAATTGCAATTGAACCAAATTGTTTTGCACGGTCTTTCGCAGTGATTGTTGGTAAATGAGACCTTTTAGCTGTACTCGTGTTCAACGTACGAAGATGAATCGAAGATGGCTTTGACTGAATGTGCATTTGCAAGCTTGCAAGCTCCTCTGAATATTGCAGAGATTGCTTGATTTTGTGTTAATTTCTGCAATGACAAAATCACCCATATCTGTTTTGCTTAGTCTATATTGATGAATTTAAATATGAAACTAGCTCACCATACATTATTACATTAGCTACCACTTTTTAAGAACTAGTTTGAAGTGATGATACACCAAATCTAAAAATATGTATTAAAACGAGCTATTTATGTGTTTTCAACTAAAGTGTGTTTAAAAAGATTTTAAAAAGCAAAACACTTTTTGAAAACATTTCAATTGCACAAGAGGTATATAACATTCCAACAATGACAGATGAAGAATAGACCAAAAAGTTTAAAATCCAAAAAGCATATAAAAAGCAAATGAGCATGAGGATGAGATTGAGAATTCAGGTTATCCCAGACCACAATATTTGATATCCTAGGGCCTCCAGCTCTGACTCATATTCAATAATCTCAGAGGCTCAGTGCAGTAAATCTATAAGAGAAGCTATTGGCTTTCTTACTCTCTGCTATAGTTTCATAAACTCTTCCATCAGTGTGGGGCTGGAATACCGGTGGGGGTCAGGGCCTTTCCCTTCCCACTCTCTGTCCTTTTTCCTATCTCCTTCTTTCTACTCAGAAATCAACATTCTTGTTTCTATTGAGGTTAGAAAGAGAATATGTTGAACACTAGTGCGTAAAAATCTGCTCAGTCATCAGAAATATGTCACGTTGATTGATTACTTTTTGGGCTGAAGTCACTTCATCAAGGCATCAGATTAAAAAATAAAACCACACTTAGCTATTGTATATTGTACGAGCCAGTGGGTAAAAATGTGTGAGTCAGCATTTGATAAAATGCATCTGCTCCTTTTCAAATGCATTCTGTAAAGCCAAATTAACCCCCAGCATGTAATGGAATGAAGATTACAACAGTGCAATTAATCATCCTAATATCAGACAGTCAAAGGCTTCCTGCAACCCAAAAACACACACACAGGTGTGGGTGAACATATTGTTCTCTATATCTTTTCCTTTAAGCTCATGATGTCAGTGAGAACTAAACCCACGGGAGCTTAACGCGAACAACTGTAGTGACTGAATGTGTATCGTAGAGGGTTTTAAGAGGCTGAGAGTAAGGTTGTGTCAGAGCTTACAGGCTGAGAGCTGTGGGAATTACAGACTGGCTTGTTTACACCAACTATGAGATCACCCTATGTTCACACTAGCAAGTGACAAAGCAATGATCACGCTATAATGTACCAGCGAGACACTGAGCCATAACTTCAGCCAAGCAACAAAGCAACAGGACAACATTTGAATTAGGATCTTCTCAATTCTATGCAAAATTATGTACAAGGAGGTAAAGCGGTGACTTTAAATGATTGGCCCAACTGACTCCTTGGACCAATCCTATGGTGTGTGTGGTCCTCAGTTTCTTCAATTCTCTACTCACAATTTTCCCTACAATTAGTTTCCATTTACTGTTTCATGTACAAAAATTGAAGAAAAAATTAAAACTATGCTTTCATCTTATCCTGTTATAATATGAACTCTCACTGGCTGACTACAGAGACATATATAAGGGATGATCCATGGCTAGGTGTGCGGTACACGATTTTAATGCATGACGTGAAGGCAAAGAAACACCCAAGGCAAAGCGGAGTGCATTAAAATTGTGTACCGCACACCTAGCCGTGGATCATCCTGCTTATTTCTGTGGTCACTTGTCAGCGTTGACAAGTTAAAGCTGTCACTGATGTTTGTAGTGCAAAATTTGACTGAAAGGATCAAAATAACGGTTAATTCTGATTAGTTAGTTCATATACGGGACATTAGATCAAGAATTCTGCCTGCTCTAAATCATACACAGAGATAAGGTAGTGTGATAAGATTACATTTATTTAAATTAATTAAATAGTTATTAGAGAGAGAGAGAGATTGCGCGTGTGAATTACCCGCGTCTATGCAGCGTCTCTACTAACAATGATTTTAACTACTGTATGCAACTGTGACTGTATGTTACTGTACAGTTGTTTATAGGCAGCGCATTAATTTAGAACGGTGCTTAAATGGACTGGAACTACCTGTGCGTTACATGGTTTGAATGCACACCTTCCAGCCAATCAGAATCGAGTATTCGGACAGAACATGCATATTAAAAACAATACACTTTGGAAGGAAGTATCAGAGATGATTGGTGTCTCTGGTGAGCATACATAGATTACTTTTCTTTGCTACTCTGCCAACAACCTAGTGTGAAGCCTAGCTCATATCACATAAATCAAACTTAAACACATTTTATACAAAAGTGGTGTGTATAAATTATATAGTGCACTTTAGTTTATACATTTTAGCTACCATTTCTCATCAGAACTAAAGAAAATTGTGGACAGTGCATACCCTTAAGCAACAACAGCAGCATTCGCAAGAGGCAAACTACAAGCGCCATGAGCGACATGTTACATGCCAGTGTGAACGTAGGGTCACATACACCCTCATAGGCTCAAGTCATATATAGAAAGAATAGTAAGTATCAAAGTATAATAAGAAGCAGAATGATAGACATTCCACTAAACCTGACTAAAGTGCTCTCTGTAATGTCTCTATGGCTGTCCTACCACAGAGCTACATTCTGAAGCAGTGAGTCTCTCTCTCTCTTGGTCTCTCTCTCAGTCTCTCTCTCCGTCTCTCTCTATGGCTGTCCTACCACAGAGCTATATTCTGAAGCAGTGAGTCTCTCTCTCTTGCCGTCTCTCTCTCAGTCTCTCTCTCCGTCTCTTTCTCTCTCTCCATCTCTCTCTCTCTCTCTGCTCTTGAGTTCAGGGTTACTGAATTCAGTTCTAGTTTGTGGTTGACCACTCATGCACATACATCTAGAGTTTATTCAAGCACTACAAAGTCTCTCTGTTGTGTGCGGCCCTCTTCCTGTCTGTTTCTATTAAACTGATCTATTAAATGTAAAATATACCAAAAGCAAAATGAAAACGGAAACAGTGCATTCAAGTTTTCATCAGGGAGCTGTCGGAGACAAATGTCATCTTGGTTATTAGAAATTGGTCTCAGATCAGTGCAAAACCTCGATTTCTGTGAAGACATGCAACTTAAGCACATGTCTAGCAAGCAATCTACATAACCACAATAGATAGGTAGGGAGCTAAACAGTAGAGATTGAAGATACAGACAGATTTAGAGAGACAGAAACAAGCTGACAGGCAGACAGCTAAATAGACAGACAAATAGAGAAGATAGCGATCGAGAATACCACTCACTTCCGGCAAACGTCTCTGACTTTTCCGTTCCCACTTATCAATCAGACCTGGGGCTTGATGAGGATAATGCTCTTAAATATAATAAAATGTGCAGCACAAGAATGGAAAATACTAAACTGTGGAGTGCTGACGCTGAAACTGCTCCACCTTTGAGTGACTGGGTGCTTTTCATTATACACTCTTCACACATACTGTATCTTTCCCCAACACCTTACCTTCTTCTACTTGGGGCTGTCTGGAGGCATCACACAAAGCCTGGGTTAAGTATTTTTAGAGTGTGTTTGGTCAGGTACATCTCCACATCCTACAGCAAGCACACAAAGAAAGCCATCATCAGACACTGAGAAAAGTATAGTGTATATGCAGACCAGATTACACACTGATGTTAGATAATCATTACAATGAATTCCATTCGCTGAATACAGCACCCAAATCGAGAAATAATCACCTGAAACATGAGACTAAAAGTGAAACTGATGAGCTTCTGTCTGTTTGCAAAACACTACAGAATGTAAATTGCAGTTCTGCATTCTGGAAATCATGCGGGAGAAACAAAATAGAGCAAAGATCCTAAGAAAGCTTGCCAAACACCAAGCTGACGACCATAACCAGAGTGCATGAATGCATTTTTCACAGCAGTAGCTGATGCCAAAGCCCAGATGCTCTTGTGATTGTACCCTGACTAGCATCTGGGTTTTCCCTGACATAAATTTAAGGTGACCGCACAAGTGGGGTTTTTGTCTGTCTGACTGGAACGTGAGAATTTTTTTTCCCCCTAAACTACCTAAAAAAACCTTGTATCTTTATTGGCTTTATCCACTGCTGTGTCAGTTAGAGGATAGAAAACACACAGAGCGATACTTTATGCTCACTTGCCATAACTAAACTGAGCTGACTGCAGATGTGACCTTTCAACTTTTATACCTTTATTACATTCATTCCATTCTTTAATTCATTAGTAACCACTTAATACCATTCAGTGTCATGGGGAATCCAGGAACACCCAGGCCCATGACAGGAATATACCCTATAAAGTATGCGTCTATCACAACACACACACACATACACATACACACACACATACACACACACATACACACACACATACACACATGGGCAATTTAGGGGGCTTTCACACTGGCAGTTTAGTCTGAAACAGAGCACGGTTTGCATGAAACATTAGTAATGTGAAAGCTGTCATGCAGACCGGGAAGCGCACTGCGGTACCAATCCCGAGACTTCTTGTACGAGGTGATCTGATTACAGTTGCACTGGAACTGTGCTGTGATTCCCGTGAATGTGAACGCGACTCGTATTTGGGTCTACACTTGTTCTGGAACTAAAGAACCTGCACGTGTGTTTTAGCTGATGACCACTGTGATAGGGTGGCACCCTGTCCAGGGTGTCTGCTGCCTTGTACCCAGAATTCCCTGGGAGAGGCTCCAGGCTCCCTGTGACCCTGTGTAGGATAAGCAGTACAGAAAATGGATGGATGCTCATTTTTCTTGGTTCTAATAACATCTTTGTAGATAGTATCGAAACTAGCTAAACTTACAAGTTAACGGTCTCCTTATTACAGACGGCAAAAACCTCGCTGCTGTTATATTTCTGGATATATCAAACATTTTAATCCTGTAACAACACAGCAAGTACCAGTGACTGGCTCAGGAGATGCAAATAGGAACGAATTTGTGGAACCATAAAAAAAAAACCCCACAGATAATGTTGCA
>JANDJT010000001.1:21372204-21387204 GCA_024331685.1 Stegophilus panzeri | reverse complement strand
TTGTTACAATACCTTTTAACTTCAGTGCAAGATTGTCATTTAAACAATACCACTATACCACATAATCATTTTTTTTAATCGATCATGTTGAAAATGAATAATGCCATGAAACAGATATTTTTAAAAATGATGAATAAGTACAAAAATGCAGAGAAATTTTGAAGCCATAGCTTGAACCATAAAAAGCAACTTGCAAGGAAATGAGGAACAGAGTCCGACATTAAGTTCTTACCCGGTATTTAGGGTTGTCTTTACTTTTCTTACTTACATTAACCGCATAGTAATCTCAGTTTTTAAGTCTTGCATTCTTGAAGTAGATAAATCCGTCTATCGTCACTGCAACGGGCAAGTAGTTCTAACTCATAATCAGTCCTTCGAATAGGTGTATATAGGTGCAACCCACATATTTTCTGACAAATACCTTTTGCTATACATTCACCTCTCATCAATTGGTAAATTGGTTTCATTTTGCTGTTGTATTCTTTGTTGTGTCCACCATGTGTAGTGCCTAAGGGATGTGGCTTAAAGTGAAGGGAATCTGTGTGTATGTGTATGTCTACATTCCCTGTACAGGTGGATAGATTTATAGTACTCCCATATCAAGAGCAGAATAATTCATGCCAGTAGTGTAAAACTGTAGAGGTGTACTGTTGTGAGTAATTTTACACTTCAATACTTTTTTAATACTGGTACTCTTATGCAACCCAATATGAACACAAAAATCCCCAGGAGAGGCAATATAAAATCTTTTTATACTACAGCAAACCCATGTACTCATCTGTATACCCTGATAAAACTGAATGTTGTTCAGATGACAACTACTGTACTCTACTCTAGAACAACTCTGTAATGCATAATTAAAGACTTCTAAACTTATCTGCTCTTTAGATGACCTTAACTGGCAGCAGCAGGCACAAACACGGCTATAGGCATTGTGAAACCTAGACAAGACAGTGATGAGATAATAGGATAGGTGAAGCTGCAACTCTACATTGTTCTATGTTCACTACATTGACAGGGGGACTGTGTGGAACAAAGGTCTCAGACAGAACAAGTGGCCTGTAACACTAAACACATCCTGCTCATGCACTTCTGCATCAGTGCGGTTTTCTTTTTAATCACAGTCCCATTCAGCCTAAATATAGAATTATTGGCACCTGCCATGAAAATAAGCAATTGATAATCTAAAAATTAGTAAGTACACCCCATGGAAATTATTGGCTTTTCTGACATATTTGGACAAGCAAACATTTGATCATCTTTGAAACAGTGCCTATTAATTAATTTGCTATACTTTAACAAAACCACAAGGAACAAATAGCTTCTTCAACCATTTATTCAACAAAAATATCAATAGATGCGATATTCTTCTGTGGAAAAAGTAAGTACGCCCTTGGCCTCAGAAGCTAGAATTGACCCCTTTAGCAGAAATAACTTCTTGTAGGCGTTTTGCATAATTGTCCGCCAGTCTCTGACATCGGCTTGCTGTTGCAAGATGCAAATTCTTTCGGTTGCAAGATGTTTGAAGGTTTTCTTGCATGTACAGCCCATTTCAAATCCCCCCACAACATTCCAATGGGATTCAAATCCAGGCTTTGACTGGGCCATTCCATAACCCTCCATTTCTTCTTTTTGAGCCATTCTTGGTGGATTTGCTAGTGTGCTTAGGATCATTATCCTGTTGAAAAGTCCAACTTAAAATTTCGGCCAGATGGCCTCACATTATCTTCAAGCACTCTTTGATATGATGCAGAATTCATAGTTGATTCAATAAACCTAAGCTGTCCAGTCCCTGGGGCAGTATAGCAACCCCAAACCATAACATTTCCACCACAGTGCTTCACAGTTGGTATGAGATGCTTCTCCTGAAAAGCTGTCTTTGGTCTGCACCAAATATGTCTGCTGTTACTGTTGCCAAACAACTCTATCTTTGTCCTGTTGTCCTGTTTTAGTAGTACTGTACTGTCTTGTGTTGTTAGCACACATTTGCACATGCACTTTATGTAAAAATGTGTAGATCTTATTTAGTTCCATGTTGTCTCATGTAGTTAGTGTGTTGTTTATGTAGCACCATGGTCCTGGAGGAATGTTGTTTATTTTCACTGTGTATTGTATCAGCTGTATATGGTTGAAATGACAATAAAGCCATTTGAACTTGAACAGACCACATTATTCCAAAAGGCCTGGTCTTTGCCTATATGCTCATTGGTAAACTGTAGTCTTGCAAAGGCTTTTTCCTGGCACACCTCCCATGCAGGTCAAATTTTTGCAATCGCTTTCTGATTGTAGAAGCATGCACTTTGACACCAACAGTTGCAAGACTTACTAGTAGATCCTGTGATGAAATGTTGGAGTTCTTGGAGACTTCTTTTTTCATCAGATGATCTGCACTCAGGCTGAATTTGCTGGGATGGCAAATTTGAAATTTGAAATCTGAAATTTGAAATTCATTTGAAATCTGCGCCATTAGTAGATGATTTTCCTTACAGTGGAATGATGCATTTCAAATAATTTGGAGATCTTTTTAAATCCCTTGCCAGACTCATAGGCATCCACAACCTTTTTTTTCCTGACAGCCTTACAGAACTCTTTAGATCTTGGCATGATGACACCACACACCTCAATAACACCCGGGAACACCAGACACTAGATATGAGAGGGGTATAAATAAGACCGGTTCCACCTACACTCTCCAAGCAGATTCTAATAACTGGCACACAATCTTGAACACTTGATTCTAATTATATGGATTTGAAGGTGTGATAAATGTAGGGGTGTACTTACTTTTTCCATGTGACTGATCTGTTTTTTGTTCACTTAAACTGTGAAAATTACTACAGAATATATGAGAATAACAATTCTGTAACAGGGACCATTATTCCATGCAGAGCTGTTTATGCTCCTTCATATTCTTGGGTTTGAGCATATGAACTTCCATGTTCAAAACCACAAGTTTACAGTAAGTTTCACTTCCGGAAACTGAGGTGCTTATTGCAACACATCTGTTGTGTTTCTTTAATCATTTCAGCATTGATTTGGAAGTATGCCTCAATCATTTTGCTCAAAACTGTGGCCAAGTCTGTACCTCCTGGCAGAGGCAACCAGGAAACAAGGCATAGTCCCAAGAGTCTCAAAAATCAAATGATCCTCCCCCATATTTTACAGCGAGTATCAGGTGATTTTCCTAGTATGCAGTCCCATTTTGTCACAAACATGTTGACAGTGTGGATGACCAAAATGTTTGACTGTGGTCTACCCCAACCACAACACACCATGCCAGCTTTAGTTCTAATGACGTGAAGTTGCTGCATTTTGTCAGATTCTCTCAGGAAACATTTCGTTTTTTGCAATGTATCAAAACATGTTATGAAAGTGATTATTAACAGATGATTTTGGGATCCTTTTTTCCTCCTTCGCCATCGTCCTCACTGTGTGAGGAACAATGTGCTACTGGGTGCAATTCTTGGCAAACTTCATTCATGTTTCGTTCATTCATAACCTTCTGTTATGACCCACTATTATGGAATATAATATACAGGGTGTCTCAAAAGTTTCCATATATAGGTGACTATGTTTGCTAGCACCATGTTGGCTGTGCCTCCATCAGTGGATGTTCGTGGACCTCCACTTCTCGGTCGGTCCGCAACTCTTCCAGTCTTTTTGAATTTGTTAATAAGTTTGGCAACAATGTCGAGTGTGATGTTCTTGCCATGTTTCCTGTTAAAGTCCATCACAACCTTACAACAGCTTCCCGATCCAGCCATGAGAATGATTTCTGAACAATACGTTCTTCTTTTCTCAAAGGCACTCTTAAGATTACTTTTAAAATTATGAAAAATTTTGGAAGACGTTTTACAAAAAAGTGTTAATTTCCCATATTATATAGTTTTGGGACACCCTGTGTAATATAAAATAACCATTATTGTGCTTAATGGCATTTTTAACTCATTAGATATTTTTTATATACATTACCTCATTTGTGCAGGTCAAGCAACATCTGTCTCTTTTGTATTAAATGTTATTTGGTTTTTCACATAGTAGTGAATGAAAAACCTGTGTGCAACTTTATATTTATACCACAAGGAACCAGGACATAGTTACAGGCAACATCAGAGTTCCTTCAAGAGCGACAACATTTTTTGCAAACTAGCAATTCAATTGGAATATAATTAATCGTATTTACTATATTCACCTTAAATGTGTAAGACTGTAAGCGATTGACAGGGGATCTTAGAGTGGGTGGATAAAAAAAGCAGATAGAAAAAACACTGATGATTTACTACACATAAACGGTTAACACATTTAAATGATGCAAAGACATCATTGAACTAGTAAACTTCAGCAGAGTTTAAAACAAAGTGAATCAAATGTATAGTATGAAGGTACCTGGAGAACAGATGTCTCTTTTGGGAAATTATCCAGAATGTTTGTTTTAGGGCCCAAAATCAACTGGGGAGTGAGTTCTATCAAACATCCCCCAAGGCCAAGTTTAAGACATGCAGCAGGTCTGATGGTGGTACCGAGAGCTGTGCAGTGACAGTTGGCTCCTGCTGGACAGTGTTGGTGTATGATATGTTGGACAGAGTGGATGTGTGTGATCTCTCTCTGGGTTTGGCAGCACTCTTGCTGCTGGCAGCAAAGCAGACAGCTGCAGAAAGCAGGGACCAGAAGAACACACGGTTATGTAAGCAGTGACAGCAGCTCTGATTCAGTCACTCTGCTTACAGGACGAGACCCGGGGTTCCGGTTCAAGCTTTTTGCAAATGATCACATTCAACTACTGTACTCTTGAGATATACATGGTTAAAGATACAGAATTAACCACTTCAATTTTAAACATAAAAGCTTTATCAGCAACATTATATTATTCATTCATCTGGCTACTGTTTGTTTGTTTGTTTATTTGGTTTTTTTTTGCAGTTTTTCTGGTCTTTAAAAACTGCCAACTCAATAGATTCAGTAGGATTTATTTTTGTTAAGGATGGACTCAAGTAACTTGCAGTTACATTTAAAAGCTGTTCTGTAAAGGTGTTAAAACATGCAAGGTCATATTACATTGTTTTGGGGAAAGATTTGGGGACACCTGATCATCACACTCATATGTGCTTGTTGAACATCCCATTCCAGATTTAGTCCTGCTTTACTGTTAAAATAACCTCCACTCTTCTGGGAAGGCTTTCCACTAGATTTTGGAGTGTGGCTGTTGGGATTTGTCCATTCAGCCATAACAGCATTAGTAAGATCAGGCAGTGATGTTGGGTGAGGAGGCCTGGGACCTAGTCAATATTCCAGTTCATCCCAAAGGTGGTCAGTAGGGTTCAGGTCAGGGCTCTGTGCAGGACACTTGAGTTCTTCCACTCCAACCTAGGTAAGCCATGTATTCATGGACCTCACCTTGTGCACAGGGACACTGTCATGCTAGAAGAGGTTTAGGCCTTTGAGATCCAGTGAAGGGAAGTTGTAATGCTACAGCATATACATACATCCTATACAACCAACCAGTTTGAGGAAGGCCTACATATATGTGTGATGGTTCTCCACAAACCTTTGGCCATATCGTGTATCTATATATACTTAAATGAAAAATACTGTTGTATATGATAATTAGATTTATAAACTGACTTGAAAGCCTAGTACATACACAAACCACAGACACACCACTACACCAACCAACAATCACAATCCTGCTCATCAAGGCAACGCTCCACAGCACAGAAAATAAAATAAGACATCTAAAGGATGCCTAGTGTCTTGCCCAAACATCTAATGCCACAGAGGCGTGGGATTCTTATCAGGAGTGCTGCCTGCTGCTGCTAAAGTTCCTCACAGCTAGAGGAATTTCCAACCAAACCTCTTCCTCCCCCTCAGCACATATCCCTCCAGCTGAACGTGCAAGCTCCAGGATCTCTCACCAACTCCCTCAAAGCACCACTGAGACAACCAGGAGCCCAGAAGTGAAACAGAAATGGCTGTCTGTATCCATGTGTTTTCACATCTGTGAAAACACATGGATACAGACAAAGAAGGAAGTTGAGGTTAAAGTAAAGGAAGATGGGAGGCAGATGGAGAAAATATAGGAGATTTAAACTTTGATTTTATTTGTTTGTTTTGTGTGTGTGTGTCTGTGTGTGTATGTGTGTGTGTGTGTGTGTGTGTGTTTCTGTGTGCGCGCGTGCGTGCGTGTCAGTGCGAGAAAGGAAGCGATGGAGCAGACAGTGTGTCTGTCTGAACAGCTGAGTCACGAAGGCTCTAGATCTACCTCTTCACCAAGCACTTAAATGAGCACTAATAATAATAATTATAAAAAAAACCCTCAACTTGTACTGTTTTTGTTTGCTTTTTAAATTAATCTACAGTACAGTTTGATTCTGACCTAGTTGCCCTAGCATGAGGATATGTTTTTGATGGAGACTATAAAGCACTTATGTCAGTCGCTCTGAATAACGACATCTGCTAAATGCTATAAATGAAAATGTAAATTTAAAAAAATAATATGCCATAAAAATCCAAAAAGTTCTCCAAAAAGACACAAAAGCATTCATAAATTTGTGTCCAAATATAATATTTCTGTGTATAATGGCATTATAAAAGGAAAAGACACTAAGATGCAAGCCGAAGCGGACTGAAACTAAGATAAACTCAGGCGGGAGTTGTGCCTCATATGCAAAATATATATGTGCTTATCTTAAACACAAGTCTTTGTCCAGCCATGAAAACCTCAAAAACAAGTCTTGCTATAAATGCATTTTTGTGCTGCGACTGGTCACTGAGGACAGTGCTCTGAGCTCCTAGAAGCATACTTGTGGTGTTCATGGTGGTGATGCACGGCCGTGTTGCGAAAGTGAGCGGAACGCACAGTAAACACAGCTATTCGAGCAGTCACCGCGGCTAAAAGCACAGAGTTCTTCTGCCTCTTATTCTTGTCCCATGGCAAAATCATTAACGTTGCTGAACTGCTGTAAATCGTCAAACACTAACTTGTCTTCTTTGCTTAAATTTCACGCAGCTATTTAACGTTTAACGCATCAGCGCTACTCTATGCTATTCACAGTAGAACTGCAGTCGGGCTGATCAGATGAGTTTGCTTTTAGGGACAAGGAAATGCTATCTTCATCTTCAGAGGTAGCCAACACTCCTCTGGGTCCAGGCCAAATAATGTTTAACAAGACCGCACAGCATTCGCCTAGACTCCTGACCTAAATTACGAACAGTCAGCAGCACGGCGCTCCAGGACAAACCTGCAAACTACTGCTAGTATCCAGCACTTAGGTAACAAAAGATATATAACACAATTATGGAGAACAGGAGACACAAAATAAACGCTTTATCCACGGGCAAAAATGATGACAACAAAAGCTACAAGAAGGTACTTTGCTGAAGAGCTTTTTAAATTAGAAATTACAAAACTATACCACTTGGCCTGAAATGTTACTGCTTTAAACAAACTTAGTCTTAAGGACTATGCAGTCATGACACAGAGCTTTCCTTTAGATAAGAAGTGACAGTATTATGAATATCTTTCGTTCAGCCACAGGGTGTGTGTTGGTATGTTATGAAAATAGTATGGAAACACAGTGATTATACAAGCTCGTGCATAGATTCAGGGCTTCATGTTAAACCTCATGCTAAGCACTAATCTTAACATCAAGGTCATGTTTCTTAGACGCATCATATTTCTTGCTATGCCAACAATGGAATATTCAAGAATCAAAAGAGACTGACTGAGTAAGTGAGGACGTAGTCTGTGTGTGTGTGTGTGTGTGTGTGTGTGTGTGTGTGTGTGTGGTTGTGGAGGTTATATTTATAGGTCTCTGCATGCTTTTCCTCCTGGGTGCAGGTACTCAATTATTCCCCAGTGTTTTAAAGAACAGGAGAAATAACTAATGACATGAAAAGATTGTGTCAGCCTATGCTTTCTTCTGTCCCGGGGATTCTGTAGCCCGTGTGTACACAGTCACGCTACAAACAATGGCCAAGGGATGTTCCAAGTGTGAGTGTGTGAGCATGTGTGTACATTATCAGGACCAAATAAGAACAGCTACCAGCAACAATTAAATGTGCAAAAATCTGCTTTCAGTTAGCATGGAAAGTTTGGTAAACCATTATCATGGCTGGATAGGATTTGTGGCCAGCTCAAATTCATTTACCCGTGTCATTTAAAAAAATAAAAATAAAGTGGGATAATTTACAAATGCAAAAGATGTGTAATAATTAGTATCACTTTGTAAGATCTTTATGTGTGTTTATCTCCCTTCTGTTGTGTTGTGCAAGTTATATTATGTTTTTTTTATGTACAGCTTTATGCTGTAACAGCCATTGAAAATGGCAAAAAAAGCTGAGTGGAATATGATTTTCCCCCATGGATTTTCCTGCTGTTGCATGGAAACATTTTCAATTTAGCGTAGTCAATCCACCTACACATTATGGCCAAAAGTATGTGAACACCTGACCATTAGACCAATATGTGGTTCTTCCCTAGACTGTTGCCACAAAGTTGGAAGCATGCAATTGTCTAGAATATCTTCGTATGCTGTAGAATTAACATTTCCTTTCACTGGAACAAAGGGGCCCAAACACATTCCAGCATGACAATTGTGCAAAGGCGCAAGCAAGCTCCATGAAGACATGGCCTGCCAAGGTTGGAGTGGAAGAACTCGAGTGGTCTGCACAGAGCCCTGACCTCAACCCCACTTAAAGATGAACTGGAACACCAGGACTTCGCATCCAACATCTTCACTAATGCTCGTGTAGCAGAATTGGAAATTCACATAGCCACATTCCGAAATATAGTGGAAAGCCTTTGTAAAAGAATGGAGACTGTTATGGCAGTAAAAGGGGAACCAACTTGGAATAGAATGTTCAACAAGCATGTATGGGTATAACGGTCAGGTGTCCACATACTTTTGGATATATAATGTACCTGCATGTTTCTGGGATATGAGAGGAAACCAGAGAACCTGGAGGAAACCCACAAGGAGAACAAGTAACCTAGGACCCTAGAGCTCTGTGGAGGCAATGCTACATGCTGCACCACTGTGTCATTATGGTAGCCAGGGTACTATTTGAAATTGAGACTGGACCTGCATCTAACAGGTTAAACAATGCCAAATAGACTTGAGAGCTAATCCACACAGCATTGTACTTACTTCATAATACAAGCTCTGGCAATGAAGGCACTACGCAGGATACTGAAGCTCAAGCCTAACACTAAGCAAACCGCACCACAAATGATGTGGGTGTGAAAAAGCCCTAAAGAAGAATCCTGCCAACTGCCAATACAACAAAAGTTAAAACCATTCCTTCCCCCTCCTTATGTGTGACCTGAACCTCTGCTTCAGGTGAGATGCTTCTGTTTTCAACATGATGAAATTAGTCTTACACTAACCAAAGTGTGGTGAGACTTGCACAATGTCTAACCATGATATGAAAAAGCATGCAATGAAGAGTGTGTGGTTGAAATGTGATAGTGGCAGCGCTGACGTTGGCATGCTGAGGTGCAACGGTATAGCTAATGATTAACCGATCTCTGTGATCACAGACACAGACAATGACTTTGAGACCTGTAGCAGTTGCTAAGGCAAGTGGATATTTAGAGGTAAAAGCCTCTGATCTAGAGCTGAAGAAGGACATGAAGGATATATGGATTGATGGCAAAATAACAGAACAACATATTCATGTCATTATGCACAGAAACACAGTGTTATGAACACACTTCTTTACTGGCTGTAGCAGGAAAGAGCGTGTTCTCAGTCAGGATGCCAACATGAGGAAGGTGAGAGACTAGCGATAAAATACACATAACACATAGCAGCTCCCTTCAGTTCTTACGCCATGGTTTAAAAAAAACAAAAAACAGGCACAATCATATTTCAACATCATCATTTTGTTTTAGAGCTGCTGAAATCGTAGCGAGGTGAGATGTTAAATCATAGCAAGGTGAGACAACCATTAATGTTTGCTCCAAAAATGAATAATGAGATTTAAATAAAAACAAGCTTGCATTTATCAAGCTTATGCTGTATAATACTATAATTATAATGGACATAAGCTAGCCAGTGTTAAATGGAAAGCAGAACTCTGGCAGAGTGTCAGTGGCCAGTGAATGGGTTTAATGTGAGTGAGGAATGGTTCTTCCTCAGCACACGTGCCAATAAATCAAAGCAGGAGTTAGCAGCCATGTAACATATTCACGCATAGCCCGTTGAGACAGGCAAACATACAGTAGGTAAACTTTAAACTGATGGAGGCTGAGGTAGGTCAGCCTCATTCAGCATGGCCTTATACTGTACTTCAGACACTTGTCCTTGCCACACTCATCCATCCTCTTCCTCCTAACAGCTCATGCCATACTCTCCATGCTGATATATTAGCAGGCTGTAAACAAGAGATTAATAAGTGAAATGAGAAGTGTACAATGCTGACCTTTAAGTGATTACCTGCCCAAAATACCTGCCTGGGTAGAGATACATTGTGTTTTTATGTGCAATATTTCATGCCTTTCGACTTGATTAGGGAGTGCTAAGTGCTGCGAAATGTGCTTTTACCTAGAGGGAAAAGAGGTGACAGACTGCATAAAGACTCCAAGAGAAAATACTTAAAAATGCTGAACAATAACAACAATATTACATATATTATGTAGGCTATAACTTGGTTTTAGACTTCAATTAAAACACTGAAGTCTAACAACTGTTAGTATTCAACTAAAATTTGTGAACTACGTAAAATTCCTTGCTTATAAAGGTCTAGCGAAGCAACTAACATGACCAAATTACCTTTTTGTGCTTAACCATTAGTGATTAATTTATGGATTGTCTTATATATAGACAAAGTTGTAATGGTTTGTTTCCTAGTGGACTCTGAACAGAGGAGACACATCTGTTTTGAATTGGATGTGGAGAATAAACACTTCTCTGTCCAATCCTCTTTCATCATTCTGTTTTCGTGTCTAAGCCATGCTGTCTCTATCAGAGCAAAGAGGGCAAATAAAATAAAAACAAATCTCAAAAAGTCTGTGAAAATACTTCCATATCTCAATGAGCTGCATTCAGCTAAATAATTTACATAAAATACATGTGATTGGCCACAACCAACTGAAAGGACCTGCTACAGAATCCACTGTGAGTTTTTTTTCCATACTTTTGTTCTGCTACTTTTTTTCCTCCCCTGAGGGCTTGGTTTGATCCACTGACTGAACTTTGCATGTTCTGCGTCCACCAGTTGACAACCCCTGCTTTCTTCAAAATCTAGAGCACCTTAGTCTGCCTCCCTAATTCTGTACCAAGACAGTGGGCCTCATTTATCAATCTTTTAATAAAGTTGTGTGTAAATGTTTGCGTAAGCCAAACTGTACTAAAACAAAAATTTCCGCCATATTTACAAAAGTTTCGGAAATTCTGATTTTCTTTGTGCTCACGTGTGTATGTTGATCACCCATAACGTGCAAAGTGCTACTGGAAGCATGAAATGCATGAACAATGTAAAAGCAAAAAGGCAGAAGTGGAAGTTATTAGTAGTATGTTTCCATAATATTAGTAGTAAATAGCAAGTGCTAAATATTCCATTAGCTAAGGCATTTGTTTATGGTGTATGGCTATGCATCTAGCTCAAGTCGAGGTAACTTTTGACACACATGCCTGAGCATGTGTAGGATACGAACGTTTTTCCAAATTTACAGGATTTACATGAATATCAAAATTCTTGTGTAAACGCTTGTACGAAAAATTTCATGCAACTTCAGTAATATTATATGTACAATTTACATTTATTCATTTCACAACAATTTTATCCAGTGACATAAATGAAGGCTGAATCCAATTCAAATATAGAGCTGCTCAAAAAAGTGCTGCAATTGTTTCCCCCAAGTGACCAGAAACAAATGCAAGATCATGGTAGGGACAAACAGAGAAAGCTACAGCTAAAACACACAAGTTTAAATAAGAGCTAGTAGTAAAATATTACTCCAGAATCTGTCAGTAAAACTATCTTACAAGTCAGAGTACCAGGTAACACCGGCAAATCACAAGCAACAAGGGTCATTCATCTCCAACAGATAAGACCTAATGCCAGATAACATTAGATACGAAGTGAACACACCTACACAGACATACACTGCCAGACATGTTCAATTTTCAACAACCTCAAGCACACCTCTGAGCTGTGCAGGATATTTGGAGAGGAAAGAGATGTGTGCAATGGAATGACCGGCCGAGTCACCAGACCTTAACTGACTCGAGTTGCTGTAAGAGGAGTGGAATCGAAAGGTGAAAATCCTTCTCCACCAACTTCTGGGAAGACCTGTGATCTCTGTGAGCAGCAGTAATGGCAGCTAAAGGAGGTGGTTTTTTTTAATGAAATAATTTAACTGTCAAAAATACTATTTATATGTGATATTGATTTTCTCAAAGTTATTGACAAAAACAAATAAAAACCTGTGGTGTCCCCCAAAAACCTGAGGTGTCCCCTAAACATCTGTCAGGCAGTGTATATATACACTTGCTGAGGATTTTTTTGCACTTTTTTCAGTTTAAAAAAAAGTGTTAGAAAAACAGACAAATTTTCATTCAAATGCCTGATTTTGCATATTCAAGCATAATAGCATATTAGCATGCATAATGTGGCTGATTCAGCCACCGAGTACAGTGCTAGACTAGAAAGCCCAAGTGTAATTAGTAATTTAAAAAACAAAAAAAACAAAAACAAAAACCACAACAACAACAACAACAATGGTGCCACATCTTGCTCAATAAAGTACACAGTTCTCATTAGAATTCCTGTGACCTTAACAGATGTCTCAAAAATTCTAGCATAAAAGTAATTTTATTTATAATCTATTGTGGCTTGTCTGTCAGGTTAAACCGACCTCATTGCAGCTCGACTTTTCTGCCACAGGGACAGATTGACTCCATTTAAAATCAAAAAAGTTTAATAAAAAGTTTGTTATAATCTCCACTGATAGTAATAAACTCTTGAAATGGCAACTGTAACCTGCCAACAAAAATAAATAATCTGAAACCAGATAAAATTACAACAAAGAAAATGATACTCTGTATACTCTGAAATATAAAACGTTAGATTCACTTGATCAAATTTCCATGACAGGAAAACGCAGCCGATTCTGTTTCCGTACTCAATTCTCTTCCAATATTTAAAGTGATATATATGCAAAATCGGTTACTGATTTGAGCCACACAACATATTATAATGACTCTCACTGAGCAAGCTCTCTGTCTGGAAATAAAAAATACGTTGTACTGTGGCATGTCTGTTCCTTTACTCACATGATTTGCCTTGGATGGCCATAAAGATGCTCAGCACAGTAACTTAATAGGAGATGTTTTATCCTAAAAAACAAAAACAAACAAACAAAAAAACACCTACTCTGCGCACTTTGCTTTTCTAGAACTCAATTATAAATCTTGTATGGTAGCACTACTTGTATTGTTCTCCACTTGATCTATCGCTTTGCTTGTATTTCCTCATTAAGTAAGTGGCTTTGGATAAAAGCATCTGCTAAATGAATAAATGTAAATGTAAATGTAAATGTAAAGGGTATCAGGGTCAAGAAATCCTCACCTAAATGTAGGGCTGGGCGATATATATCGATATGATATCAATATCGTGATAAATGATCATGCGATACACTTTTCTGAGGTATCAACCCTATGTTGATGGGTTTTTTTTCTATTTATTTATCCATTTTTAATAATCACAAATTAAATTGTACTGAATAGATGTCATTGATTTGACATAAAAAAATTTACATTCTAAGTCTTCGTAGGAAGAAACCCAGTTTAATGTTTTTTTTGTTTCTTTTGCTACTGTTTTGCAGATAGTTTCGTTAGCTAAATTATAGGGCTGCACAATTAATTGGTTATCGATCGCGATTACGATTTTGACTGCCCACGATTAAATGAACATGAGCGACTGCGATATCGACGTTTAAAGTTCGTCCTCCGCTCATAGAAAACTCCGCTGCAGATCAAATCAAGCGCTTCCTACTACACCAAAGAGCGGCGCAGGGATGACGTCATTTTGTACTGCCAAAACCCCGAAACGGAATTAGCATTTTAGCCCTCGAGCTGCCAGCTTCGCTTCGAGTTCCAACGCTTTGCGAAAGGAGAAATAAAGACATTAACATGATGCTAAATTGCACTACAGAGGTTGTCGGGGATATTAAACTTCATCATGCCGAACGGGAAAAAACTTTGCAGATAAACTCAGGGCTCTACAGTGCGACCATTTCACTCGCATTCGTGACTGAAAAGTATTTTATGCGACTGTTAATAAATATTTATTCGCACCGGTGCGAGTGACCTGTTCGGAGTTCGGAATAAAAACTACAGCCATAAAAACTACAGGAAGTCCAAAATGCATCTACACTGCGCAACAGTTACTTTCACACTGCTTTTCATCTCCTCAGTCAACCGAAAAAGTGTGTAAATACTGCAGAGAAGCCATTATGATGAAGAGAAACACTGAACATCTGCTTCAAAACCGCCATATTTTATCGATCCCACAAAATAACCTGAACTTTCACCTGCTCGTGTAGAGACAGCGGCGTCGGGCGGAGTAAATTAATAATAATGCTAATGCTACAAGGTGTGTTTAATTCAAACTTCTTTATTAAATAATTCCTCACCAACCATAATCAAGAGCAGCAACTGTTCAGTCTGTAAACATACAGTACACTGCCGCTCTCCTTCACTAACTCTAATTCACTCCATTTAAACTCATGGTTGCCAGATATCACTAGAAAAGTCAACTCCAGTTTCCATGTTTTGATTTAATCCCCCAAAACATAATATTATCAGCAGACATGGACACTGTACTGGGGAACAAATCTAAAACTGATAAACAAACAAAAAGAAAACTACTAAACTGTAAAGACAGAAAATGTGCTTAGTTATAAATAAACAATTTAATCTAAAAAAAAATAGATATTATAATAACTTCATAAAATATAAATAAAATGAGAAATGAAATAATGTTTAATTACTATGG
>JANDJT010000001.1:21361316-21372104 GCA_024331685.1 Stegophilus panzeri | reverse complement strand
TGAGAAAACTTAATAAATGTGAAAGTGCAATAAAAATATGTTGTCACTAAAATCAATTAATAATCGTGATAAATAATTGAGATCTCAATATCGATCAAAATAATTGGGATTATCATTTTGGCCATAATCGTGCAGCCCTACTAAATTATATATCATGATACGCATCGTGTATTGTAGAAATGTCTTCAAGTACCACGATATGCTATCTTTATATCACCCAGCCCTACGTGAATGGGAGGTGCTTCACACCTTATCACAAATAATCGATGTGGCCTAAATTGTGGCATGAGCAGGAGAGAATGGGGTTTACAGTAAAGTGGTCTGATAATAAATAAATAAATAAATAAATAAATAAATACAGGGTGCTTTGCTCAGGCTGCATGTGACAGCTCGGTTTGTCACTTGAGGAGCTGCAATTTGACAGTGAATGAACAATGTATAAACTTCATTAAATATTTGTAGACAGGAGTGGACAATTAACCTGTTAGCTGGAGGACTTGGCTGGAGAATGGCAGTATGTCATCTGCGTTATGGCAGTACTGCTGTTAAATAAATACTCACAGTTCTCTCACACTGCCTGGCACTTCCAATGTGCATGTCACTTCCAAGAATATCAGCAGTGTTTTTCCAGGTTACATGCAGCAACGCCTGCACTGCTGTCTTCACTCCACTGGATAGCAAGAGCGAGATATTTTCCTTACTCGCAGTCAAAGACAAAACTAGAAGCAGGGTTCTCTCTCTCTCTCTCTCTCTCTCTCTCTCTTTCTTTCTTTCTTTCTTTCTTTCTCTCCCCCCCCCCCACCCCCACTCCGTACATGTCTAACGTCTGATTTGGAGATTACAGACAAACGAGTCATTCGTTACTGTTGCAAAACAAACCAGCTGGTTTACAGGAAGTCCGTTTTCACTCTCGCGCGCAACCCTTACGAAAACTAATGGTACATTCCATGTTTTAGAGCTGGCTTTTATGTTTTCGTTTGACATACCGCCTAGGTTGTCTATGCAAACGTTATGTCAGTACTAAACGCACACTAGGAAATTTCTATCCGAAGCTGGATAAGCAGAAAAGGCTGTCCTTACTGTCCAGGCATGGTGTTTTTAGAAGTGCAGAAGATAAAGGTGGTGTCTAACCTGTCACTGCTGTCCTCACTGGCGCGCGCTTTTATTTATTCCGTCGAGAAGCTGAGTCCAGAGCTCCGCATCCCTGTCATACGACCTGTGAGTACTTCTGCTTCTCTCTGTCTGTCTGTCTGTCTGTGTCTCGGCTGTTCCTTCTTTCTCCTCCTCCTTGTCAAACGGGAAGCGCAATCCCGACATTCAGCCGCGCAGCGCAGCACAACACACTCACTCACTCACTCTCAAGCCACGCAAAACAAGTTCGCGCCGCGCCGCGCCGCGCCGCGCCTCCCCGCACGAGACGCCCCGAGGGCCACGCCCCCTCCTGCCTCCCGCCACTGGACGCTCTTAAAGGTTTTATGCTCATTAATAATCATGAAGCAGCGTAAATAGACGGCGCTCACTGGCTCAAACAGTCCCCCCGGTCACCCCCCCACTCGTTTAATTTCCCCCTCGTTTGAGGCCGCTGTCAGATGACGTCATGGAACATTCCAAAAATTCCAATCTGCAGCATTCTTCAGTACAAGATCTGAATATAGGAAATATACAATTAATGAACATGCTTAGAGTTACATCAGATAAACATTTCCTCCTCGAACCCCAGTGTGATCACCTCTGTTCAGGCCTGCTATACTCTACAGGCATTGTCAGTGCTGTGTTTAGCTTTCTGAAAGGGATGAAACTATCTGATTATGTACAGGACAAGGTTTCATTTGAACAATACCTGATTTGGTCCTGGGTGCAAAATTAATATATACATAATGACACGGCCAGTTGTGTTCTACAGCAGTCATACTCAAAGTGTGGTCTGTCTGTGAAATATAGCATACCCAGAGGATCCATGATTGCTGAATTTAATTACAGCAGTGGATATCACACCCCAACATTATCAAACATATTATATTTATAATCACCTCACAGCTGCAGGGTGTCTGGGTCAGTTCTCTGCTTGCTGTCTGTGTGTAGTTGAGCATGTTCTCCTTGTGGAGCATGTGGGTTTTCTGCAGGTTCTCTGGTTTGCTTCCACTGTCCAAAAACACAACCGTAAGCACATTGAATATATGCTAAATTACCCGTAGGAGTGAATGAGTGTGTGTGAATGTGTGTGTGTGTGTGCATGGTGCCCTGCCATGGACTGATGTCCCATCCAGAATGAATTCTCATGCCTTGTGCCCAGTGTTCCTGGGACAGGCTCCGAATCCACCGCAACCCTGATTAGGATAAAGTAGTTACAGAAGATACATGAATGAATTATATTGATTATTGATTTCTTATAGTTATTAGCTGCCTTCACTCTCGAATTGAATGGGTTTAATCCAAAACCTCAAACTCAAAAACAAGTAGGCCTATAAATGTCGAATTGGACCTAATGTGTTTTGTCTGTTGAAAGTTCAGGAAACAGAAGGCTCTAAAACACCAATAAATAGACAGAATATTATCGCACATATTTAAATAATGTTCATGAAATACATCTTTACTGAGGGAGTCCGTATTTATTTTCCAGCTAAAAAGTCTGAGAACCTGCGCTTTGAATTTTTGCATGAATTGCAAAATAGTATTTAAACTTGTCAGAGATGTGATTTGAGGTCAGAGGTCAGGTTTATCTTTTTTTCTGAGTAAGAAATGACAAGGCTTTTTTTTCAGTGAGCATATTATGTGTCAGGGAAGAGACAGCTGCTGAAGTCAGCACATTTTCTTTTATTCCCTTGTGCACTCTTACTCCCAGGCACTGTTTAGCTTCCTCAGTTTGAGATAAGGCTATTTAATGCTGCCCTAAGTGATAAATAGCTCACATGGGAACTATTATAAGGCATGCCTTTTGTTTCAGTTAACCCTGTATATGAATTGTTAATAAGTGGGTGATTTAGATGAGAGGATGACCTGGGGTGGTTGGGCTGCAATGAAGATACGTCTCATTTTCATCGAAATCCTCCATTTAATATGACATTAATGTTAACAAAGTATCCCTTAAAGAACCAGTTGTTTTAAGCACACCATTCATTCTTACCGATTCATGTAAACTATAATAGTTTGAAGAATTGAGTGTCTTGTGCGATATTCTCTATTCAGGGCTATGGATACTTTGTTGCTTTTGAAACCCTTGTATTTATTGTAGCAATACTCTTTAGGTGTATGAATGGATAGTGATGATACAATATTATATATCCAACTGTGCAGATCTATAAAAATGGAGGTAGCATGAAAGTTCAGTTTAGTTTTTTTTTTTTTTTTTTTTTTTAAATAAAAAGAGCAACATTCAACGCAGGCTGAAGCAGCGAATTAATTACCTGTCATCTAAAGCCTAAAGCCAAGCCGGTTCTACTGGGCCAACTGGTTGGGTGTCTTGTCATTTCAGGAGGTCAGATTTGTATCAAATTATGCAGTATGGAGACTGTCAGTTTACTTTGGCAGCATTGTACACACACGACTGTTTCCTCTTTCTCTCTTGCTCTCCCATGGTCTGTTTGAGATGGAATTACTCACGCCCACACTCCCACTGTTTGGCATGGAGTTACTCACTCTGCCTCTAACACTCTCCAGAGATCCCTTTCCTCTCCACATATAACCTACTGTGAGACATCAGCCTGGTTAAAGTGTTAGATGTAATAAAATACATAAGTATAGCACAGTCCCTGATATACAGTATTCATAAGTAGGCTCTGGGGTTCTGTTTTTTGTTTGTTTGTTTTTTGTCAGTCACATCATAACAGTATTTATGACATGTGTCACATTCAAGTTGTATAATTAATAGCACCGAGAGTTACTGGTTAAATTCAGCCAATTCAATTGAATATTCAAACATTATCATTATAAGTTGCATCAATTTAATTTCTTATGGTTCTCATTTGGCTAAAGGGCAAACTTGCACATAAATGATTCCTCATTGATCACAGAGCAGAAACATCATTGCATATTCATTGTCAGGAAATATATGCGAACATGCAAACTTTATACCGAAATACAAAGTGGTAAAGCAATCAATAAAAAGTCTGTGGTTGTGTATCATTTGGCACTCTGAGTTGAAAAAGAGGTGACAGGCTTCTGGAGCTCCTGCAGCGCACAGTAAAGTTCACCTGGCAATCAGGTGATGAGTCACAACTCTCCGGGCTCTGGCCTTGTCATCGGATGCCAGCACTGCTCAGACTCCCTGCAGAGAATGAGGGGGTGGCGTGTCTATCGTCATGGCAGCCACGGTGCGAGGCTGACTCACGCATGGTGCTGCATGGAGGGTAAAGTGTGTAGGGGAGAGAAAGGGATGTTGTCTAAAATAGCTGTTTTGTTGGGGTCATTTTTATCTGCACTTAAGTGTGTGTGTGTGTGTGTACCACAGAATCTCTTTGTACTCCACATGTAGTTATATTCTTTTTGGAAGGCATCAGTGTTGCTGTTTTATGTTTATATCCACCCTGTTAAGCTTCATACCCTGAAGGGGTGAGAGAGAGGGTGAGCGAGAGAGAGAGAGAGAAGAATGGACAGAGCAGTAGCAGGACTGCTACAGTATGAGAGCGCCACACACTGACAATATGATCCTTGCAGGCTTATGTAATCCTGCTACCTGCATGCATCTCTTCAAGCAGACGACCAGCACAGTGAGTATTATATAACTACATTAGTCTCCCCTCAGAGGCCTGCTGCACTTGCGCAGTGTACACTAAAGGGATAGTGAGAGAGAAACAGAGAGACTGTACTGCAGGCTTCTGTGACACTAACATATTCAATAATGCTGCAGAGGTAGACAACAATAAGGCAGATAATGTTGTCCTAAAAATGATGTTGAATCTCTCTCTATTTTAGAGCAGATCTATAATACATTAATATAAATATGCACTTAGTATAAAATCAAATCAACAATGTGTTTTAGCTCTAATACACTTTATACCATATCCAGTACTTATCAGGCTTTTAAATTCAATGAACACTGCCTCATCTACAATAAATGTCATGCTATAACTATATTTTCATTAACACTGTGATCCTAGTACTGTGGTACTTTAATAAGCTATAAATGCTCTGGTTTATATTACAAGAGTATATACAGTATATGCTTCTTACTGAACACTGCTGAGCTACTCCTATCCATCAGATTCAGGATAATCAGAGCTCTCCAATCTTACAAACCCACACTGGCATGCAGGCTCCATGTCCTAAAGAAACGAATAGTGTGGTAATGTCGGGTAGATGTTCTCAGTGCATATGTGCCAGTAGTGCCCAAACTCAATTAGTTGTGCTCCATACTGCACTGTAATCCAATGTGCCTGGGACTTACACTTAGAATGCAATTACACCTCCGACAGGCACGCTCAGTCATTTCACAATTAGGGCATGGTTTGTGCAGTCCTTCTCAAAATGAATATTTTCGATGAAAACCTACCATGGCAGGATAAATGAGCTGGTTTGGCAAGTTTGGATTAAGAACAAAGAGAATTACCGAGTGCAAAGGAAGGTCGGTACAAAGAGCATTCGTCATAAGTTCTGTTTGCTCCCCAGCTTGATTATTATTTCCACCCTATGATAAAAGAGAAAGCTCTGTAATTGTTCCAGGTTAATATTAATAACATGGCTTCAATTGATGCGAATGCTTATGTAAAGTGGTTACCACATGTAATTTCTACAGTCCTGACAAATTTCCTGTCCACCCACCAGCGATTCAGTGTATACCAAGGATATCATTTTCATGAAAGAGCCTCTTAAATTTAGCATCAGGTAACCAAAAATGATGCATATTTGCATAATTAAATGCTACATGCAGGATTATTTACAGGATGCATTCTGACTTCTCTGATATCCCTGACTGCGAAATGAAAATGGGTACATTCGGCATTAGAGAAGGAGAGAGTATCCCTGCATAACCCTGTTTCTCATATAACAATTTGTCACTGTAAGCAAATTTAAAAAAACAAGAGAACGGCAACAGACTCTTAGCTGTGAGACAGGTGCGTACACTTATCAAGACAGTGTTGTTTTTAAATGTCTATCACTATTTGAGTAAGACAGAGTGAAAAAAGTTTTGAGCTGCATCACCTAGAAAAACATCTCACAGATTCACCAGCTTTGAGATGTACAACTTCACATGCTGTCTTCCCTAAAATGCTGCACTTGAAAAAAAGGGATGTTAATGAGCATTTGGTAACACTATATTTGTAATGATGAGGAAAATCAGGTAATTAGTGTTTCATGGAATAGTACTGATTAATAATGTGTTAGACTGATCATGCAGTCAGCTGGATTACTCTCCCCAAACCCTTCTACCAGACAGTGTGGTGTTGATTTTGGCAACACTAATACATGTTCAACAGCTGCAATAGTCTTTGACCTCATCTGATCTTTTTTGTAGTCAGTGCCAAAAACCGTTGGTTTTGCTGCTTTGTCTGAGTTTTGGTTTATTGGGACACAGCCCAGTATAGGTCTGAGCTTCCAGGAAGTGTAAACCCGTGAGTACAAGAAAATGAGGATGGAGGCCAAATGTAATGAATATGCCAGGGTAACTTTATTCTTCACCTGAGTGTTTGGGGCAGAAATAGATTTTTCTCTCTCTCTTCTGAGCCAGACAATAATGGAGTGACTTGGCAATAGTGAACCACTGACTCCTTGTTGTTGATTTTTCATGTACTGTATACCATGTAATATGAATGCTCATAACGCCTTCATTTCTTCTCTGATTTTAGGAAACCATTTGTATTTTTTTTTTTTTTGTAGATAATGATCTCAACATCACCAGCTACTGCATGTGATTCTCACTTTCACACTGTCTCCTGCTTTCCTCACTCCCAACTTGTCTTAAATTACACTTGCTGCTGAAAAGAACAAAATTAACTTTAACATTTAAATTGGAATACGTTCACATAGAAAGTGAATAGCAATACTGAGCATATTAAATGTAAGAATGGTGCCATGTTCTTGGCTATGATAGAGGTTCTGAAAAGATTCAGTTCATGTTCTACATGATTAAACTCAGTGTTTATCAATCCTGGTCCTGGAGTACCACTGCCTTGCACATTCTGGTGTTTTCCCTCCTTTAACTCATCCAGTCAAACCTAATTTAGGCTTATTAGCTTATAAACCTAATTTAGGCTTATTAACTGAGATGGTACTACCAGGGCTAGACTGAGATACACTAGTCTAACTGCTCACAGACATTGGACAAGAACAGTGTGGTAGAATAAAAACTCATCACATTACACACACACACACACACACACACACACACACCTGTTTGGACTGTACCATTTCATGTGTAATGGGCAAAAAGTCCCTGCAAACATAGGCACTATATTACCATGCAATAAAATAAGCAACAATAATTTGTTCAATTATGTGTATTAAATGCACACACTTTCAAACTGCACATGGTTAAAGTGTTGAATATGTTTCATATCCTTTTGTGTTCTAGCCACCTAAAACAAACCCAGTTCCAAGCCTGTGGAATTTACCAAACATAATTATATTTTGTCTCGCTGCTTTGAAACGGAACCATTCTGAAATTTATACGCCTGTGTTTTTCTTAGCTATTGGCGACTCATTTCAGCTGAGTATCATGCCAAATGCCTCAGAAGTGTGAGAGCGGTAATTGCTTGTAAATGAAAAAAAAAAACGGTTTTATGCTCAGTGGGGCCAAAGTGAGGTCCTGAGACTGAAAATGGATGAAGACTAACAGCTTAAACATGTAAACGCATTTAAAAAGAGCAAAGAGGAAAAGTGACAAAAAAAAAAAAAAAAAAAAAAAAGATATACTTGCACATGGAGAACCCATTGTACATACCATTTTTGCAACAACAACAACAACAACAAAAAACCCTCATTTTTAAAGTTCATCCTTGATTATTAAGATCAACAAAAAGCTTATTTGCTCCTTATCTGAGCACACTAAGCATTTTAACTATGCCTTCTCTATATGCATAATCATTACTGTATCTTGGATATTTTGTAAAATCCTTCTTCCATCTTCTTTACACATAGGAGCAGTACCTCAGTTCCACCTAGTGGACACGATAAATCTTATCTCTCCATAGACACGTTATGTAATGTGCCTGCTACATATCAGAGGGAGAACAGAGAGAAACACATTCATTAGCTGTAGAGTGGTTTTTATTGAAGTATTTAAAATTGCCACATGCAGATCAAGCTACAATAAATCACTATGTTCGAACAATGTGCAATGCCATAATCGCTCCTTTTGGATGGTATAAATCAAGCAAGGCACTTGTGTCTAGGTCTGGATGTTGTTGATAAGCCTGGTTATCAATTAAGGCACTTTGTGTTTCGACACCATTGAAAAACTTGCAGGTTGCTTCTGAATCAATACCATGTGTGCAGTAGAACACTTGTTAATTGGTTACTCTGGGCAAAACATACCAGATGCATTTACATGCTTATTTATTAATATTACAATCTTTACAGTGTGACCAGTTCACCATTTACAATACTCATGTCAAAAGAATACACCCAGAACACTTTGAAGTTAAATCGAGTTCATAAGAAACTCCACCGATTCATGACAAGAAACCTTCATTCACCAGACAATAGGATTCAAAATCTACAATATTTAAAACTACAAACTGCCATAATTTTCCATCCACTAATATGTACTTGAATGAAAAACAGTGTACATACAATGCAAAATGTTAAAATAGGAAGTACATGAAAAAGGCACATGAAATTTTGAACAGGAAATGTTTCACTTAACAAAAATCATACATCCACACACCCATTTCACAATATCAAAAAAGAAAGAAATGTACAAAAAGTGACCTTCCATCAATTGCTCTGCAAATCAAATGCATTGTAGTACCAAGCTTCAGCAATTAAATATAATCAGAGCATCTTGTTTACTCGCCATCGACAATGAAACCTTGTATTTAGAAGAAGTGAAATGTTTTAGTGCATGCATAGTTTTACATAGTTAACCATTAGAAATTAAAAACTATACCACTACCATCAACTACAAACATGGCCTACCCAGCACTGATATGACATTCTAGTTATTGCATGACATTATACAGCACAGTTTTTGCATACACATTTGATTATCCCTCCAAGATCTACTGCAACACAGGGTGAAAAAGCACCACTATCATCACCATGTTAGCAATATAGATTAGTGTTTAATATTACAGTTCTGAGCAAGTGTGATGCAGCATGTGTTGCAATAGTGTAGGGTGTGCTTATCTCTCCCACACACTGCCTCCATGGGGCTCCAGTAAGGGCTGCAAATAAACAACCCCTTTTGGCAGCCCCATGGCCATCAGCAAGTTCTGAATCACATGTTCTCATCCCTGCTGAAATTGCTTGAGGTCAAAGTGCTTGACTAATGTGAAATAGTCAACCCGACAGAGAAAATGAGCCTCCAGTAAAGAGTGTCTTCACTATAGGTAGAGAAGGTTTGTAGCAGCAATATCATGCAGACTCATATTCGTGGCTAGATCACTAAAGTAAATGGGCTGTTGAATAGTACCGCACCATCACCATTTGTCTTAGGAGGGTGTTTGACTTGTCCCTTTAAGGATGCAAGTAGCAAGTATATAAAGACATGAGGGTAAAATCTCACCAGTAAAGAGACTTCATGAAATGCACCTACAATCTGAATAACAAGTAAGGGTAGATATGAAAAACCACATACACTTCAGCCATTTATCCTATAATACACTCTCTATGCTACAATTCCTTAACGTTAAGGTGAGAAGTAGCACACTCTGCCTCTCATATACATGCACACACATCCCCACATATGGAAGAAAGATGGCTCAGCTGAAATCTCGGTTGGGGAGTATGAGTGGGGCCAGAAGGGTCCAAAGGT
The DNA here is from genome assembly GCA_024331685.1 of Stegophilus panzeri. Classification (NCBI taxonomy): domain Eukaryota; kingdom Metazoa; phylum Chordata; class Actinopteri; order Siluriformes; family Trichomycteridae; genus Stegophilus; species Stegophilus panzeri. The sequence goes on along the minus strand of JANDJT010000001.1, from coordinate 21,362,194 downwards.
ACAGAGCCAGTCCCAACCAACTGGAGCAGATCTTCACCCACACTGCAGGCATGCTGCTCTGCATGGCCTGGGTGGTAATGTCAGGCCTGTGAGGAGAAAAAAGGAAGAATAATAATACACATGTGCTTAATGCATAGGACCCATATGGCATTTGATCTTGGGTGCCAACATATGAAAACATTTAGGTACTTGTACATAGGGTAGCTTTACTACAGTCCAGTAGTCTTGTGTACTACTAAAAAACTACCAGGTCACAGACGCCTTTCATCAAACTGCAGTGGGACAGATTTCCAGTTCAACAAAGCAATCTGATTGCTTAGTTCCTTCATGATTACTCATTTCCTGGAAGGCAGACATTTGACTCAACGACTGGCATGGCTTCACTCCAATTCACACCTCAAACTTCAAGAGTCACTTTTCCACTGCCAATAAACCTGATCCTGGCCACATCTCAGCAAACAGTTTATGCTTTCATTTTAAGTGATGTACATCTCACAGTGATGCTGTGGATTGAAGCAACTGTAAAAAAGAAATGCGACTCCATCTGTCCTGCTGCATTTTTTAAATTTATTTAAAAACACTGTTTAAATTTTCTCACTTGTGTACATGAGATTTATATCTGCATGCACACGTACACGCAGTTCTAATTTTCTATACACAGGAAACTTTATTTAGAATTGTGTGGGCTATAGCTGCACACATGGCTCATAGCTGAGTACTATGTACTCCAACATAATGAACAAAGAACATATTCAGGTTTTCCATCCCACTTGACAGACAGACAGACAGACATACATACATGAAAAAGTATGTGAACCTTTTGGAATTTCATGGTTTTCTGCATAAATTTGTCATAAAATGTGATCTGATCTTCATCT